>CM062641.1:24483161-24830661 GCA_025617555.3 Puccinia polysora | reverse complement strand
GGCTATTTTGGTTGGTTTTTTTTTGGTTATTTTAGCTTCCAGTAACTTTTACCAACATTCATAGATTTTCTTTTTCATATTTTTTGGATGTATGCTTTCAGCTTAACAAATTGTCTCAAAAAACACAAAAAATCAAAAAAAATCAAATTTCTCTTTGGACATTTGAATCTATTTATTTTCCTTTTTATTTCAATTTTTTGGGTAATTCAAGCTATCAAAAAAGTGATAAAAAAATTGAAAGAGAATTCAAATATTTTTCCAGATTTTTTTTGGATGTATTATTTTACCTTAAAAAATTCCATCAAAAAATCAAAAAAATCAAAAAAATCAAAAATTTCAATTTTCTCATTTGACTTATGGATCCTTATGTTTGCCATTTTGACTTATTTTTTTGGTGTTTCAAGATTTGAGAATTTTTAAACAACTATTCAAGAGCTTTTTAAAAAAAATTGAGGATTTTTGAATTTCATTTTTGACCTTTAAAAATTCCATCAAAAAACCAAAAAAGCCGTAAAATTCACTTTTCTCACTGGATTTTTGAATCCTTTTGTTGGCCTATATAATTATTTTTGTTGTGTGATTCAAGCTTTCAGAATTTTGATTTTTTTTTAAAAAAAAAACAGTTCATTAATACTTTTTAAAGATCATCTGCATTCTTGCATACATCTCAAAAACTTCATTTGAAAAAATTGAAAATAAAGAACAAATATGGATACAAATATTTAAATTTATTCAACTATGATTGGTTTTATTTTTCTACTTGATTTTCTTGGAGGGAAAAAAAATCATTAACAAGATCCAAATTTCTCTGAACAATGGTTTTCCAAGATTTGGAATCCTTTTTCACAAAGCTTTTCCAAAGTGTATCTAACCTGGGAGCTGGCCAATGATCAGACTTGAAATTGAATGAGACTGTATGTTTGGATTCTTCTAAAAGAATGAAGCAAATAGGAGAATTTTTGGAATTTTGTGTGGAAGGGAAATTCAGGGGAACATAATTGCAAGGCATTAAAGAATAAAACAGAACCACTGGACACTCATATGTTTCAGCCAGAAGGAAGCCATGGCATGTAAATTTCATCCACATATGTATGGGAGCTGGGCCATAAAGGTGGTTCAGTTGCCTTCTTGCTTCTTGGAAAGTTTCACCCCAGATATCACGCAGTAATCTTGTGTCCTTGAATAATAGGTTTGAATCAAGCTCTTTCACCATTTTTTTCCTGAGTTCAATCCAGCATTCTTAGATCCCCCCCAAGCAAATGGCTGCTGCTCTAAAGCCACAGTTTCCATCTCCTATGACATCTTGAACATGGGAGATATGTGGAATGGCTGTTTTTGTGGAAATTGAATCTTTGTATTGGAACTAAAACCAAAAATCAGAATTTTTTATAGCAGAAAATAAGGAATAAAGATAATACTCACTTCTTCAATTTATACTTGTTCAAATATTTGAGAAGAAGAATAAGATAATGTGCAGGAAAACTAGAGGAAAAACCACAAAGAAATCAGACAAAATTAAAAAATCAGAAAATACCAAATGTACTCACTTTCTCACTGATTGTTGGGGCTGCTAATTGTTGATATTTTTTTCTATCTCATCCTTGATTTTCAAATTCATTCAAATGTTCACGGGTTGAGAAGATTCAGTAGCCTGTCACACACACCTGTCACCTACCTGACTAGCTGTCTAAACTATCTGAAATACCTCTTGTAACTTCTGTCTCCATCTCTCTTTCCTTTTTGTTACCACTTCTCTCATTTTCTCATTGCACCCTCCTTGCACTTATCAATCAACCAAGAAGACCAGACCTTATCACCAGCTCACTTCAACATCACTCCATTGGCTCAACTTGGTAGGATTGGTCAACAGCTCAACTTCTCAAACTTGTAAACCTGATCACCATTGACCATGCCTTTACAGTAGGTTTCAACACATTTTTCAACTCAACCTCAGGAGCTGAACTCCTTGTAACCCTACAGTCATCAAGTCATCCTGGAAGGATTGGTCTATTTATTTCTCACCAGTGTCTTAAATAGTCTACTTAGTCTGCTCAAGGACATCATCTACCCTTTAGAGGTGCCATATATGTCTGTTCTTATTATTTTTCATTGTTCCTATTCTTTACTGGCTGTTGTCTGTTCACTCAACTAACCATTGGAATATAAACAGCCTTTTCCAGGTTTATCAACTCTTATTTCCTTTTACACTAATACCTTCCCCCAGGAGAATGGTAAGCAGCATCACCATCTTCATTGGATACCTTTAGTCTTTTGATTCTTGTCCCAGGATTTTATTGAGAAGAAGCATCTATCTTATTCACAATGGTTCCAGACCTCTGATGAAGGTTTGAATGAAGAAATCAATGAAAAATAATATCCAAAAAATTAGCCAAAAATAAAATAAAATGAAAGCTCACCATCTCAATTACATCCACATCTGTCAGCGCTTCCTCTGCTGAATCTTCCACCTCATCCAAATCTGGTACCTCTTCATTGTCTGAATATTCCTCTTCAGTCAGCAATTCATTCTATGTTAAAAAAATGAGAAGGGCTCTTAAAAAAAACCCATTGCAGAAAAAATAAGTATAGTTATAAAATTACCTCTTCCTCTGATTCCTCCTTCTTTTTTCCCTTCCCCTTCCCTTGGATGGCCTGGGACTTTCTTGAAACCTGAACACATAAGAAAAAAATTAATTATGAATGTTGATGTATTTTTAGGTCCAAAAAATTGGTGACTGAACTTCAAATTTGCAATGAATTTCTTCTTTGGCATTGCTCTCCTCTTTGTTTCTTCTAAATATCAAAAAACAGATGGATCTATTTTGCTTGATGACTGAGAGATCTTTTTGAAATTATTGGCTTCTCCTTTGGTTCTTTGTCTAACTTTGGATCTTTGAGTGGAATTTGGCTCTTCAATCAGGGTATAGTGATATCTTCCACTGTACAGCTTCATGCTTTCACCCAGATAATATAGCTTTTCTCCAGGTGCCAACTTGCTGAATACTTCAAAGTTTAGTTGAATATATTTTTTCATGACTGTTGTTGGTTGGAACTTCAAGTTTTGCTGAATCTTCAGTTGATTCAGGGTTAAAAGTTAACTTGCAAAAGAAAAATAAAAATAAATCAGGACATTATTCATTTGAGCTTGTATCCCCCCCCCCCAAAAAAAAAGAAAGGAGAAAAACTTACTGATATGGGAGCTTTGAAATGTAATTGAGGATGAAAATAATTGATTTGGAAGATTTAACCCTTTCTGATGGCCAATTTGACTTTGTGAACACATTTTATACCCATTTAAGAAGAGTAATCACAGTTGTTGCAATTGGTGGAAGAATGAGGAACTTGATGAGATGAATGAATTATTTTGAGGGCAAATTGGCTGATCTTTCAATAAAGATGATCCACACAGTGAGGGAAACCAATTAGATGCTTGAATCCTTGCTAAGAGGCTTCAATGGCTCTCTCACAGGTTTGGATGGTGATGGAACTATAAATTTTTTGAACTACATTATAGAAAGAGCCAATAAAAGAATTGATGAATCTTTTAATGTAGGGTTGAGAACCTTCTATTCTTGATGTACTTTTGTTTCCAAAGTGAAAGTGTTTGTTTTCCAAACAGGAGAAAAATTTTCTTTTTAGAGGAATCCAGTTTTCAAGAAGGTAGTCAGAAGTGGGAGGATTCCAGACCACAGAAAATTTTGTGAAATTTTTTTGATAGCTTTATTCAGATTTTGAATAGACCAGATGATTCCATTGTTTCTGGATGTCAGCTCTCTGATACCAGGAACCTTGCAGTCCTTTAGCTACAGAGAGTGATAAAAGAACTTGGAGCAATAATATTCCAAAGAATAAACACTTTAAAGCTCCAATAATGGTATGGTAAGAGCAAGTGCAAGGTTTATTTGGTTTGGTTATAAATATTTTAAATATAATATAAAAAGAGGGGCCACAGTATTATACTACTGGGGATCTTTACAGACTAGCAACCTCTCTTCAAGGGGCCTCCTTAGGCAGTTTAAGAACCTTGGAATAAATATGGGTGCCTTAGAAAGGACTTATTCCACTAATGGCCGGGCTTAACAGCACAAGTGGCCTAGACAGGAAGGGAAACACTCACTCTGAGCACTTAACCACGAAAATCCTGGAATAATTGGAAGGGTTTCAGAGCAGATGGGGTTGATTGCTTGACTAAACTTCAATGGTTGATTGGTTAATAAAGGTAAATAATACTACTACAGACTAAGTCATAAATCACTTGCTTATCTTCATATAAGCACTTGATTAACAATGACACCGTGTCTGATTGATAATAAATAATTCCTGATAACTGATTAACTTATTGGAAACAGAAGGGCAAAAAGAGCCTGTTTAAATATTCTTTTTTGGGTGCTTGAGGGCCTCTAGAAGGAGTACTAGCCATGGGCTGAGGCTAGGGGGGCCATCAGGGCAAGATTGGCACGTCCTCAAGGTGCTGTTAGCCTGCTGGCCTTAGATCTGTCAAGGAACAGCTCCTTTTTAGCTGCAGGATCTGTTAATCAATAGATTAGTCATTTTGCTGATCCTGCACTGATCCTCAATTTGTACAGTAAGTACTGGTCCAAAGTGAGCAGACGTGGATTTTTATTGATTTTCCATCCTCTGCTGATCCTGTATGTAATTTTTAATAATTTTTACGACCACTCCTTATGTAGTTTTGTGGTCTTTGAAGGTTCTGATCAACTTATTTCGTGGTGAGTCTGGATCTTTATTTAATTAATAAAAAATACTAAAAATTAGTTACTAACTAATTTTAATTGATTTTTAAGGTTTTTGAACTATAATCTATGCTTGTGTGGTAGCTTTACATAAGTAGTGTAGATCCTACTATATTGTAGCTCCTCTGAGCGGTACCTGGATGTCAAACTGATCACTGCAGGAGGCGCAGGGATCAGTCCATTCCAATGCGCGCGGGGACTGATCCGCTGCTCAGATGCGCGCGGGGGACTGTACCGCTGCGCGCGTGACTAGGTCACGGGATTACCTGCGCGGGAATTCAGTTGCGCGGGAGTCCAGCGCTGTAGGGACGCGGGGCAGCGTGCGGGAGTTGGCGTACGCGGGAGTCCAACGCTGTAGGGACGCGGGGCTGCGTGCGGGAGTTTGCGTACGCGGGAATCCAACGCTGTAGGGACGCGGGGCTGCGTGCGGGAGTTTGCGTACGCGGGAGACCAGCGCTGTAGGGACGCGGGGCTGCGTGCGGGAGTTTGCATACGCGGGAGACCAGCGCGGGGCTGCGTGCGGTAGTTTGCGTACGCGGGAGACCAGCGCGGGGCTGCGTGCGGGAGTTTGCGTACGCGGGAGACCAGCGCTGTAGGGACGCGGGGCTGCGTGCGGGAATTGTGACAAAACACAATTTCCCGTGTAACTCCTAAACTACACACAACACCTGGATTTCAACTGAAATTTAGGTGTGAAACCTATACATGACATATCATGTGAAATATTAAAATGACTAAAAAGGTGCCATACTGGTGCTGTGGTCATTTACCATTTTCTATTGAATTAATTAAAAAATATAAGGAGTAAGAATTCAAGGGTGGGGTCAGTGAGTGACCCTACCTTATTTTGGGTGGGGAAATCCATTTCTGCAATAATATTTATGGATTTCCTACTCCTTTATTTTATAATAATTTTATTTATACATTTATCTTTGTTCCTTTTAATTTTTTTTAGTATTATTATTGTTGTTACTTTGTCAGGTTACTCTGTGCTAAGTAGCAGGCTGGCACTGGAATAGGTTCCATTCATCTTCAGACTTAAAGTTCTTCCTGCAATTAGTTTGGATATTCTTGAAAATGTGCCAGACACAAAGAATATGATGAGAGAAAGGTAAAACTGATTCAATTCAGCTAATAAGTGCTTGTTCCTTGTATGTCACAATCAAACTAGGTTCTTTATCTTCAAATATTTCCTGAAGTTGAGTCAGGGGCCAATCATAGTTCTGTTTTTTCTCTTGAGATAAGAAAAATAATTCAACTAAGAAGCTTCTAGAAGAATTTTTTATCCCAAGAATATGAAGGAGGGGCATTGCAAATTTGTTGGTTTTATATTTACAGTCCATCATAATTAGAGTAGGGAAAAGGTTGAGAAGTTTCATTCAATCAGGGTGTGAAATAAAAAATTAAGTAATTTGACCATCCACATTGTTCATTTTTTAGTAAAAAGAAGAATTATTGAGTTCCAGTATGAGTGCTTCCACAGGAGCTTTTACATCAATGGCATTTCCTTGTATTTGGGATCTTTTGGTGTAAATTTTAGGGAGATTTGTGTGGATAGGTGATGATGAGTTTTGTATAAGAGAGCTGAGAATTTTTAAAGGGGTAACTCCTGCTTTGGATAAATAACCACCTCCTTTTTCTCCCCTTGGATTCTTCTGTGGATGGGATGAGTGGAAGGATCAATGGAAGGTGGATTATTGTGCTCTGGAAATATAACCCTCACCACCCAAACACCCAATCTTTTGAAAAATTCACTGATAATGTGAAAAGACAATTGGTTTTTCTTGATTTTTTTAATTTTAAGTTATCTTTCCTGGGTTTATATTCCCCAGATTTATCACATTGGTAAGTGTAGGACTGAATCTTACAATTTGATACTCTGGCAGATATGGCATATCCATGGGACTTTGCTCATGATTAGATAGCCTCAACCAGCTCCTCCTTTTGATCATATTATAGCTCAGGAGGAGGGGCAAGAGGAGTGGAATCAAGAGTTTGATTAGATGAATAAGAAGAAAGAGGAATTGAATCACTAGTTTGATTAGATGAGATAATTGAGGATGGGCCTGGCAAAACAGTTAAAACAGTTCTGAAAATTTGGTGGATGTTTTCTTGAGCCATTGGAAAAAGAGATGTTCTTGTTTGGAAGTATCTGGAGTGTTAAGTTGTTTTGATGCATTGTTGGTGATGGGGTGTGAAAAGGTGTTGTGTTGTGTGGTGTGGTCTGGCTTTATGTGGTGTGTTGTGGTGTGGTGTGATATGGTATGGTGTGGTATGGTATAGTGTGGTAGGGTGTGGTGTGGTGTGGTGTGGTGTGGTATGGTATGGTAGTGGCATGGTGTGGTAGGGGGTGATGGGAGGGTGGAAAAGGTCAAGGGGGTGGCTTAAAAAATAATTGGGGCGCTCCAAGATGGGTGGTGGTCCCAGGCAAAAAGTTTCAGTCATATTGAATATATGCATGTGAAGGGCTCAAAAAAGAGTGAATTTTTCAACTTTTTTTGGTTTTTTGATTGACTTTTTAAAGGTCAAAAATGAAATCCAAAAATCCTGAAAATTTTTTTAAAAAGCTCTTGAATAGTTTTTTCACAATTCTCAAAGCTTGAAACACCAAAAAAAAAATAAGTCAAAATGGCAAACATAAGGATACAAAAGTCAAAGTAGAACGTTGAAATTTTTGATTTTTTTGCTTTTTTGAAGGAATTTCTTAAGTTAGAATAATGGGTAATGCTGAATTCACGGCTCATTGAGCCGTGCACACGGTTCAAATCAGACCATGTGGCATGCCACACAGTCCAATTTGGGCCATACACAACCCCCCATGGGTTACGGAGTCATGCAGCCCACCCAGCCCAGTCTGCCACCGTGGACTTCCACACGACTACATTCAAGCCGTGTGGAGTTCACACAGCACCGGACTGTGGTGAGCCAAAAAAAAGTAAAATGAATGAAAGGGTACTAACACAACTTTTAAACTAAATAAACCTTCCAAAAAAACAGAAATCAACCAAAAATCAAAGAATGTTCATTTTTTGGTTAAAAAAAACAAATAAATAAAAAAAAAAAAAAAAAAATATGGTACTATCCAATGGAATAGCCCTAAAGTAAAAAGACCCAAAAAAACACAAGTAACTGGACTAGCCCTAACTTAAAAAAAATACCAAAAAAAAAGACAATTAACTTGACAAGCCCTAAAGTAAAAACACCAAAAAAAGACAAGTAACTTGACAAGCCCTAAATTAATTTCAACTTGACTAGCCCTAAATTAATTTCAACTTGACTAGCCCTAAATTAAAATGGCCCAAAAATTAAAGAATTCTTTTGACCAGCCCTAAAGTAAAAGTGCCCAAAAAAAATACAAGTCTTTTGACAGGCCCTAAAGTAAAAACACCAAAAAGAAAAATGTGTTAAGCTGATCCCATCCCAAGCTTAACATAAGTTAAGCTTGTTATGGAATCAGCCCAACACAAGTTGAACTGACTTACCATTAAACTCTCATTCAAAATGCTCAATATAATGATGTTAACTCAAAACACTCAACATAATGATGTTAACTCAAAACACTCAACATAATGATGTTCAAAATGTGATAACCCTTTATATTAATAGAACTTGTTAGCTGCATTACAATTAAAATTTATATGAAACCCAATGATGAAATGAAGTCAAAGTCTATTAAACTCTTGAATACATTTGCAGTTGATCTTTGAGATGATCAACCCAACCAGAGGCTTTTTTAGAAATCAAGGAATGTGGTTTTGCTACAATGGGAAAGATTGGAATCATTTCTCCCTCAAGTACTAATGGAAACCAGTGGTTATTGTTTACAAAGGAAATGAAAATTGGATCTGATTGATCATTAACACAATTTTTCATTGGAGTATAAGTATCACATGACTCCAGTGAAATGAAACATATAGGTTTGGAATATGTGTCTGCTATGATTTGAGCCATTTCCAATTTAGCCAGCCATTTTGAGGAGGAAATCTTTTCATTGATGTCTTCAACATCAAGTCTTTTTTTGATATTTTCAACCTCCTTTGAACCACCAAGCATCTCAATGTAGCATGCTTTATGTTTCTCTAATTTTTCAACCATTTCCTTCCTAACTTTAAGCCAACCATGTTCTTCATAACCAAAAGATTTATCAATGACTCTAAATCGGCAATTCCCATCTCCAATTGGATCCCAAAACTCACCCAAAAACTTATGGAATTTCTTGGGTATTTGATTGAGGTATTTCATGTTTGGTTCCTATCATCAAAACTAACTTATTATTCATTTCTTTAATTGTATCAATGAAATGAAAACTCACCAAAGATGAGCTTCTGGTTGAGCTTTGCTGCATGTTCTCTTCCTCTGAAGAGGATTCTGATTCCAAATTAAGTGATCCTGATTCACTTTCAGTCTCTTCCTCTGAAGTACAAAATTCAGATTCAGATTCTGCTGAATTTGAATAACAATTCATCATTAGTTAGTAACTAAGTTCATTAAACCAAAAAAATGAACATATCCCAAAAGAAAAGACTTAAAATCTTTTTTCTTTTCTTGTTTGGAGCCCTTCTAGTTATTTTTTCCCCCTTGAGTTGTTTTTCAACAAGCTCAAACTGAGATGGTTCTCACCGCGTATCTGTCAATTTTGGCCGGCCCCTACTTGATTGTAAGACTTTAGGTTCAAGTCTTGGCTTCAATCACTATTTTGTAATGTTCTGAATGATATACTTCAATAAGCTGCTTTTCTCATGATCTGGAGATTCCAAGATCATTTCATTGACTTTTTCACGTAACTGAGTAATGCTTAGCATTTCATCAACATTGAACAGGAAAAATTCAAAAGGATCAACCATTAGTGAATTAGGATTCATTAATCAAAAATTATTAATCACATAGTGACTTGAAAAATTCAACTTAAGCCAACTTACAGAACAAGAACTGCAAGGGTCATAGTCCAACCTCCACTGAGGATGAACATCTTTGGGTACCACAGATCCTCTGAATGCTAGATGGTCACCTATTTGGTGGGAACAGGGCAAACCCATATTCTTTAAATATGACTTGGTGCAGAACTTGCCATCATGATCATGTTTGAACTTCTCAAATTGTTCCCTAACAAGATGGATTACCTCTAAAGACAATTTTTAACCCAATGGTAACAGTTCAGGTGGAAGAACTGCCCCTAACTTAATTTGAGAGTTATAAAGTGATGCATGAACTGATTTAATTTGATTTGAAACTGTTCTTTCAAGGCTTTTCCAAACATTTAACAGGTTTCCCAAAGAGTTTTCAAGGAATTTTTTGAGAGTCACATGGGCCATTTCAACCCAAGATGTTTTTTTGTTACCAAAATCTTGGTTTATACAAGTCCACACTGTTACAAACGTCTCTTTGATAGGGAAAATTTTATTTTCCATGTGCTTGAGTACATCCTCATAGTCTTTCAAGAAACACTATACAAGTCAAAAGGTCAGAACCCAAAACTAGGAAGAATAAGAAGCAGTGATTTGGATCTACTCTTGAGTTCTGAATCATTGACCTCCGCCTCCTCCTTGGTCTTTGAGGCCCCATACTTTTTTCACAGATTCATAAAGCTTTTCCATCCTTCAAATTCATTAACAAAGCGCACTTTACAGTTTGCTTGTATGTTTTTAGAGAAGTGCCAAGTGCAACATTGTCTTGATGACTATGGGAAACAAGTTTCAATTGCACAAATCAGAGCTTTTTCACAGTCTGTCACAAATAATTTTGGAAGTCTCTCAGGATCATAAGCCAACTTCTTTAATGCATTTACAGACCAACTGTAGAACTCAAATGTTTCTTTTGTTATAAAAACAAGATCTTTTGTGAAAGTTTTCCAATTGTCTGTCATTCCTACAACATGAAATAGTGGGGTTTTGTAATTATTTGTTTTATAAGTACAATCCAACATAGGAATATGATGGAATTGTTTTGAAAGCTTTAATGCCTCTGGATGTGCTAAGTACAGGGCCTCCAAGTGACCCTCTCCAATGAACTTTGACTGTTGAATCCAACTTTTTTCTTCAAGCTGTTGATATAGTACCTCTATAACACTTTTTCTCTTTAGTTCTGCAAGTGTGACCTTCTGCTTAGTGTTATAGATTGTTTGGTCATCAACATAATCCGGCCCATCAATCTTGCTCAATTTTCTCTTCAGTTGTGACGTATTGAGCCTATCATTCATGCCTTCTACTAGATTGTCTAAGGCCACACCCAAAATTCTCCTCAGTTTAAGATTCACAGAGGGATGTTCAGATGGTTGATGGTTATGTTGGGTTTATTTGTAGGAGAGGCGCCAAAAGGGGTCTGCCTTTGTGTGACTTGCATGGATTAAAAACTTGCACCCAACCTTCCTTGTGTGAGTTTGTCTAGAACGTTTGGTAAGAAGATTTCCTGAATAGGAACCATGTCTATCACAGGCTAAATCCACATATTGGTCACGCTTTGAGTTGAAAACTGTTAAAGCCTAACCATGCTTCTTTGCCCATGTTTGACAATAGTTTTGTGCCTCTTCCCTAGTATGAAAAGCTCTCAAGGGAGGTAGGTCAAGTGGATCTGCCATAGTTACATAGTTATATTGATGGCATTCACTCCATCAGTTTCAATCAAATTAAATATGGCAAAGACCAGTAACATAAAATGTTACTCACCACCAGCAGTCATGTCCATTTGTGAATCATTTTGTTCCTCAACTTTCACCCTTGATGAGGATGCAATTTGGGCTTCCAATGTTTCATTACCCAAATCCTTTTTTTCTTTTTCCAAAGCTTTGTTGATTGCACTATCAATGTAGACCTTCCACGCAGCCATTTCAGAAGAAGGAGGGCTTGCCACTGTTCCCATGCAAAAAGAGGCAATGGTATACTTCATTATTCAATCCAACTTTCAGTTGATCAAACAAATTTTGCTCACTTTTGAGTTGAGAAATAATTTTTTTCAGATTTTTATATGATTTATGATTTGAGTTTTCACTTTAATTTCACTTGGGTTTCACTTTAATGTCTCTTTGGGATTTCTAGGTGTGGAACAACAGTCCCAAAAAGTATGTTTTAATCCCAAATTTGGGTTGACAGAACCCAAGTGTGGTCCAGGGTGTGCCCAAAGTTTTGGCACGACTTCCAGGGGGTTGTGCACCCCCAAACACGGCTCAAATCAGCTGTGTATGGGGGTAAATGGCTCAAATAAGCCATGTTTGGGGGTTACGCAGCTCCAAAATGACCCCCTGCAGGTCGCGCGTGTTTGAAACCGCCCTTTGTAGTCATTTTGGGGCCCCCAAGGCTCATTTGGGCCATGTAGGGACCTACACAACTACCACACGGCTGGAGCTGTGAATTTAACATCACCCTAAAATAATACATCCAAAAAATATGGAAAAAAAAAAAGTTAAATGCTCTTTAAGTGTTTTCTTAACTTTTTGATAGTTTGAAATATCTAAAAAAATGAAATAAAAAGGAAAATAAAAGGATTCAAATGTCCAAAGAGAAATTTGATTTTTTTTTTTTGATTTTTTGTGTTTTTTGAAGGAATTTTTTAAGGTGAAAGGTTAAATCCAAAAAATATGAAAAAAATATTGGAAGACTTTTTGAATGTTGGTCAAAAGTTCTGGAAGCTGAAATAACCAACTAAAATAGACAAAATGATAATCCAAAAACTCATGCAAAAATTTGTTTTTATGGAATTGTTTCACTTTTTGATTGCATTTTTGAAGGGTTTCTAATGCCTTCAAAATTACAAAAGATTTTGGTTAGGAGTTTAAGATCCCTTGCTATGGGGCTGCGCAGTCATAATTCAAAAAAAAAAAGATGAATTCTTGAAAGTTGTTTGAAATAAAGTATTTTTGCATGAAATACCAGAGGGGCGCAACCTCACACCAAAGTCAAAATGCGTGAAATAAAGGGTTGAATGCGTGAGAAAAATAATGCCCTAAAAAGAAATAAAAATAAATGAATAAAATAAATAAAAATAATTAAAATCAATCAAAATAAATAAGATAAATAAAAATAAATAAATAATCAATAAAAGAAAATGTAGTCAGTTTTATGTAATCACCCTCAAGCAACTACATAGCAACTGCAGAAAGTTATCCCAATCAGGATAACTCATCACAGCCGCAACCCATTGCCTCTAAGACTGCCACAGCTGGGATTTACCCCAATTGGGATAACTTGCCTCAGTTTTGGAGTTTTTTGGACTGTGAAAATACACATGGAACCTTCTCCACCTCATCTGGATCCCTCATTTGACCCGGATCCTCACCCAGACCACCATCTACCCAAAACCTTAGACAAAACAAACAAACAAACAACTGGGTAAAAGACCACCCAAGACTTCAAGCTCAAGACCAAAAAACAAGCTCCTAGGTTCATCAAGCCATTGACCAACCTCCAGAAAGAACAAACAAATGATCATGATTCAGAAAACCTAAACCAAAAAAACAATCAAGAAACTCAACTTGAGACAATTGAGCAAATCAATGATTGACAAAACCTTCCTCCAGAAACCAATAGAAAAAAAAAAATAGAGGAAGGTAGAATCTCAACTAACATCCCAAGAAAAGGATTTGAACATTCTTCTGTGTAGAATTTCAACAAACAAATACCACTCACTACAGTTTATACCACAGGGCTGATATCAACCATACCCTCAACATGAATCAAAAGGTTTTCAGAACCCCAGTCAGAACCAAGATTTTATTGATTCCTTCCTGTTGCCTTGACCTGAAGACAGATGCACTATGACTGATCTTCATCCCAATCCGATTTTCCATCCTTCCCTCTTCCACAATTCATTCTGCCTAGGTAGAGAACTTTCTGGTTTTTAGGATTTAGTAATTACAGACTGATTTGAGGATTGGGAACCTTAATCTCAACAGTCTTCCCAAGATTAAAAAACCACGTGCTTGCTTGATATGAATAAACTCCTGATAAATAATTGAGGTTCATCCTAATTAGTTGCAAGAGTATCTTAGTTTATACACAATTGATCCATGCCTGTTTGATTCACTCCTGTACTCCTGAGGAGGAGGAGAATGATAGCATGAGGAATTCACTGAAATGATGATGATTATGTTGAGGATGATAGATAAAGCCAGGTTTCCTTGATCCAATCGTTTCTTTTTCAAAATTTGATCTGACTCATGATGATAGAGTACTTTATAACTATGAGATTGGGTGAATTGATAATTAGTCTGAGGAAGATAAACCTTAGGATTGGTCCTCTTTTTGATAGAACTTGTTGAGCCTTTTGTCAGCTTGGGTGGAGAAGTAATATGATATAGGTTACCAAGACCTTCAAATATTGATTCTTGATCCCCAAGGCTGGGTTGTTTCATGATCATTCCCTCAGATATGGCTATTGGTTCATGTGTGAAGCTGATCATGATCATGATGAAGTCAGACTGCCTGTTGAGTTGATTTGCATCAAACTTTTTCCAGTGATTGATTTGGCTTACCAAGATTGATCATCAACAAATTATCTCAGATGATTTAAAAACATGAATTATTTATCTGCAAGATCTTACTGGTATGTGTTCAGCCATGATCATTCATAAGTAAGTAGGGTTGATTTTCAAGCCAAGCAGATCAATTCATTTGGAATTCAGGTTATAAGTAGTGCATAAGACCAGCTAGAACGTATAACCACCAGTTTTGGTTTAAAACTGTGATAAGATTGTCAAAGGTGAGGTTTTGAATGCTATGATGATCAAAGATGTATACATATTCCACCCAGACATATTGATTTTTAAGTTATCATGATGGATTTAGTCCTCAAATCTTAATATCACTTGAGAATTCTCTCTTCATAGGCTAATCATGATTCCGATTGGAAAGTTAATATTACCCTTTTTTTGATCACATCACGCTATATTTAGAAGTATTGAATAATATTGATGTATTGCTTTATTACCACCAACTGGTGAGTAATATTGGATCTCATTGGTTGAGGATTTGATTGAAGCCTGACTTAACCTGGCTCCCAGGTGAGGTTGGCTGGGGGCTGAGCCTGCTGGGTTGGGTTGGGTGAAGGCTGTTGTCCGCTTGTATTCCCCAGGGTTGAAAAACCAGGTGCAGGGTGTGGGAACACTGGTCATGAGGCCCCAAATCCCTTGGGTATTTTTGGCCACCAAGAATTTACTAGTTTTATGCATGTGATTGATTTCATGACCAAGCAAACAACAAGATTTTTAATGATTTACTACAATAATTTTGATTGATATGAAAAAAAAAAATAAAACAAAAAATAATAGGTTTTTCCTGATTCATCCATGATTTTTCTGCTTGTTATATATACATATATAATTTTCTGTATTATTATTATTTTTGTTTGGGTTTTAATAATCATCATAATAACAAAAATCAAAATAATAACGAACAAAAAAAAACAATCTCAATTCAATGGGAGCGTTGGAGGCTTGGTACCAACCCTTAAGAAAGAGAAATCTCTCAATGGTTCTTGGCCATAGTGATGATTTCTTCCAGCAAGAAATCTTCCAAGCTCTGGAGAAGACTGGCCCAGAAGCTTCACTTGTAGCAGGAACTGCAAGGTATACCTGAGCCATTTGGGCCATGAGTAGCTTTTTTTTTTTTGATGGACGTCCCAAGATTGCAGGAGGTTGACACCCTCTGGCTCAGGGTCTTTGCTGAAGTACTGGTTGATTTCTGTTTGGGAGCTCTCTGCTTGACTTATGGGCTGATGATACAAGGCTAATTTTTTTTTTTTTTTTAAAAAAAAAAAAACACTTGACTGGCTCTTGGTAGTGGAGGAGCTTGATGGTGGATTATTGCTTTCCTTTGGAGTCAAGTTTCCCCCTAAACTGTCCTCATTTTCATCTGAAATCTCACCAAACAACATAAATGATCTTGTCCAGGTTCATGTTGAAGTTTTGCCATGATGAAACTGGCACAAGTAGGAGCCCAGAAAACAGCCTTGAAGGTGGGATCCAAGATCCTGGCAAGGACAATGTAGGCCAGCTTTGGGAGTGCATGGTTGAGGTCAAGTTCCATGTTGTTGATCATCAAGCTTTCTGGGAGGATGATGGCTTGAGATTGGTCATCAAGGCCCCTCCTGGCCACTTGAAGATGCTTCAAGATCATCACATAGGTTGGGATTGCTGGGTTCAAATTCAGATACTTTGAGCCACAGAGAACATTGGTTGCCTCAGATAGGGGTTCAAGGTGATTCATCATGTTTTTTTTTTCTCTTGGTTCCATTCATCAATTTTTAAGCTGAATCCTTGAGGTTTTGGGTTGAGCTTGTGCAGAAATGATTGCAGGAATGTTTGAGTATGAGCTCATGCTTCTGAAACATAGTTAAAGTTGAGTTCCATTGGGTTGGGACATCAATCTCAAGACATCAAATTCATTTTTCAATATAAAGATCAGGTTGAGCAAACAAAACAGCCTTCTTAAATCATTCAGGCTTTTTTTTTTGGGGGGGGGAACAAACCCAATTACACAATCCATGGACTCGTTTGAGTATAGATTGTGAATTGACTTGGGTTCCATTGGGTGTATTGGTGATGTAAAAAACTCCCATGGCCTTGGTTCTTCCAGGATGATCATGTTTTGATTCCATATTGGATGTTGGTAGCTTTTTTTCCATTGTTTCTGGTTCATCTTCCATGCTTCCAAGCAACAAAACTCTTGATTTTGCTACCAGGTTGATCACATGTGCAACACATCCAAGCAGGCAAGTAGCCTTGTTGGAGTTACCAAGCTTTTGGGAAAGGTGGTTTTCCATCTTCTTGTTTGGTTGAGGCCTGGTCAGCGGTGATTGTGAAGAGTTTCTCTGTTTCTCCATAAGTCTTGAGAACCTTGTTGAACTTCTCTGCAAACGTTTCACCTGTGTGTTGGCCTGTGAACCATGAAATTTAATTAGCTTATGTGCTTTTAATCAAGCCTACAAAAAGAGAAGAGTAGAAACATACCTTGGATGTGAGGAACTTCAAGTGTTAATTCCTTAAGCTCAAATCTCTCATCAGTATCATGTGCCTTCACTGCCATAAAAGTCACCTCATTGGGGGATGTCCAAGTATCAGTTGTAAATGAAACAAATCTTTGTTTTAAGATATGATCAGGCTTGATTGTTTACATGTGTTTTATAAAGATGGGAGCAAGATGAGTGGTTAAACTCATTCAGTAGTTGTTGAACATGAGGGTCATGGCCCCTCAATTGAGAAGTTGGAATAGTTTCTGGAATGACTTTCTTTTCAAAGATTGTAAATGGTCAATCACACTAATTGGCCATGAAATAAATGAGTGCATTCCTCAGTGTTTTACTATTAAGCTTCATCTGCAACATCCTAAGGAGTAAGTTAGCTCATGAACGTTAACTATAGAAGTAACATAAGCGGGGGGGGGGAAAACCCACCTTTTGGATTCAATTCTCCAGTCCTGGTCCACTTCTCTAAATCCAAGTGTGATTCCTTCTTGGTCTCCTTCCAAAGTTGTGGGTCAGTTAGTTGGTGGATTTAGATTGGATGGCCATGGAAATTCTTGGTGCTTCCAGTTTGAACCTTCTTGAGAGTAGGACCAGATATTTTAGCTCCTCGTTTTGAGAGTGACCTGATGTATTGCATTCTTATCATCGATGGCTTCCTTGAAGTAGTTCGAAACCCAGCCTTTGGTTTTGGTGTTGGTGACTACCACTAGAGGGGGTGTCATCTTCACTCAGATCGTCGAGGTTTGTTGGGATTTGACTGGCTTGAACTTGTAGTCAGTTCAAGCCAAACTGGTGGAGGAGTGATCGATCTTCGTTTCACTTTCTTGAGAGATAGATTGGATCGATGAAAGAGGTTGTCTTGGTGCGCCTGAGAAGGATTCTGTAGAGGATCGATCCAAGGGCCCTAGTGATGGAATGCTCAAAGGGAGTGGTGAGCCCGTGTATCCAATTCACCCGGGGCATGACCTTTCGGGATGAGCCTCGAAGTACCCCGTCCGAAGCCCCGGGTTACAGGCTTAGAACTTGGAGATGCTCATCCAATTCGAGGACAAGAGTAAGAAAACCTGACTTGAAACTTTCTCTCTCTCTCTCTCTCTCATTCACTACTCTCCTTTGACCATCTATATCTTTCATAAAACCTCCTTGCTTCCTCACTCACTCTCACTCTCACTCTCACTCTCACTCTCAGTCTCGAATTAGAACTAGAACTAGAACTCGAATAGAAAACTCTGAACATCGATCCAGTCTAGTCTAGTCTCTTAGTCTAGTCTCTTAGTCTTAGTCTTAGTCTTAGTCTTAGTCTTAGTCTTACTCTACATTTTTAATCCCATCCACCATCCATAGACCAACACAATCTATACTCTCAATCCATCTTTCCCATCCATCCAGTCTATGTACTGTACTGTACCACCAAGATGCCCGACAGTGATCATCCATCCTGGGTCTATCATGAATCGATAATCCAAGAGAAACCACTCCTACTCAATCGATCCCATCCTCCTTCGACGTTCGAGAACTCATTCAATCCTCCTAACCCATCATCTTCTTCATCCTCTTCATACCCTCCAACTCGTTCATCCTGGTTACCAGCAGCAATCCATCTCAATCGAATCTACTCACTCCTACCCACTTCCCATCCAACCTCATCAGTTCATCATCAACACTATCATTCCATCCATCATCCTCCATCCAGTCTATCATCATCATCTTCTTCATCATCATCTTCATCTTCATCTTCATCTTCATCTTCCTCATCATCTTCATCTTCATCTTCTATTCATCACTCAGCATCCAGTTCAAAGTATCATTCCTCAAGAAACCATCGTAGATCGATTAGAGCCCTACTGTTCTATCTCCTCCTATTACCCTCCCTACTCTTCATCTACCTCAACTATCTCCATCACTTGATCTTCATCGATTACTCCGCCTTCCCTCCCCTCATCGGTCCAGCCATCATCCATCCCGGCCAAGATCCCGAACCATCGGTGGCTGCCTTTAACCTAACCCACTCAGTCATCACTCAGACTACCAAACTGCCTACTACATCATCATCATCATCATCATCATCATCATCATCATCATCATCTCTTCAGGAAATCGATTCAAACCTCTTGATCGACCTTTCGATTCAAGAACTCTCAAACAGATTTCAATCCGTCTGGATCAAGCCATCCACCCTGCTCTGTAATCCTTCCAACTCGACCCTCGCCTCCATCCGATCCAGGTTCCTCACCCCTATCACCCAACGAACTCATCATCATCATCCTTCCAAATCGGCCATCCCCAACGGTAAACATCACGTCTTCATCGCCCTCAACCTACACGCCTCTCAATCAGTCTTACCCGCCATCTCGGTGGCGATCCTCAACGCCTTGAAGTATCTGGGGATCAAGAACGTCTACCTTTCGATCTACGAGAATGGCTCGTGGGATCATACCTCCGAAGGCTTGGCTCATCTAGCCTCCGTCCTCACCGGACTCGGTGTCGCTCACCATATCCGATCCGCTCGCCAGGAGACCGTCTGGAAGGGCGTCGATCGAATCAAGTATCTCTCAGAGTATCGCAACTTGGCACTCGACTCCTTCGATTCAGCCGATCGATACTTCAAACGTCTTCATCCATCCCAAAACTCTCACCATCAAGCCCAGGGTGAAGGTGATGGTGTCACCGAGGTGGTGTTTATCAACGATGTCTTTCTATGCTACCAAGACATTCTCGAATTGATCTGGGAACGTCAGTTTCAGAATGCCGACGCAAGTTGTGGGACGGATTGGAGGCAATCCAATTCGGTCTTGGATCGATTTCGATCCCCTTTGACCCCAGAACAACAACTTGAAGAGGAACGAGAGATGGGTTCTTGGAACAGTGATCATGGGAACGACAAGTCGGTCGTCTTTTACGATTCTTGGGTGGCGAGATCGTTGAGTGGCAAGACCCTCAGGCCTCGGTTAGATCTCCTCACCGAATATCGGGGTGGTTATACGACCATCTTTGATCAAGAGACCATCACCCCGAATCTCTACCGACAACGGTTCGAGAACAGCCTATCGATCCCAGTCTATTCGTGTTGGAATGGGATGGTCGCCTTAAACCCGAGACCGTTTCGAAGCCCGTTCGGGCTCAAGTTCAGATCGGCCGATCGAGCGATCGATGAATGTCCATCCTCAGAGTGTCAACTGTTAGCAAAAGATTTTTGGTCGATCGGATTCTCTAGATGGATCCTCGTCCCCAAGGTCGCCGTCACGTACACCCAAGATATCTATTACTCGAACGAGATCATTCGTGGTTCTAATCGTGATCATCTCGACTTGGCCGAGCTCTATCGACTCCGAGAACGACCACCTTCCGAGTCGAACGATCACCCAGAAGCCATCGAGGATAGGATCGATTGGAGTCGGTATACGAAACCTGAATCGGTAGTGTGTTGGCCAGTTGAGTCTCTATCTCCCACCCCCCTGCCTCACGATCGTCGGACCCTGACTCGATTCTCATCCTCTTTCAAACCTTGACCCTCCCAGGATATGTACAGCTTTCATATCGATTTCGAATGGAATCACGTCCTCGAATCTCCCTACAACCCTAAACTCCTCAAAACGACGATCGACCTCAACTCGAGTCGATCTTCATCCGACCTCGTTGGTCTCTAACCTAACCCTCTCACGCTCCCCAAGGACTACTCTACACTCGATTCTCTCCGATCCGAACCTCCTTGTAGAACTACTTCTTTTCTCTCCTCTTCGACTTGCATCCTCCTTCCCCCCCTCCACTCCCCTAGTCGTTAATTGTGATCCTTCTCCCCTCTTTGCCTGAAGAGTTTGTGTCTATGTACGACGTCGTTCTTTTTGTCTTCTTTTACCTCCACGGACCCTTGATCTTCCATCCCTCCCCCACCCCCCCCCCTTCGTCGTCCTCATCGTCATGATCATTATCATCTCGATTGATTCGTGTGTACACTACTTGGATACACCATCGGGTCGATGGTGTCGAGTCTAGACCTCCACCCGGGTCCTTGGAACGATCTTCAGGTCATCCTCATCATCCTGCTCTTGCCATACTCGTCGGGCCCGCTCATGAGCGTGGGACTCGTTGAGAGTCTAGCCCGTCGTCGTCGTCGTCGTCACGGGGTTCTTGACCCCAGGCTGCTCTCCATCCTCACCCCACCCCCTCGATCCCAAGACCCTCTCCGCTCTCCCTCTGCAGCCCACTATCACCCAAGGATCTCCCGCCACCCTGAGAGAAGCAGGACCGCGAGAGACGACCGGCCGGGTGGGTGTTTGAAGCCGGGAAGGGGCGAAAGATGCGCTGCCTACTCACTCGTCCCCTCGCCTCGTCTTCCAAAAGGGCGGATGGAGTCCCACAACCGCCTGCGAGCGATCGACCTTCTCTCTCTCTCTTGGGAGGCCAACCCCGTCGAGTGTGTGGCGTCGCTCGTCGGCATGCGAGTGCGCCGGGTCTGGTGTGAATACGAATGGGGGATCGGGACGAGATGATGGGCCAGAGAGGCGGAGGGAGAGAGGCGGACAGAGTGAGTGGAGCGGGTCGTGGGGTAGGTAGCCAGGGATGTCTGGGTGGTGGCTTGAGGACGTGCGCGGGCCGAGAATCCGTGCCGAGAAAACAAGGGCGAGCGAGAGAGAGAGAGAGGAAAGATGTGCGGCGGTGGTTGGCCGCGGCGCGGCATGTGGCCGGCCGATCTCAAACACTTCGTCCCTCTCCCCCTCTCGCATCAGCGCCTCTAAGTAGCTGCCCTCATGTCCACTCTTATAGCCGGACGAGATGGCATTGGGAAAAAAAAAAAAAAAAAATCGAGGAACTTTTGATTGATAAGTAAAAGAGAGAGTGAAAGAGAGAGAGAGAGAGAGAGAGGGTGGGAGGTGTGGATGAGATCATGAGCTGTCAGATCGTCCGTACCCTTAACTCCTCAAGGATTCCTTACTCCTGAACCCCCCCCCCCCCCCCCAAAAAAAAAAAAAAAAAAAAAAAAAAAAAAAAAAAAAAAAAAGAAAGGGCTGTGTGTGTGGTCAAAGAAAAGATCTTTTGAACAAAGATCCAGAACGCCCATGGTGACTTGGTCAAGAGAGATGAGAAGAGGGTGGGAGTAGAGTGCGAGTTGAGAGGTGCCTGATGTGATGTGATGTACGTACACCTCGCACCAAGCGGTTATAGCTCATGAATGGTTAGAGCATCCCGCATGAATTGGGTAGATGTGGGTTTTGTTAGACGATAAGATACAGCACGATTATGTCACAGACAACAACCCTAGTGATGTCACATAATCTTGAATGTCACAGCTTGTAAATAGACTAAATATGGACCATCCTCTCCTCTCTCCTTACCAAGATTTGGATTTGGGAAAGGCCAAACCTTGAGGCCTATAGCTAACGGCGGTGGATGGTCAGATTGTGAAACTCTACAGGTTAAAAGCCAGCAAAACGACTGAGGATAGGAGCTTCTCATGGAAAATAGATACCAGAAAAGGAAAGAGGATTGGTTAAGGAATCAGGCTAGCCATTTGGCAGACAAGACAACGGACAAATCTGAAGAAAAAGACACTGACAAAACAACCAATCAGACCATGGCCAACCAATTGGTGGGCAAGTTTTGTATCCAAAGACAAATTTGAGTCTCAATTTGAGATGCTCCAGACAACACTCACCCAACAGTTCCAAAGGATGGAGGCTGCCATGGGTAGGATGGCCCCCCCCATTAGAAACCTGGGTCCCTACACACATGGATACCAACTACCACCGGACCGGCAACCCGTTTGCAATCAAATTTGTAAAGGATCCAATGTCCTTCCACTGGAACATCAACCCCAAGCAACCTGTCCTAGCTTTTGATGGGTCCAATTTCAGTATCTGGGGGGGGGGAGGGGGTCAGTGGACCGCAGCTGATGCCAGGCATTCAACAGGGATCTGTCTTTTGTTAGCAACACCAACAACTTTAGCATACTTACTGCCTCAGAGAATCAGGCATTGGTTAATCTGCTACGCAACTCTGTTGACAACAAACTCTATGCCATAATTGAGGCCTTTCAGATAGAATTGGCTCAAATTATTTACAAAACCCTTGCAGACACATGTAAGCAGTTGGACCATAGACACAAGCTAGCAGTCTCTGAAAAGATGATGAATCTACTTACTTCTCCCAAGGTGGACATGGCATGGATCACGGCATTCCATACCATCATGGCGGACTTGAACAAGCTTGACATCTCTCTCAACAAGCTTGTGGTTCTTCTGGTCCAATCAGTTGCGGTGGCCCCACCGGGGATCAACAGCAAAACATATGAGTACTCAGTCTCACAGCAACTCAACAACACAAAGATAACCCCCCCAATTCCTGGAAGTAGCCAACGTCTTGCAGGGTGCCATTGGGAAGTTGAGGCCCAAGGCATTGGCAGAAATTGACCTAATGGAGCTTGACAAAATCCAGGCCATCAAAGGACAATACATATCACCACAGAGGCATCCACAAGGGGCGGCTGGGCAGTATCAACAGCCCTCAAAACCAGTGCTATTGGTCAATTGAGCAGCCTACTATGCCAGGTGTCACAAATCAGAGGCTCTTCTCAATGCCTACGGTTACAACTGCGGCTACTGCAGTGGGAGTGGCCACTGGTACCCGGACTGTAATACCTTCTGGGCGGATGTCCGGACAGGAAAAATACTCTCACCTCCGGCCAACCATCCCAATCAAGGATTGCAATATTTGCCACCGCAGTGACCGGTTCCCCCACATGGCAAAGGCAACCAAATCAGAGTTATTGATGTACTGGAAATCAATGGTGGCAAGATTATAATGGACTCAGGGGCCAGCGTGCATGTGAGTGGCCCCTCTTGCTATTTCTGTCCCACTAGACGGCCGGATGTACCAAAGCGGTTCTTCCTAGCAGCTAATGATCATCATGTGATGTCAACAACCATTGGCAGGCTATCCATTCCCACAAAGACAAACACAATAATAATTGAGGATGTTTACCTGTGTCCTGAAGTTGAGGGGATCATTTTGTCAACAGGATGGCTCTTAGCAGATGGATGGATGCTGACTTACAATGGTTTAGATGCTTTCTTGCCCAATCATTTTCAAAATAGATTTGATACATTTTTCCAGAACTTTTTGTGGGTTGATTTTTGCGTTCCCTGCAAGAGGGAAAGAAATGAAAGTCACATCAAAACCATCTTTTGAAACTTAAAAAGGGGCATGTGCGCCTGGGACACGCATTGGAGGAAGTGGTGAGACTCTTCTTGAGAAGGCACTACCCTAATGAGATCACCGGTCCATGGTGTTTGTTTTTCTGTGAGAGATGCGCAATCTCCAAGAGCCTGGACAGGAGGGTTCCGGGGGCCAAATCTGGCATCACCAGGGATGAGCCCTTGGACCAATTTGTTGTCAAAGATATTATTGGTTAAGAAACCAAGACCAGACTGGATTATCAAATGAAAAAGAATCAAAAAAAGAAATTGAGAAACAAGATCCATCAGACAGAAAGAATGATAAAACAACACCAACGGAAGTCTTTCAGGAGACAGATGGAAAGCAATCAGCTACAAGGTGAAGGTGAAATAACCAGAGAAGCGCCTTGGACAATCTGTAATGGAATGTTAGTTTGTATCATAACCTATGGAGTCGGGATCCTCCTTACTTGGATTGAGCTGGCTGCAGGCAATTGATTGATGTGAT
This sequence comes from Puccinia polysora, assembly GCA_025617555.3. Lineage (NCBI taxonomy): Eukaryota > Fungi > Basidiomycota > Pucciniomycetes > Pucciniales > Pucciniaceae > Puccinia > Puccinia polysora. The sequence goes on along the minus strand of CM062641.1, from coordinate 24,806,275 downwards.
AGTTGAGAGGTTCAAAGCTGATGAGTAGGTCTGTTGGTGAGATGATGGATCATTCCCAGTTTGCTAGAAGTTGGATGAGATTTAGAGAAGATTGCGCTCAGAGTGTATACTCTGGATTTGAAGTATAAGAACCCCATACAACATAGTGATAGTGCCGAAATGAAACAGAGGATAATCACACCCAAGACAAAAACAGGAATACAAAAACAAATAATAAGAAATAAATAAGATGTGAAAAGGAGTCACATCAGCAGCAGTGCTGCTTCAACTCAACATTTGTCACCAACATGGCCAGACCTTTCAAGGATGACCTGATAGGAGTCCGTTTTCTCCTAACATTCAGGGATCATGCATTGACCTATACGTTCATGGCTATTTTGAAGTCCAGGTCAAAGGTGTCAACAAAAATCTTAGGCTGGTTGGAACATATATGGAACATGAAGGGCAGGTATCCAAAATTCATCAGGAGCAATAACTCAGATGAATACACTAGGCCTCTGAAGAGGAAATTGGAACCACTGGGTGTTCAAATGGCCAGTATTGCGCCATACCATCCAGAACAGAATGGAGAAGCAGAGCGCATAAACCGTACTCTGGGGGACATGGCAAGAATGATGTTGAACGAGAGCAGGATGGAATCAAGATTCTGGTCCTTTTCCTACCAGGTGGCGGTGTATATACTAAACCACATACCCAATTCTAGGACAGGTGACAAGACCCTGCTGGAACTGCTGAAAGGAACCATGCCAAACCCGGCAATATTATACACCTTTGGGGTAGAAAATATTGTACATGTCCCAGCGGAAAAGAGAGGAAAATTGGAGGAGAGAGGTCAGCGCTGAAGGATGTTGGGTTTCCCTGCAATAGGAACTGGATGGTTGTTCTGGTCAGAGAAAGAAAACCGGGTGATACACTACACCTTGGAGGTATTTCCCCAAATCCAGAAGCTACCCATACAATCTGTGGAGCCACCACCCAACAAGATCATTAACCACCTGTGGCTGGGGGAGGAGGACACCAATGGCATGGCGGTGGCGGAACAGGCGGCACTGGCAGCGCTACTCACAACAATTGAAGGGGTGGTCCCACAGTCCACGCCAGAGGCACTAAAGGGCAAGTGGGGGAAGGAGTGGCGGATTTCTGGGGAGGCCAAGATCCAGCAATTTGACAACTGGGACTTATGGGAACCAGTCCGGCCAACAAAGGGCATGAAAGTGCTAGGGGCCAAATTTGTTCTGGAACACAAGCCAGACGTAGAAGGCAACATGATTCAGCAAAAATCATGGTATGTGGAAAAAGTTTGCAGTCAAAGGATGGGAATTGATGTCTATGAGACTTATGCTCCAACAGCTTTGCTGAACACACTCCATCTGATCCTGGCAATTTCACACGGCAGATTGTATCCTCTGGCAAGCTTTGACCTCAGTGCGGCCTACCTATATGGGCCAATTGATGGGGAAGTCTATGTACAGCCACCAGTCCTGCTGAGGCCACAATGGAAGGGTTTTGTGATGAAGCTAAAAAGGGAAATGTTTGGTACCAGGCAGGCGGCATGGTTCTGGTGGAAGCATTTCAAAGCCATAGTCAAACGTGTTGGGCTGTTGGCCAGAAAGCTTGAGGACTCCCTCTACATTTGCCAGGATAAAGAAAAGTTTTCAGTGGTCTGGTTACACGTGGATGATGGGGTGGTGATGGAATTGTTGGAGAAGATGATGAGAAGGTTCAGGGATGGCTTTGAGAAGGAGATCAAAATTGAATGGAAAGGGTTTGTGGAAAAGATTGTGGGGATTAGGTTCAGACAGAATGGGGAGACAATGACATTGGACCAAGTTTTGTTTGCAAAGGAGATAGTAGATGATTATCCAAGACCTATCTACCATTGGAATTCCCCACTATTGGGACAAGCGGTAGAAATTAAAACGGATGGAACAATCAACACAACAGAATACAAATTGATTGTTGGGTTGCTCATGTATTTGGCATGTGGCACTAGACCAGATATTACGTACTCTGTGAATCTTCTGGCTAGGTTCAGCTCTTCCCTTTCTGCTGACCACTGGACTAAGCTAGATCATTTGGTTGGATATCTCAAGGGATCCTCCAACTGCTCCCTCCAGTACCGGAAGGGAAACACAAGCGGATTGGTCATGTGGGTTGAAGCAAACTTTGGGGGTGAGCACAAGCGGTCAACCAGAAGTTATGTCATCCAACACAATGGAAAAAAAATAGCATGGGGCACAAAGCAACAAACAGTTGTAGCATTATCTACGTGTGCGGCTGGATATGTAGCTTTGTCCAAAGGTTCTCAAATTTTAGCTCACATCAGGCTGACCTTAGCAGACATCAACTTTGAGATTCCATCATCCATCCACTTCAATAACAAGGCAGAAATCCTTATTGCAACCAGAAATGGGTCTTGCAAACGCACCAAATACCTCAGCAGGGATTTCTATTTTGTCAATGACTTCATCAGGCAGGATGGAATCAGCCTTCATTGGACAAGCACAAAAACTCAACTTGCTGAAATCATGACAAAAGTTCTGGGACCAACCAAACACAGTAGCAGGGTGCAGGCTATAGGGATGATATAGGGTCATAATTGTGGGAGGGGGTGTTAGACAATAAGACACAGCACGATTATGTCACAGGCAATAACCCTAACAATGTCACATAATCTTGAATGTCACAGCTTGTAAATAGACTAAATATGGACCATCCTCTCCTCTCTCCTTACCAATATTTGGATTTGGGAAAGGCCAAACCTTGAGGCCTATAGCTAATGGCGGCAGATGGTCAGGTTGTGAAACTCTACAGGTTTGACTCCCACTGACTGTGTTAACTTTTCCCAGTAATTAAAGCCCCAGGTAGGGTGTCATCCTACTAGATGCCAAGGACCTAGCTCCTTCTAGCTACTAGAGGTGATAGAAAATTTAAAGAAAAAATGTTGAAAAATGCCAGAGATATATTTTGACTGAAAGGGTTAAATTTATTTATACATATATAAAAATAAATTTAAAAGGAGGGGCCAAAAACTCAATGGGGTTATTGAGCCCTCCGGAACACAGGTATATGTCTGTTAAGGACAATATAGATGCAATTTTGGTGCCTGTGGGGTTTACAAGGACTCCTTTCAAGAAGGTTGTGTGTAATTTCCTTGGGGTTTGGGTTATGCAGAACCTAAAAAAAAAGGGACAGAAGGGAGCAGGATCACTTACTAGGCCTAGATCCGGACTTTTTTATTATGGATGGGCCAATATGCAGGTTATCAGGGCGCTGGATGCTGATGCTGGGGCAGGCTGAATGGCTGGATGCTGATTTTGGCCAAAAATAAGGATTCAAGAGTTTTGTCTATAATTTTATCAGAAAGTGGTCCAGGATCACAGACTTATTTCTTATAAGGGTTTGATGGCTTGAGGACGAAAATATCTGAAGCAATAATGACTATATAACTGGATGAATCAGTCAGAAATGGCTGGGGGAGGAGCCTTTATTTATATCATTTTGAGTCCCCTCATGGTGCAGTCTTTTTACCAACCAAAGGAGGGTGACCCAGGCTAGTACTGAGGCCAGGGAGCCATCAGTGTGTTTGGGTAGAACTACACTGGTCACTAAAGAGGTACAGGAAGCCCTATGTCATCATGCTTGGGGCTTGATACAGGTTTCTGTACCCTGAATGACCTCACTGTATCAGCCAAAGAAGTAGTATTCAATTAATAAAATATAGTGAAAAAGGCTAATGCTGAGGTTAAGGGACCATAATTGAGTTTTGGTGGACCTGCTCTAGCCACTACAGAAGTATGGAGAGCCTTATGTCATCATAATTGGGGCTTGGTACACGTTTCTGTACCCTTAATGATCTCACTGTATCAGCCAAAGAGGTTGTATTCAATTAATATTTTTAAATATAAGCCATGGTCTCCTGAGGTCAGGGGCTTAAAAAGATGCCCAGGAGACTTTGTTCTGAGGGCTAATTTCAAGTATGAGGCTCTTCTTTCCATATTTGCCTAATTGGGGTTTCTTTAATTGAGTAGTGAGCCCCTGGTTGTGACTAGTTACATACAGTCTACATTGTACAGGGTACAGGGGAGGTTGTATGGGTGCCTGGTATATTGTGAGAAAGTTAGCAAGAAGCTAATCTACTGTTTATCCCCATTGCACACTCTCAGGGTTCTGAAGTAACTAATATTAGTCTAATTAAATCTACTTAATTGGGTATTAAGCCAGTGGTTGTGACTAGTTACGTACAGTCTTCCTTGTATAGGGTACAGAGGAGGTTGTATAGGTGTCAGGTGTCTTGTGGGCTAGTCAGAACAAAGCTAGGCCTCTGTGTATCCTCAGTGTACCCTCTCAGGATTCTACTGTACCTATTGTGTACTCTATTGGGCCCGAACCTTCTGTACAGGTCCCATTACAGGGGAACCTGACAACCTTTGATACAGCTCTCAAAAGGATGCAGGGCCCAATTTTTCCAAACTTTCTGTTTGTTTGGGCAGTATCATGCTGTTTTCTACCTTCTGGTGGTACTCTTTGGGCCCCATGTGGTGTGGAACAAGGCTGTGGGGTGTATGTGAGGTACAGTACACAGGGGTGTCACGGTTCTACCTGAAGGAACAGGAACTGGGGGGTGGTGCCAGTGAGTGACCCTACCTAATTTGGCACCAGGAATCCATTTCTGCAATAATATTCCTACTTTTCTTACTCATTAAGGGTTTTTATCTCATTTTTTTTAAGTTATTATTTCCGTATTTTTATATTCATTATTATTATTCATTCATTTTTATTTCTGGGGTCTTTAGTTGGTTGGTTCTGAATATTAGCCAGCTAAAATAGGGGCTAGCAAGCACCCAGCAAGGCAGAGGGCTTGAGGGCGAGCTGGATGAGTGAGGTTGCCGGTGTGGTAAACCAAACCTGTCCTATAGCCATCAGACTCATTTTGTCTTATTAATTATTATTCTTATATCAAATTAAAGTAAATAAAATAATAAATAAATTCCAAAACCCTCATAAAATATACTCTAAACTCAAAACAACCTGAAAAACCAAATCAATCACCAGATAAACCCCTTAAACCATATCAAAACCTGTCACAAAAACAACCCAACACCTGGCACAGACTGGATTATGTCACATGGATTAATGAAAAGTCTTAATTGAATATATAATCAAAAGATTATTCTCAAAATAACCACACAACAAAACAACATACCCCATACCAGCAGGACTTAAACCATATCAGTACCAATGTTACACTACAACCAGTACTATGAAAGCAAGTTACGCTACTTTTCTGGAACTTTCACCACCAGATAAGCCCTCAGAAGCTTCCTCTCAAGCACTCTGATACTCAGTTTGCCACCATTCCAACCATAAAACACACACACACATGCACCATCAGAAGTAGGGGCTCATGCAGCCAAGTATATCTCAATTCTCACCAACCAGCAATAACAACTCAGTACAAATGACCTTTCTGGAACTTTCACCACCAGATAATCCCTCTGAAGCGTCCTCTCAAGCACTCTGATACTCAGTTTGCCACCATTCCAACCATACAACACACACCCATGCACCAACAGAAGTAGGGGCTCATGCAGCCAAGTATATCTCAATTCTCACCAACCAACAATAACAACTCAGTACAAATGACTTTTCTGGAACTTTCAACACCAGATAAGCCCTATAAAGCGTCCTCTCAAGCACTCTGATACCCAGTTTGCCACCATTAAAACCATACATCACACATACATGCACCAACAGAAGTAGGGGCTCATGCAGACAAGTATATCTCAATTCTCACCAACCAGCAATAACAACTCAGTGCACATAAATTTTCTGGAACTTTCACCACCAGATAAGAGCTCTGAAGCGTCCTCTCAAGCACTCTGATACTCAGTTTGCCACCATATCAACAATACAACACCTGCAAGCCACAATCTCAAGTCACCCAAGGGGACATGCGGTAAAACAGCATACCTCATATCTCCACAACTAATTACATTGAAAAAGCATGCAGGTAGTTCCTGAAACATTTTATACATGATAAGGGCTCAGAAGCGTCCTAAGAAACACCCAGCACATGACCTTCCACCACCAAAACCATGCAGGTCACACCATTCAAGCTACCAAAGAGGTCTTACAGCTTCCAAGCATGTTTCATGCTTTTCCCAACCAGAAAAATTAACTCAAGCTTCAGGCAACTTCTGCATCATTTTTTATACAAGATAAGCACTCAGAAGCTTCCAGATCACACCATTCTTATCTCTTATCTCATATCTTAGCCTGACTCTCAAAGATTGAACTAAAAAATACAGTTATCTCTCAGCCTGATTTACACGTTTTATCACCAGAATGATTTGTCTCATGTAACTGTACCCTCCTGTGCTTCAACAGTGAAGAAAGAGGATCAGAACCGCACTCGGGGGAGCCCTGAGCATTCCATGAGGAAGTATTTGTCCATTTAAGGAGGGCTCTCTTGCCCTATCCAAGTTGTATGGCATGGCATCAAGCCCCAGAGTATGGCCTCAGCCCCCACCCATGATGTATTACCCCTAAGATCTATGGCCTTTGCCTGATCAGTACCAGCTTGTTAGTGAACCAGAATCAAGTTAAAAGGAATCAAAAATGAAATTATTGTTGAAAATTTGAACAAAAACCTGGTGTCTTTGAAGAAGGGTTCTTGAGAAAAGGCCTGTTATTCAGCACCTATTTTTAAGAGGGAAAACCCCTTATTTTTGATTAGTAAATTCATAAAAGAGGAAGAGCACAACAGAAAAACCAACCAAACTTTTTTTCCGCCCAGCTTCCTGTGGGCAATTCCATCTTTGGGTCCTCCTACTGGTTAAACAACTTTTAGTCAACCCTTAAATCCTTTAATTGGAATTGAAAAAATAGTCAGAAAAAGTCGAAAATTCTTGATTATTAATTGGTGGAAGCTTGCCAGTAATCCAATCAAACCTGGAATAGCCTTGCAATTCCTAAAAATCTCTATTAATAATTAATCTAGGTCTGATAAGAGAACTATTTTAAGTCTCAAAGAAACCAGCCACTAATTAAAAAAAAATTATTGTGCAGACTTATTATAGTTCAGAAGGGCAGGAAATTCAAAACCACCTTAGCTTACCTCTATCTATTTGAGACTAGCAGTAAACTAAATTCCCCTTCTAGTGACTTCCAGAAAGCTATTTTTCAAATAATCCCATTATCCCTTGGAGTCTCTACACCGGCGGGAATCTCAAAGCTATCTGGGCCTTGGAAGGTAGCCTTGGTGAGCCAGAGGGTCAGCCGGCCCACGCTGGAGGCTTGGGCAGGAAATCAAGCTGACCTGTGGGCCAAGAAAGTGAGTGGCTTGAGTGGTCCCATTGACTGTCTTGGCCTGGCTTTGACCTCAAGCTGGCTCAACCAATGTCACACCACTCACAATCCATTGTGCTCCATCTCCCAATCAAAGCCTTCCCAGGCTCAAACCACCTCACTTACACACCCACACCCACACACTCTCTCTCCCCCTCTCTCTTTTTGGGAGACTAGACCGCTGGTTGGCTGGCTCCTTCTACCTGCCAAGCCATTGGTCTCTTGTGACTCTGGTCTTGGGACCTGATTGGTTGACCCGCCCAAGAATCACCCCTGAAGCCTATTGCAGTCTTCTGGACCTCAATCAGACAATCTTCTACTGGCATCCAAACGCCCACCAATCATCAACACTTCTTCCCTCACCAGAGTGAGCATTTTGGAAGATCATCACAAGTATGATTTTCTCTCACATTTTTTTTTTAAGAAAGAAAGAAAAAAAAAATCAGGCTGGACTCTGCTTTTTCATCACTCTCTTCAAGATCTCAAACTATCACTTCCTTCATTCTCTTCCAAATCCAAACCATCACTCTCTTTAAAATTCAAACTAAACATCACCTCTGATTTTCTTTTTCAATAAATAAATAAATATCTGTTTTCTTTCAGACCATCAGCTCTATTGACAAGAGGGTTGACAGGGCCTTGGTATCTATTAAGCTGATTCTTGGGGATTCATGTAACTTGTATCCTCTCTTTCTTCTTCTTCTTCTTCTTCTTCTTCTTCTTTTTTTTTTTTTTTTTTTTTTTAAAAAAAAACATTCCATGATCAATTTCAGATCTCATTTTTGAGTTCCTTGGAATCTATAAGGATGAAATTGATTGAGCTAATATACCTAAGAATCTATTGGGGATCATGATTCAAATCACAATTTTTGATCATCTTGAAAGCTTGAGGATGGCTAGAATGGCATTTTGGGACATGGTCAATCATCCTTGGTTGTTGGCTAAGCTGGGAATTATGGTCAAAACCTAGACTAGACTATGTCACAGCACCATTCCATGTGCTATAGGCCAATCTTATATGATTGTGAGTGCAAATGGGAGAGTACTGATTGCAAGGGAAGGTGAATGTAGCAAAGCGCACTGCAGATTGTAAGCACTTAGTTTGGAGTCTCAACAAACTGAAAGAGGCATGGATTGTTCCAATGAAAGGAAAATGAGGCAAGTCAAATGTGATAACTTGAACTAAGAAAAGATGCAAGAAAATATCATGAAACTAACTAACTGATGAAACAATCTTCAGGCAGACTACATGGTCCTTGTAAGGTCACCAGAGGTGACTAGATACAACCCAATGGAAAGCCATCTACAGCTGGAAGGCAATGCCACCATGAATGACAGGAACAGATTGGATACATGAACTACACAGTATAGTTTGTCCAAGGCTCTAGGGTAAGTTCAAACAATAGACAATGCAAATAAATGAATTTGATGGGATGAATGAGTGACATGCAAGGAATTGTAAAGGTGATGCAAACAGATGAATGTAGGTATGCAGGGTGTGGAACTAGTCCTTAAGCAGATGTTTCAACCCATACAGCTTCCTATACAACATGCAAGAAAATATGACTAGTGTGATCAAGAATGGGATACTTAATTCAAAAGATGGAAGGATAATGGTTGATTGGATGGTTGGCTGATCATTGGGTGGAACTTAAAGGATTTCAGGGATAGAACAAGTTTCCAAATTTGGAAGATCACTTGTGTATAAACCAGAGTTAGTAAGTGGATGTGTTAGTAGTAAAGGTTTTGCTTGGGTCAAACTTATAGACTGATTTAGATGGTAATAAGGATTAGTATATGTTGGATGGATGGTGTAGACAATAACCCTTGGACTTGGAGCATGACAGACTATTTGTAGCTCTGTAGTATTTCTTACCAGCCTTAATTTCTAATTTTGTTGATTTTTTTTCTTGCTTGTCCTTTCAAATCAATTTTAAATGGGTTCATGACATTGAGAACCCATTGTTCATACTATCAAATTTGAATGTTAGATTTCCATGTGAGTTTTGTACTCTGACCTGGTTTCCTTTGTTTTCATTTCCCTAGGTTTATATACATACAGCTGCTTACTCAAATGGGTAAGTTTTATGAATACAACTGGAATAATAAATGCAGGCCTTGGAAATGCAAAGCAGAAGTTATAGCTATGCACATGGCATCCTGTGGGAACTATTGGCACAAAAATAATAATGTTAATGACTCCCTGAAATATGCACAAAACTCATTTTTTTTCTTTTTCATTAATTTATCACATCATTTTATACTTATGTGGAAACTTGTAGATGAATTAGTCTTCCTTCAATTTTCTCACTGAAGTAACTCAAGTAACTGGAAAGTTAAAAAATTTGTGGAAAGCTGGAGAGAGGGTAAGAGGGAGGGAGCAGGGTATGAGTGAATTTACCAGGAATCAAAACCTTAAATTGATTTCTGAATTAATCTCCCTTGAATTGTGAAGCCTTGCTATATCTTTCAATTGAGTTTCTTTTTTTTCTTTCCATTCTCATCCTTTCAATCAAATTTTTGATATTTTCAGATAGATCTGCTATAGTAGGAAGCAGACTGTACTTCTTCAAGGATCTTCATGTTTCCCTAATTTAAAAATTAAATTGAAATCTTTATGAAAATTTATTATCTCAAAACCATCAAATCAACATTCCCAGAAAAATTCCACAGTGTTATATATCATCCTTGTATAGGATTTAGTTGAATTTTAATGCATAGAAAATATGGCATTTGAAGCTTGTGTGGTCACCCACCCACATTAGGAAAATTTGTTAAAGCAAACTGGGAACCACCTAAAGGACCCATGGCACCCCCAAAAGTCCCACATTGCACCCAAAAAGTACCACATGGAACTTAGCCAAGGTTCAAGTTGGCACCTTTCCCAGTTTGGGAATTTCAAGCAAAAGTTTTCCTTGGCTGAAACCCAATCCACTTGGGCCTTGCCTTCCGAAATCAATCAATTATTTAAAAAAAATAATGATATTAATTTACTTTTTTCCACCAATAAATTTGTAGATGAATGTCAGCCTCCTGGATTCCAAGACCCTTGCTATCCTTTAGCTACCAGATGGGATGGAATAAATAGTTAATATATTATTCAATAAAAGCAGCAAAGATCCCTAAAATATTTGGATAAAGCTATTGCAAGGTTGATTGGTTTGGCTATGATTGAATATTATTAATCAATATTAATAAATTCATTATTAAATAAATGAGTAGAGGGACCACAATATTATTGGGGATCTTTAACAACTCTATTCAGGGAATTCACTTGAAAACACATAGACCTGGTTACTTTGGAACCTTTAATTTATATTCTTAAAGGAGGTATTTCCCAAAGATAATATATATCTAAAATATATGATGGAGTGGCAGGGCGTTGTGACCAAGCTGCCACGACAGAAAAAGGAAAATAAAACCCACTTGTATGTTATTGGATCCTTTAGTTACCTATTTGGGACATGTACTGATGGGTTAAACCTGTTACTGGGGTTAAAAGGTTGTTCAGAAATTTAAATTGATAAAAAGGGTTTTGGGATGGTTAATATTGATCAGAATAAGGCCATAAATCACTTAATTTTCTCTTATAAGTATTTGATCACCTTATCACTGTGTCTGGATGTAAATATAACTGGGTCTTGGGGTATCAACAACCTTAAAAGAGCTCTATATTTATAGCTTTTTGGGTCCCAATTCTGTCCTTCTGAGGGATACAGGGGCTCCAAGGGACAGTTTATAAGGCTAGCAGGGTAGCCAGTGGTAGCCTTTCATGTTTTCTTGGTTCTGTAACATGGCTGAAATCTAATTCCACAGGGTAAGGGAATTATTCTAATTTATTATTGATGTTTTGACATGTGAATAACCCTAATCTATCCACCTGATCATCATTTCATTAATTATCCTCAATAAATGCTCCCAGCATTTTAATATTTCTTCTTATTAAAAATTCCTACGGGTAATCTGATATCAAATGGGTTCTCATTATGTATTAGCTGATGGAAGTAAAATCATAATACTGATTTTGGTCCTTATTTTCAAAATTCTGTTAATTTACTTGAAATAATTAATTAAAAATATATGCTATGAGGATCTATGTAATATTTTAACATAAGCAGTTTTCTCATTATGTCACGGAAATACTGATGTATTGAAGTTCTCACAATTGTATTTTTACAGTATTTCAAGATATTTTTCAAACTGTAGTTATCTTATTTTCAACATTTTTGGTATTTTTTATTATATTTTATTAAAAATATTTAGAAATTTTATTTTAGTATTTTTATATAATTTTATGTATTTCTAGACTATCTCCTATCTACTGGGACATATATTCCATATTTAGTATGTACCTGTATTAGTTGTAGCACTTTTATGTGGTACCTTGGCTTCTCAAGCCATCTGTCAGTCTGTCAGTCCATAGTCCCACAGCTGCGTACCTGTCAGATGCCTGGGACTGCGTACCCGGCTTTTCAGGGTAAGCAGACAGGGTGGAAGTTCTGCTGCTCAGCTGTGCATGGATTTATTGGTTGCTGTGGCTGTGTGCCGGAATTGTGACAAATCACATTTCCGCTTGTAACTCCTCTAAATCACAGAATTCCTGGATTCTGACACAAAATTCACTGTGAAAACTATACATGGGGTTTCATGTGAAACATTAAAATGGCCAAAATCCCAAGGCCACACCTCTTTATAAATTTTCATAAAATATTTGAAAATGTAAGCAGTGGGAATTTGAGGTAGGTGTCAGTGAGTGACCCTACCTTAATTTTTATGCAAAATCATAATTTGAAATGATATTTTTAATATTATTTCTACTTTAATATTTTATTTATTTATTTATGTTATTTTGTTACTTTTTCAGCTTGCTCTGCAATAGTAGCAAGCTGACATTCCCCCACCCCAAGATATAGCCATATCTGAAAAAAAATCTGGAGTTTGGAGAAAAAAAATTTAATTCCATATGTATTTAAGTTTCTTTGACTGGCTATGTAGTTTCTAAGATGTATTGGTCCATCAGGTATGTTGCTCTCTGGTAACCATTCATCTTTGTCTGCAGATTCTCCTTTTTATCTTACTAAGTATAGTCTAACATCTTTATGTTGCACTATCTCCTTCTTGTCTCTCAATATCCTGCTTACTTTCCCTTTTTCTTTCACAGGGTCAGGTTCTATTGGGATTATTACTGGAGGAAGGTTGCTACCTTCTCTTGGTTAAAGTTCTTCACTAAGCTAACAGGGAATACTGGGTTCTTTCTTGATAATTATTCACTGAAGACTACTTCCACAGCATTCTTGCCATGCAGTTCCTTTATAAAAAATGGCCCCACAAAAGCTGGTTTCAGCTTTCTGTTCCCTGCTAAGTTGTTGAGGTTGGCAGTAGATATCAAGATCTGATCTCCTACCTTAAAGTCAGGTTCTCTGTGTGATTTATCCCATCTTTGTTTGTTTTATTCCACTGCTTCTTCTACACATTTGTGAGAATGTTTACTTGCTAGATCTATCATTATCTTAAATTCAAGAGATGTGCGGTGGATGGTGGCTAAGTTTTGGTTCAGGGTATTCCTGGGGAGTTTTGGAATCCATCCTCTTTCTAATATATAAGGGGCTTCTTTGGTGGTAGAGTGTTTACTGCTATTATAAGCCATCTCTAGGGCTGGGAGTAAGCTAACCCAATCATAGCAATATCCATCTGTGTTCTTGTATTCCAGACAAAAGCTACAAAACCTTATTAACATGTCTTCCAGGGTCTTTAAGATCCTTTCATCTAATCCATCAGTTTGGGGATGATATGCCGTAGAAAAGGCTAAAGTAGTACCCAGTATATCATTTAAATTCCTCCAAAATTCAGAAGTGAATTTGGGATCTCTTTCACTGATTATAATTTTAGGTATAACTACATCAGCTATAATCCTATTCCAAAATGACAAGGCCACATCCATGGCATTATCCTCTTTGTGGTTAGGTAAAAAATTTGCCTTCTTAGAGTATCTGTCTACTATAACCAGGACAGAATTATAGGAGTGTGTTCCTCCAGGGGGGAGGCCTGTGACAAAATCCATATTAATGATTTACCACCTAGTCTTGGGTTCAGAGATATTTTGCAGAACTCCAAACCTTTTTCCAGTAGTTTTCTTAGATTTTTGGCAAGTCTCACAGCTAGAAACATACTTAATAGTAGTCTCTCTCCAATCTATCCACCAAGCCGTTTGCTTCACCTTTTCCAAGGTCCTTTCAGTGGATAAACGTCCTGACAAACAGTTGTCATGGCATTAATGAATTATATGTTGTATATGTTCTTTGTTGCTCAATGTCAACACACTGGAATGTTGGTATCTATAGTATAGGAGACCATCCCAAAAGGTGAACCTTCCTGCTTTGTATGGCTTGAGCAGTGAGTCTGGTAGACTATTCAACAAAGCTTCTTCTGGGGATTCAGATCCCATGATGGTAATCAACAGCTTGAGTTCAGGGGAATAGTTCTATCTTGATAGATTGAAGAAAGCAGTATCTAATTAACATAGGTGGATCCCCATAAATGGGGCATCTGATGCAAGAAGATTAATTTTCAAGATAGGGAAGATATCCTGGTCTTCAGGGTCATACGCTGGGTTACTAGCATCATTAGGAAAAGCATTTCTACTTCAACTGTCTGCATTCTTGTGTTTATCCCCAGCTTTATGCACTATAGTCATCTGAACTCTATACTTTTGAATGGCAATTTGCCACCTGAGCATATGTCTACCAGGGGTCTTCATGTTCATTAGGGTTATTACAGAATTACAGTCCATAATTACTTGGAAAGTGGTTCCTTCTAAGTAATAGTGGAACTTCTCCAGAGCCCACACTAGAGCAAAGCATTCCATCTGACTGGCTCCATATCTTTTCTCAGTGTCTTTGATCTGTCTAGATATGAAAAGTACAGGTTTCTCTAAAGGTTTGTCTTCTTCTATTCTTTCTTGGTAAAAGGCAGCTCCCAACCCTTCCATAAAAGCATAAATTTAAAGCTTAAAGAGTTTGGATTAGTCTGGCTGAATCAGTAGAGGAGTGGATGTCATAGCTATTTTCAATTCTTCATAGTCTTTTAACCTCTCATGTGTCATTTCAAAGAGAGTGTTATCAATGCATATTTCATACAGAATTTTAGTTAGCATGGAAAAATTTGTTTCAGGGATATAACCTCTATTGCTAAACTGGGCCGTGGTTATACCTGAAAAAACAAGTCAAAAACCAATGTTAAAGTCAGTTTCTGACTCAAACAATTTGAACAAAAGATGAAAGCTCAAAGACTCAAACAATAACAAGGTATTGTAAGCAAAAAGCCACACCTTAAACATTTATAGAAGGTAAGGGTCCTGGATCAAAATAAATGAAGCTCAAAGGAGCTTTGCTTATAAATAAGCTCACACACTTTATGTTAGTAACACACAAGGGTCACTACTCCAATTAGGAACTTCATCTCAAAATTGAAGTTTTTAATAAGATTTTTAGTTGAATATAATACTAAGGTTGATAGCCCCAGTCAATCCCTTCTTGGGAATAAGTTTGGTGGGCTTGTTAAATCTTGCCATATTCTTTTACAAATAAATAATCATATATAACTGGTGAGGAAGGGGCTATAGGGTGAAGACCCTCCTCTTTAAAGGTAACAAGAGCCCTCAGGGGACTCAAGGAATAATCAGGGGAGAGCTAGCCTCTCCCTGATTTCTTCCTCAGGGACTCAGAACCCCATCAAATCCTGCCCAATGAGAAATAGTGTACTAGTACTCATTGGGGGGGATTTTCAATGTAAAAGGGTCCTATTTGCATACCCCAAAAGTTATATATATTCTACAACTAAGCTCAGGACCCTTGAAGTGGACGCTCTCAAAGCTCAGGAGAGTTTATCAAAGTATAATCACATCCCCAAGGGGGATAGTATTAAGATTATGTGATTGGTTTATACAGAGTGGAGAGTATAGCTTAAATTAATTACTATAGTTTGTCCCCAAAGGAAGGGAACTTATTGGGAAGTTATTTATAAATAGTTGGGAAGCATATGACTCCTCATAACTTCAAATTTTTATTGGATTCCCATCTTGATAATATACATTATTAAGGTTTTAATTCCATAATAAATACTCATAAAAACATACTTATAAAATATTATAAAATATTATGAAAATTTATTATATAATTCTAAAAATCCTGATTGTTAATCATTCTTGTCTCCTTGGCAGTTTGAACTAGTGACCTTGGTTTCAGATAATGGAAGGTGAGGTTAGTAATTAACCACTATACCAGCAAGAAATATGAGTTGTGCAGGCATTTGGACATATATAATTGTCTCATGGCTGACACTTTGGAATGTATTGTCTGTAGTAACTGCAAAAACTGACAAATGATAGCAGCTCTTTTTTATTCTGGGGAATTGGAATGTTCATTAAAGCAGCTATCTTATTCTGGTCAGCAGCTAAATTTAGACCAGAGACTATATGTCCCAGAGCTTTCAGTTCTCCTTATCCAAAGTTGCATTTTTCATGGATACTTTCAATCCTGCTTCACAATAGTCTAGAGCACTAATCCAGCTTGATTTTTAAGAGTCTCCCAATCATCATAGTATATAATTACATCATCTATATAAACCATCATCCATCCTTGTCTGATGTAAGTCCCTATAACTGTATCCATTGTTCTCTGGAAGTGTGCTGGGGCATTTTTTATTCCAAAGGGCATTCTTTATGCCAAAGGGCATTCTGAGATACTCATATATTCCTAAATGGCAGATTATTCTCATAAAATTTATACTTTAAGGGCTTATGGGTATTTGGTGGAACCCTTTAAGCATATGCATAGTAGTGATGTATTTTGCTTTAGACAAGTTATGCAGAGTATGATCAATCCAGCAGATAGGATAATAGTCTGCTTGAGTATAGTTATTGAGCATTCTGAAGTCTACTACCATCCTTGACTTAACATTATGCCAAGCTATGATTACAGGGGTGGTCACATACACTTTTTCATTATGCCCTACTTTCCTCAATACTTGTAGGTTTAGTAGTTCTTGAATGTGTTCCTCAAGAGCTACTCTAGTTTTGGGACTAGAGGGGTAAGCAGGTCTTCTTAGGTTAGGTGGATAAGGAGGCTTAATATTCAAGGTCAAGACCATGTAATTTCCTTTGATATTACCAATGGGATGATCTCTGGTACAGAAAGCATTTTGGTTCTAAAAACAGACTGTGAATATACCTTTCTTCTGTTCCTCAGAAAGGTTCTCATTCAGAGCAGCTTGAGAGAAGTATTCTTGGTTTAATTCTTCTAAGTGTTTTTGATAAGTAGAAGAGCGGAAATTAGTCTGGATAGTGCATATTTTAAAATTCTTGTCCCAGTTACCACCTATAGTGAAGTACCTCCCTTTACTTTGGAACACATCTATGCCATATAGACATAAAGCATCATTTCCTATTATCAGTTAGTCACATAATCCATTGAGAAATACTACAAATTCCACTTGAATTCTCAGTGATCCTTTAGTATGGGGAAGTATTATGGGAGAAGCCCATAATCCAATAACATTCATAGTGGAGTTGCAAGAGCTAAACTTGGCTTTTGGGACTGGCAACAGGTGATCTTTTCAGGTGGGATCCCATTTTTTCAAGAAATAAGTGCAAAAACATGAAAAAAAGCCCCACTGTCAAGTAATAAACTTATGGGCTTGTCTTTATACATTCCTGTTGCATAACAAGTCTGACCAGTAGTATAAATCTTACCACTCATAGGTTTAACTGTTAGTGGTTTAGCTTCAGTGACATGTCTAGGGATTATGGAAGGGTCCCATTGTTGGGGCAGACTAGAGTCACCATGGATATTATTGATTTCTACAGAAGTGCCTATATCTCCTTCTATTACATTAATAGGATTGGTCATAATTAATTCACACTCTAATAGTGATCCTCAAGTATCAGCTGCTTCTTCATAGTTCTAGTTCCCTTCAATCTCAGGTTCTCCTTCCATGAATGCTATTCTTCTCTTTGGGAATGGGCATTCTTGTCTCATGTGCCCATTTTTGTTGCAGTTCCAACAAGTTGCAGGTACCCTTTCCTTATCCTTGCTCTCATTAGGTTTCTTATTATCTGGGATATTTATGTGAGGAGGTTGTTCCCATATTTTGTTGGTATTGAAGCTTTCTTTGGGTCTAGAAGGAGCCTTCTTGTCTAACCCATTCATATCTATTACTTCTTCCAACACATTGATTAGAGTTGGTAAGTCAGCATCCATACTCATTCTGCATCTCACACTATGGTTAAGGTTTCCAGGGCCCAAGTTGAGAAGTCTTTCATTACCTTCCTCTTTATCAGCATCTGGATAGAAGCAATCTAGTCTTCTCTTCTGTTCCAAGCACCATTTTTGAGGCTTATCCTTAGAGGGGTCAAATAAGGAATTTTCAAAATTTTTCATCATTTTCCTTTTCCACATCCTAGAACCAAATTGTTCTTTGAATAGAAGCTTCCAAGAATTCCATGGTATGGATCCTACCTCTTCTCTCTTGCTGATGAAACAATCTAGAGCTACTCCTTCAAAGAGCCTAGGTAGTCTGACTACAGCTATAGCCTCTGGTAAGTTTTAAGAATTTATGGTATAGTAAATAAATTTTATGAATTTTATATGCTTATATTCTCCTTCACCAGAGAACTTAGGCCATTCAGAGATGGGAGGTAAAAGCTTGAGGGCTTGTTCCAATTTCAGGAGTAGGGCTAGGTCTGAAAGTATCACTCCTGTGCATTCCTGTTAAGGGTAGTGCATAAGGGGTAGTTGTTTGTCTGGGAGGTTTTGGTTCCTCTGTAGTACTCCCCAAGGGGTTTGTCAGACAGACTTTTAAGTCTCTCAGATCATTCTTGATCAAATTGAGTTGCAGGTCCACTTTAATATTAAGCAGATCTAATTTTTCACCAAGGGGCAAAATGGAGTTGTTAGTAGTATTATTTAATTGTTCTTTTAATGGCTGGAGGAAAATAATAAAACCTTCTTGAATAACTGATAACATGTTCTCAATATTTTGGGTTTGACTTGTTTTACCTTGATTTATTGTTTCCAATAATTTTTCTGTGTGTATCTTAATATCTTCCATCCCCACAGCTTTTGATTGATTACTAATCAATTTTATCACTAATGAGGACAACTTATCCAATTGGGTGTAAAAAAAATCCAAATGACCACAAACAATCTTGAAATTATGATGCATATCATTAGAAAAGGAAGTAATTAAATCTGAATTTGGTTTATACAAGACACTAGGTTCAGGATTAGAAGCTAATTGTGGTACACCTTTTTCCACGTTTGAGCTAATGATATTATCTGATCCCAATCCTGCTTTCCCTTTGGCTTTTGATGGGAAGAGGATCTATTCTTTCCTGATTCTTTGCCTTTCAGTTGGGATAATTGATCCCATGGATTCAATTCTTCTACATAGGATTCCACATCTTTCCTGGGGATCATCTTCTAAAGAGCTATCTGGGAAGCCTTTGCTTGGGATATTATCTTTTTCATAGAGATTAAGTCCTCCTTGGACTTGGATTCTTTGAACTATTCCCAAAATTTCACGTGCTCTTTGACTAAGCCTTTGATCTTGGCTTCCTTGGCCAGCTTCTTCTGGGGTGGCTTCAGGGAACCTCCTTGCAATTGAGAGGGGCTTGATTATACTACTTCATCTGGATCTAGGTTGGAGGAGGGTAACAGTACTTGGTTCTGCTCCTTTTCCACCAACATTTGACTCATGGGCTCCAACCCGCTCATGGTTGTCATTATGGGCTGCCTCACGGTTACTGGGGGCTCCTGGCAGAGATCCATAGGAGGGAGCTCTCCCTGAGGCCCTTGTGTTGCGTCTGTTCATGTTAAAAATATTTTTAAGTATTTTTCTTTGCAAAGAAAAATCCGCAATAATAAGTTATTTTAACTCACTTAAGTTGATATTTAAAGGAAATAAGACTCTATCAGGATTGTATTTATCCTTAACAGGTAATCAAATGTGGTCTTGTTCCATCCAAATAAGATCTTCTCCTGTCCAATCAATGTTCACAGAATGTCCAGAAATGTCTAGTACCCCTTGATCCAAAGGATCAACTTCAGGGGTGGTAGTTTCTTGGATAGGAGGGTTCACTGATAATATGAGAAAGAGATTTTATTGGTTAATAAAATATATTAATATTATTTTAATAGAATATTTGTGTAAAATGGGTTTTTACTTACTTTTATATTTCAAAAAGTAATTTATTGGGTATTTTTTCCAAGCTTTATGCTGTCTCAATAGAGCTTGAAAGTTGATATGCCTCTCAAGATCTTCTTGCTCAAGGAGTTTATCTAATTGTTTATGGAGAGAAGAGATTTCAAGTGGTTCAGCTTGGGTTAAAGCTTGCCAACCGGTTGGTTTATGATTTTTAATTTAATCTTCTTTTCTTATGTTTAAAAGATTGAGATAATATAATATTAATTCTGCATTGGTTTTTAAATCCACTGCAAAAGGAATTAATAATAAATCATGGTTGAAAAGTCAGATAAATTATATCTTTGATTACTTTTACATGAAATGTCTGGTCCAAGGTATTAAATATAATAAAATGGAATATTTTCCCAGCCAGACCCCCAATTTTCAGCCTCCTGGATTCCAAGACCCTTTCTATCCTTTAGCTACCAGAGGTGATGGAATAAATAATAAATATATTATTGAATAAAAGCAGCAAAAATCCGCAAAATATTTGGATAAAGCTATTGCAAGGTTGATTGGTTTGGTTATGATTGAATATTATTAATCAACATTAATAGATTTATTATTAAATAAATTGATAGAGGGGCCACAATAATATTGTGGATCTTTAACACCTCTCTTCAGGGAATTCCCTTGAAAACACGTATACCTGGTTACTTTGGAACCTTTGATTTATATTCTTAAAGGAGGTATTTCCCAAAGATAATATATATCTAAAATATATGATGGAGTGGCAGGGCCTTGTAAACAAGCTTCCACAGAAGAAAAAGGACAATAAAACTCACTGGTTTGTTATTGGATCCTTTAGGTACCTGTTTGGGATGTGTACTGATGGGTTAAACCTGTTATTGGGGTTAAAAGGTTGTTCAGCAGTTTGAATTGATAAAAAGGGTTTTGGGACGTTAATATTGATCAGAATAAAGCCATAAATCACTTAATTATCTCTTATAAGTATTTGATTACCTTGAAACAGTGTCTGGGTGTAAATATAACTGGGTCTTGGGGTATCAACAACCTCAAAAGAGCTCTATATTTATAGCTTTTTGGGTCCCAATTCTGTCCTTCTGAGGGATACAGGGGCTCCAAGGGACAGTTTCTAAGGCTAGCAGGGTAGCCAGTGGTAGCCTTTCATGTTTTCTTGGTTCTGTAACACGGCTAAAATCTAATTCCACAGGGTAAGGGAATTATTCTAATTTATTATTGATGTTTTGAAATGTGAATAACCCTAATCTATCCACATGATCATCATTTCATTAATTATCATTAATAAATGCTCCCAGCATTTTAATATTTCTTCTTATTAAAAATTCCTACGGGTAATCTGATATCAAATGGGTTCTCATTATGTATTAGCTGATGGAAGTAAAATCATAATACTGATTTTGGTCCTTATTTTCAAAATTCTGTTAATTTACTTGAAATAATTAATTAAAAATATATGCTATGAGGATCTATGTAATACTTTAACATAAGCAGTTTTCTCATTATGTAACGGAAATACTGATGTCTTGAAGCTCTCACAATTGTATTTCTAAAGTATTTTAAGATATTTTCAAACGTTAGTTATCTTATTTTCGAAATTTTTGGTATTTTTTATTATATTTTATAAAAAATATGTAGAAAGTTTATCTAAGTATTTTTATATTATTTTATTTATTTCTAGAATATCTACTATCCACAGGGACATATATTGCATATGTAGTATGTCCCTGTATCAGTTGTAGCACTTTTACGTGGTACGTTGGCTTCTCAAGCCGTCTGTCATTCTTCTGTCAGTCCATAGTCCCGCGGCTGCGTACCTGTCAGATGCCCAGGACTGCGTACCCGGCTTGTCAGGGTGGAAGTGCTGCTGCTCAGATGTGCGCGGATGTATTGGTTTCCGCGGCTGTGTGCAGGAATTGTGACAAATCACATTTCTGCATGTAACTCCTCTATATCACAGAACTCCTGGATTCTGACACAAAATTCACTGTGAAACCTATACGTGGGGCTTCACGTGAGATATTAAGATGGCCAAAATCCCAAGGCCGCGCCTCTTTATAAATTTTCATAAAATATTTAAAAATGTAGGCAGTGGGAATTTGAGGTAGGTGTCAGTGAGTGACCCTACCTTAATTTTTTATGTACAATCATAATTTGAAATAATATTTTTAATATTATTTCTTGTTTAATATTTTATTTATTTATTTATGTTATTTATTTATGTTATTTATTTATGTTATTTATTTATTTATGTTATTTTGTTACTTTTGAAGCTTTCTCTGTAATAGTAGCAAGCTGACAATTAAACTTTCTTGATTAGAAACAATTTTAAAAGATTTATATTTGAATGGGTAAAAAGGTCCACCTTGATCCAGTTTCTCAACTTGATCTCCAAGGTTTCCAAATTTTCTTTGATCAAATCAGCCTGTTCAAAAGAAAACAAAAAAAAAAGTTGCAAAAATTATGAGACATAAGAATATTATGATTTCACAAGGAGGGTGGTGGAAAGAGGGGATTGAATTGGATGGAGATGAGAAAGGTGGAGGAAGTGGAACAAGGGAAGTGTGCCAACATCTTGGAATCAGACTAGCATTCATTAGTCTCACTGTGGATCTTGGCTCATAGCCAAGTACAGAACATTGGTGATAGCAGTATAGCTGGTAGATAAGATTCATAATATTTTGATTTATTTATAATGGCCGCTGATTGATTCAACAGATAAAATGAATTAAATGGAGGGGAAATACAACTAGGTAGAGGGGGTCTTTTTTAGACAAGATCTCCCTCACCAATATGACTATATACAAGCTCAGAGGGAAATAATTGACAAATGCTTTTCTTTGTTTTACCATGAAGTGGAATGAACTTGAAATGTTCATTTGCACTTATATTCATTGCTATTTACATAAAATTTTGATGTGACTTTGTTTCCTTATCTGTATAGAACATTTCAGAATTAATATATAAATATTTCTTACAATTGTGTTATTTATACATTTCATACTTTCTTTTCTTTTCTTTCCTTTTCTTCATTAGTATGATGTATGTGGGTTTCTGGGCCATGTTGATATTTCTGTGCGATAATTCACAGATACTTCATCTTTGATAACTTTATTATTACTCAACATATTGAGATGATTATTTTTTCCATCATGGTCCAAATTATATTCTCTTTTCATTTTTAATAAAACCAGTTTGTTATAAAAAATAATTTTCCCTCAACAGGGATTAAAATATCAACACAGAAATTGAGCCAGGTGGGAACTTCACCAAGTGCAACTTAGGAATGGGCCCAGAAAAAAAATTCACTGCCATAAAAGAAATCAGAAAAATGGAAAAAAATGACTGAATATATAAAATACATAAAATTCCAATTTTACATTGAACTAGAATTTTATCCATATTAGACACTGATTCAAATTCACTCAAAGATCATGTAATCAGGAAGGTGTTTGATCATAGGATCATCCCTAAGTATTGTGGAAGCTGAATAATGATACTATTTCACTTTGTTAATAACTATCACACTTGATCAAATTTATATGATTTACTAACTTTCATTCCAATATGAATATTGGCCATTTTTATTTAAAAATGAGAATTTATGCAGACCAGCCAAGTGTTAAATTATCAGGCCTAATCAAGTTTGAATCATCTACGCACGCACTTATTTTCAACCTAAGAGTGAAGATACTCCAATTCCAGAGACCACACAACTTTATCAACTGTTCCAGATGCAATCTAAAGTTGTTTCCTCACCAGCCTTCTGAAGGAGCTTAGCTACCTCAGTCAAAGACTCAAGATCAAACACTAATATTCAAATTTCATCTTCTACAAGTCAAACTGGAACAATAAGGTTCTGTATATCTCATCTGGTAAAAGTTTACTTATTTCCTTTATGTTCTGTTCATACTCTTCCTTACTAACAAATCTCATACAATACAGTAAGGAACTATGGGATTGTTGAAGGAGGGATTGAGTTGTCTATTCATCTATACTTTATTTTAATTTTACTGTTGCTGGCTATCTGCCAAGTCTTGCTTTTAGGTAAACTCATATTGTGTCATGTCATTCTTGATTTCATTTTTTATTCTTAACTTCATTGCTGAAATTTATTCTTTTAGTTGAATGAAAACTTAACAGATTAACAGTTGAATCACAAAAAGGACTAAAACAAGCAAAAAATTTAATTAAGAGAGCAAGATTTCAGAGACGGCTGAAGAAAAATTGTCAAGCCGTAATATCCCAAAATTGAACAATCACAACTTCCCACAATGGTCGCTGAGAATGAGGGCTCACCTTCAAGAAAAAGGAATCCTTGATGTGTGCATCTTCCATCCTCAAGATATATTCAACCTTACTGGCGCAGCACTCACCAACGCGACTAAAAAGAGGAATGAAGAAATCAACACCCTAATGAATTATCTAGGAGACGATGCCTTTGATTCAATTATTACGCCTGAAAATGAGGAAAATCCTCACACCATATGGACCAAGATTGTGGCACGTTATGCCTCACAATTGGTCAACAATAAGGGCCAAGTTTGGTTGAAGTTCATGAGGTATGAGTTTAATGGAAATCTAAAGGAATACATCTCAGAATGCACCAAAATGCTCAATGAAATAGCCATTGTAAAACTTGGGGTTCCCAATGACGTGCTTTCCTACGCAATACTTGCTAAACTCTCAAAGGATCTCTGGAACGTAGTCAACAACATCATTATGAATGAACACCTGGTTGGTCATCCTGATGCCACATTGGCAAAACTCCAAGAAAGGGTTTACTTGGAAAATTTGAGGAAAGAATATAAAAATCCATACAGTCAAGACAAGATTGAAAAGGAAGAAGCAACGGCCTTGTTTAAAACCACTGAAAAGAAAAGAAAGCAAAAGGTGAAAACAAAAAGAAAACCTAAGTTGGACTCCAATTGCAAGTGCAAAAATGGTCAGCACAATCCGAACGCTTGGCATCCACAAGATCTGTGTCATCAATTGCATCCTGAACTAGCTAATACAAGAGACAACAATAGATCCCAAGAAAATTGAGCAGAACTAATCAATGATGCATCAGATTTTTCAGAAGTCACGGCTAAAGCATGTTTCATTTCCACTTATCTTTTTTCCAAAGCACCAGTATTTCACACCGGCGCATCTCATCATAGGGTGAGCAATCCCAAACTCCTTTTTAATACAAAGAAAGTCAACATTCCTGTAAACACTGGAAAAAAGGAAAGTTGATTAAAAGCTGCTCTAATTGGATCCTCCTACCTTGTCAACACGGCCAGAGAGCAACTTCTCTTGAAGAATGTCCTCTATGTACCTAATCTCAGTCAAACCTTAATATCTGGAGAACAACTCTTCAATGACAGCATGACTATGAAGAAAAAAAACAACAAGATACTGATAAAAATAGACAAGGTCTTTTCTATTTCTGCCTTAAATATCAATCATCTACCTATACTCAACAATGTCTCTATCAAAGCAATGAAAGCTCCCAGTTATTTGTATTCCACTATAGCACAGCCAAAAAGATACAATAGATTGGGAGATCCAAGTGAGAGATTTCTAAAGAGGATCTTCCCTAAGGCCAGTACAACAAAATGCAAAATCTGTCTTGAGAGTAAGATGAAGAAGAAATCATTTCAAGGTCACTTTACACCAGTGTCAGAAAGATTGGAGACCATTCACATAGACTTGATGGGACCTTTCCCTGTTAAATCTCTGAGCGGATCTATTTATGCCCTGAACATAATTGACCAATTTTCTGGATTTAAAGTAGTAAAATTCCTGAGCTCTAAATCTGATACTCTTCACAATCTGAAAGAATTCCAAAGATGGGCAGAGAAACAAACTGGACTTAAAATCAAAGCTATTGTATCTGATAATGGCGGTGAGTTCAAAAACTCTGATTATCAAGCCTGTACCTCAGACCAAGGAATTTCCCATTCATTCTCTCCAGCCTATACACCAGAAAAAAACGGTCTTGCCAAGAGATAAAATCAGATACTTCTGGTAAAGGCTAGATGTATGCTCAACCAATCTAAGTTATTTCACTGCTACTGGGACAAAGCTATACAAACTGCCTGCAATTTGAGAAATATTAATCTACCTTCAAGTACTCAAAATTTTGAGACTCCCTACTTCAGATGGTTTCAACACATGCCCAAATTTGACATGCTCAGACCATTTGGATGTGAAGCTTATTGCTTAATTCCAAGTCAAAGACACAATAATAAGCTTAATCCTACTGGTGAGAAATGTATCCTCATTGGGTTTCTGAATGACTTCTAAACCTATAAACTAGTGAAATTAAACATCCAGAAGATTATTTCAAGTTGAAATGTTACATTTTTTGAGACTAGTTTTCCTGGAATAAAGGAAGAAACAGCAGTCAATAATTTTTCACTAAACAAAGAACACAAGAAGTCTCAAGTTAATCAACTCACTTCTGTTGATCCAGAGTCAAACGTCAAGATACCTCCAGATATTGTAAATCAACCATCAACAAATCCGTCAAAATTAATGAGCGCTGAATTTGAATTTTTAACTAGTAACATTCTTAATTATAATCAAAGAGGTATGCCTACAGCTTTGTTGAATGAGATTAGAGAAATAAAAAGAGATCCTACAACTTAAAAAGAAGCTATGAACAGCATATACAAAGAAGATTTGAAGAAAGCAATAAAGAAAGAACTATCCAGTTTAATCAAGTATAAAGTCTGGTTGCAAAGAAAGAAATCACCAATTTCTAAGCCCTTGAAGTGCACCTGGGTCTTCCAAACTAAGCAAGATACTTCAGGTAATGTTCTAGAATAAAAGGCTAGACTCTGTGTTCAATGTTTCAATCAAAAGGAAGGGATTGATTATTAAAGTACCTACGCTCCCACTGGAAAGCTATCTTCACTTAGAATGATGATTTCCTTTGCATTAATGCACAATTTAAAATTTCATTGAATTGACATTAAATTGGCATTTTTAAATGCTCCACTCAATGAAGATGTCTCAATTTTCTCCCCTGAAGGAACTGATTTTCCAGGAGAAATAGTCAAGTTGGACAAGGCACTTTACGGTTTGAAACAAGCACCTTTGGCTTGGCATGAAACTCTAACCAAGTATCTCTTTTCCATAGGCTTTAGAAAATGTGATGCAGAACCTTTTCTGCTGTGGAGGAAAGAAACCTACATCTACATACACGTAGATGACATTTCAATATTCAGTCTCAAACCTGAAATTTTTGTCAAGGAAATGAAATAAATATTTGATGTTAAGGACCTAGGTCCAGCCAAACTCCTTCTGGGAATGGAAGTCAAACAATCCAAATCCTCAGTTAAATTTTCTCAATGTCATTATGTCAAGCAGATTTTAGAAAGAGCAAGAATCAATCATTTACTTCCCCTCAAAACACCCATGAAACCTAACTTGAAACTTACAGCTGCTGCTAATGATGAAATTCATGAATTCAACCTTCTAGACATGAATTATTGAGCAGTCATTGGAGCACTAAATTATCTGAGCTACACAACAAGACCTGACCTTTCATTTGCAGTAGGAGTCTTATCCCAATTCCTGAATAATCCAGGAATAAAACACTGGAATGCTTGCCTACATTTTTTTCAGTACCTAAAGGGAACTCTTAATCACTCTCTTACAATCTACAAAAACAAATAACCAAAATCATTGATTGGCTATTCTGATGCGGATTGGGGTAGCTGTGAAAACTCTAGAAGATAAATTTAAGGCTATATTGTGAAGTGGAATGGAAATTTAATTTCTTAGAAATCAAAGAAACAATCAAATGTAGCCTGATCTTCTGCACAAGCTGAATATCAAGCTCTATGTGACTTGGTCAAAGAAATTATGTGGCTAAAAATTATTCTTAAACAAACTCTCAATATCATTTTTAAAATTCCAACCAAAATTTTTGAAAACAATCAGAGTGCAATAAATTTAGCTCAAAATACAGAAAATCATTCTAACTTTAGAACAAAGCACATTTCAATCAAATATCACTTTATTAGACAACAAATAAAGCTCAAACACATCTGTTTAACCTACATTGAAACTGAACATATGCTTGCGGACTTTCTTACAAAACCTGTCAGCAATCCAATCTTAATCAGATCTTTGAAGGCCTTAGATATAATTGTTAATTCCGCCTCTGAAGAACGTAATTATGAGGGAGTGTTAAATTATCAGGCCTAATCAAGTTTGAATCATCTATGCACCCACTTATTTTCAACCTAAGATGAAGATACTCCAATTCCAGAGACCACACAACTTTATCAACTGTTCCAGATGCAATCTAAAGTTGTTTCCTCACCAGCCTTCTGAAGGAGCTTAGCTACCTCAGTCAAAGACTCAAGATCAAACACCAATATTCAAATTTCATCTTCTACAAGTTGAACTGGAACAATACGGTTCTGTATATCTCATCTGGTAAAAGTTTCCTTATTTCCTTCATGTTCTTTTCATACTCTTCCTTACCAACAAATCTCATACAATACAGTAAAGAACTATAGGATTGTTGAAGGAGGGATTGAGTTGTCTATTCATCTATACTTTATTTTAATTTTACTGTTGCTGGCTATCTGCCAATTCTTGCTTTTAGGTAAACTCATATTGTGTCATGTCATTCTTGATTTCATTTTTTATTCTTAACTTCATTGCTGAAATTTATTCTTTTAGTTGAATGAAAACTTAACATCAAGTGGATGAATAGGATTTGATTAAAATTTTAAACCTAAGAAACATAGGAAATTCTTGAATCTGGGTCCAAATCTCCTTAAAATCACAGACTGATTATGTAGTAATGGAATTCATTCCAAGGTTAAGTTCCTTCCAGTTGAAGGGCTGAGTGTCAAGTGTGACACTGACAAGGAAAAGAGGAAACTTCCAAAGGCCAAAAAAGCTGGTTATATTGAGACAAACAGCCAAGAACTGAAATCCTAGGAGATTGGAAAATAAGAAGAATAGAGATGAAAAGATGAGGGAATGAAAAATTAAATGATTTAAAGAATGAATAGCAGAAAGGCTGAGAGGAGTATAAAAATCAACAGTTTTGAAATTCAATTTTAAAAAATGTTTTTGTGAATTTTGTGGTAGTCACATTGAGAAACTACATTGTAACCACCCAGGAGTTATCCCAATTGGGATAACTCGCTGTAGTTGCAAAGAGTAACCTCCAGAAACTGCCAAAGCTCAGAGTTATCCTGATTGGGATCACTCTGAGTTGTTGTGCATGCAAGATCCCTGTGAAACCACATCCCATCCTATCCCAAAATCAAAACCACCCCTCCTTGTGGAAAATACTGATTCAAACCATATTTTTTCATCCTCAAGACACTTTCAAGACCAACAAACCAAAGCACTGAAGTTCCAGCCACCCTTGAACAAAAAATTGATCAATAAAACCACCTCTAGATCACGTAATCCAACCAAAAAACCAAAGGAACAGTTGATCACCAAACAAAAAACAAGCAAACCGTCAATCAATTGGCACAACTACTCCAGAACATCTTCCAAAAACAACAAACAAGCAATCAAGAACCCTTCCTCCAGAACCCAAAAAAGGGGGAGGAAGATGGAATATCATTCAACTCCTCAAGGCCTGGAGTCAAACACCCAACAGGGTAGAATATAAGCAAAAAAAGGCCATAAGTTTTAACCCTGACTAAATAAAAGTCTGCAAGTAGATCCTGACTGCATCCTAAAAGCCAAGTCCAGTCAGGATCAATTTTCCTCATTCCATTTTGTGCCTTGACCTGAAGACCAAGATTCCTCTTACTGATCACACCTCAGTTTAATCTTCTGTCTCATTTATTCTTGACCTAGGTTAAATCAGACCTTTTCTAGCACAAATAGTTGCTGGTTTTTAGAAAGAGAAATAAAAAACAAAATTGAGGATTAAAAGCACAAATTTCATCACAATTAACAGTTGAAATATGCCCCCAGTTCCAAAGGATCATCAACAGCTCAAGCACTTCTTTAAGGAAGAATCCTTGATAAATCAGAAAAACAAGCATCCATTCTAAAAATAAGTAACAGTCATTTCAGAAGAATTGACCTGGTCCATCCTAAAAACCTCCATTGAAAGCATCCCATGTCTAAATATGGATAACTTCTCCCTCTGGAAGGACAGGATGGAAAAATTATTAGAAATGAAAGGGCTCAAGGATATCATCAACTGACCATGCCAAAACCCAAAAGTTATCAACAACCTCAGCATCAGTAACATCTTAATATTTAAGCTAGACCCTGCCATCCAGGCAAAAATCATCAACTACAAAACCAGGAAAGACTCAAAATCTATCTGGAGTTCAATTCTGAAGTACTTTTCCTCTTCTGAAGCATCCAACAGAGCCAGGGTATACAAAGAATATATTTTTGTCAACTTTAAACAAAACAATATTCAGATGTTCATCACCAAAATCAAGAGATCAATCAATCAACTACACAAAGTGGGCATCTCCATTACTGAAAATATTTTAGGATACACCAGTCTTGAAAAACTTCCTCTAACCCTAGAAAGTATTAGTCATCAAATCATCCACTTGGACAGGCTGATAAATCCATAAATATTACTTGATCACTTGAGAAGTTACTCCAATGACAGAAAAACAACAAGCCAGATCAAAAAGAATATCACATTGCTTCATACCACCAACACAAGCTTAATAAGGTTCAAAAAAGGCAAGAAGAACTCTCTAGCTCAGCAATAATTCTCTGAATGCTGGACTCTTCATCCCAAACTCCCACAAACCTGACCATCAACCAGAGAAACCCACACCACTTTCAGCTGTCTTGACTGCTTCCAATGAATCCTAGAAAAATGCCCAATGCTTGATTCTGGTTCCAATTCCCACATGATCTCAGACTCCAGCCTCTTTGAATAACTATCAAAAGAAGAACAAGAATCTGTAACAACATGCTCAAAAACTTAACTACTGGAAATCAAAGGATCTGGATCTGTCTTTCTTAAGATTAGTGATGGGTCTAACCTGTGGTTGAAAACTGTTCTACATGTGCCCAACTTTTCTGCCAACCTCTTGTCTCCCTGTTGCCTGCTCCTGGATCAATAAAATTTCACCTTTGAAAGAAAACAATTCTCCATGTCTAAGGATGGAAGAGAAATTCTCAAGGGACACTATCAGAATAATATACCAGTCATAAAAATAAGTAAACCAGTAGAAAAATAATTCTTCTACAATGCAGAGCTCCTCAAAAAATCTCTGGGACATGTCAGCTATCACAGAATCAGAAAATAAACTAAACATAACCATTAAGCAAGACACTGTGTGCAAGTCATGTGCTGATGGAAAGACAACCAAGGTGACCTTGAAAAAATTAAGCACAGTCCAGAATCCAGGCCCTTTGAAGAATTAAATCTAGACATCATTGGACCATCAATCCAGCCTCAATCAAAAATCATAGGTACATCCTCACTGTGGTTGATATTCACTACACATATTGCTCTGGTATCCCTCTAAAATCCAAAAGCAAAACCTTTGAAACCCTATTTCACACCCTAGATATAGAAGCCAAAAGATTTGGATACTATCCCAGTGTTCTTCACTCTGAAAGAGAAGAAAAATTTGAAAATGATGACTTCAAGGATTAATTCAAAAAGAATATGATCAAGAATAGATATTCAAACTTGTATACTCTTCAACTAAACAGCCTGGCCAAGAGATACAAAAGAACCATCTTCCATGAATCCTGCCTAAACAAAAATCTGTGGAACTTTGTTATCAAGGCCAGCACCCTTACACTAAACAAGATAACTAGCCACAAGACTAAAAAATCTTCTTAATTGCTCTTCAAAAATGAAAGTCTTCCCCTGGATTACTTCCATACCATTGGCGATTCTGTACCCTTCCTAACTCTAACCAAGAAAACCTCCTCCAAGCTTGAAACAAAAGGCACAACTAGTGTCCTGATAGCCTTCAACAATGATCTCAGATCCTATCATATTCTATCCATCTCTGGAAGAATTTTCAAAACCAAAAACATCAAGTTCCTCACCTTTATTCCAAGAAAAGAAAAATAAACCCTAGATCTAAAAATTCATAACACAGACCAGTTCAATCCTACCAAGCAATTCAGAGAAACAACACAATCCTCAGAATCAGACACAAAAATTGAACCTTGTATGGCAACAGCAAAGACAAACCCAGAGAAAGATCAGTCACAGAAAATGGTGAGAAAAATTTTTGAGCCAAGAATCAGAACAAGGCAGTAACAAGAGCTCCTCAACCTTGGAAAAACAGCTCAATCATCCCACATAAAACCTCAGAGAAAGATCCTTAACAGTCAAACCAGTTTGGTACACATATCTCAGCACCCCTGAAAAATTCTTCAAGGCCATAAAAACCAAATTTTATTCCATTGGAAGGATGGAGGTATGGGAAGACACAAATATAATCCCCAAATAATATCTTAAGCTTGCAATGGTACTCAAGACTAAGCATGCCACAGCCTCTTCCCCAGAAAAGAAAAAGGCAAAAATATGTATCCAGGGACTCAAACAAGTTCAAGGGATTGACTATGACAATAACTTCTCTCCTACTGGAAAACTCCTAATGCTTCTTATCCTATCCATTTCCAGAAAAATCTCCCTCAGAAATTTTGAAATGAATGAGGCCTTCCTGTATGCCCCACTGAAGGAAACCATCCACATCAAAACTACATCAGGGTGCCAAAGAACTTCCCCCTTCCTCAAACTTGAAAAATCACTTTAAAGTCTCAAACAAGCTCCACCTAACTGGTACAGCACCCTTACTGATGGCTCAAATAAATCAGATAAGTTCCATCCAAATCCAATGCTTTCCTCCACCTCCATCAAAAATCTAATTTATTTCTTTTCTTTCACATAGAAAACCTCATTCTGACTGGAAGAACCCAAGAATTCAAAAGCATTTTCCTCAAACGGTTCCCTAACTCCTTGGCCCATAGTCCAGAAAATCTCCTAGGGATGGATCTGAAAATCTCAGACTCCAACATATCAATCTTTCAAGAAAAAATTATAAAAAAGGGGCTTGAACTTCTTGGGCTCTTAAACTGCAAACCCATTCTTACTCCTCTCACTCCTTGCATCCAAATTCTGAAGGCAATGGAAAAAGAAATAGAACTTTTTGGAAGGCTGGAAATCAACTACAGAACTTACACTGGCCTTTTGAACTACCTCTGCTGTAGAACTCAACCAGAAATAGCTCTTTCAGGGTCCAAAATGTCCCAGTTCAAAAAAAAAACCATGAATGAACCACTGGAAGTACCTTGCCATAACCACCACAAAATCTCTTTCTCTCTCTCCTTCCTCCTTCTTTTCCTCCTCTAGACTCAAATATTATGGTGAAACTAACTGGACAGACAACCTTGACACAAGAAAATGAAGGAGCAGCTATATCTGCTTTTGGATCAATTGTCACATCTCCTGGAACAGCTGCAAACAGAAGAATACCACAATGTCATCTACCAAAGCATGACTAAAATCTCTTGCAAAATGTCTCCAAGAAAGCCTATGGATGCCAGAGCTGATCTACAAATTGCGGCCAAACTACTCACTGACTCCAATATTCAATTTCAACAGCAAAGGATTGACTGAAAAACCAGACACTTTGGCTCAAACTCAAAAACCAAACATATGGGCATCAAAATCAAGTACCTTAGAGATCTGTACAAAAATAAAAATATTGAAGTCCATTTGATTCCCTCCAAAGAAATGGTTGCAGATGCCCTGAAAAAGGCCTGAAGTTCAATCTCCTTCACCAGATTCAACAATAGACTCTTCACATCAAGGCATAGGGGGCTTTGAAATTTAATTAAAAAAAATTGTGGTTGATTTTGTGGTAGTTGCATTGAGCAACTACATTGAAAACACCCAGGAGTTATCCTGATTGGGATAACTTGCTGTAGTTGCAAAGAGTCACCTCCAGCAACTGCCACAGCTAGATCCCCATGCAACTACATGCCATCCTATCCTCAACCTCACAACTGCGCCCCCTTGCATACAATCCTGATTCAAACCCTGTTGTTCCATCCTCAAGACACTTTCAAGACCAACCAACCAAAGCACTGAGGTTCCAGCCACCCTTGAAAAACCAATTGATCAATCCAACCAAACAACCAAAGGAACAGTTGATCACCAAACAAGCAACAAGCAAACAGGCAATCAATTGGCACAACTACTCCAGAACATCTTCCAACAACAACAAACAAGCAATCAATAACCCTTCCTCCAGAACCCAAAAAAGGGGGAGGAAGATGGAATATCATTCAACTCCTCAAGACCTGGAGTCAAACACCCAACAGGGTAGAATATAAACAAAAAAAGGCCATCAGTTTTCACCTTGGCTAAATAAAATTCTGCAAGTAGATCCTGACTGCATCCTAAGACCCGATTCCAGTCAGGGTCAATTTTCCTCATTCCATTTTGTGCCTTGACCTGAAGACAGAGAGTCCTCTTACTGATCACACCTCAATTTAATCTTCTGTCTCATTTCTTCTTCACCCATGTTAAATCAAACCTTGTCTGATCTACATAGTTGCTGGTTTTTAGAAAGATCAATAAAAAACAAAATTGAGGATTCAAAGCACACATTTCTTCACAAAGGAATGAACAGCTGGACACTGAAGGAAATACAACTATCCAGTTGAGAGGGAATTGGTTGAGGAATGAGAGGCTAGGCGAAGGCACAAGTTGAAATTTCAAGAAATGGTGTGATGAATCAGTCTACTGACTCCATCTCATTTTTTTTTTGGAGAACATGGTAAATAACCTTTCAATGAGCCTGCTCCCCAAAACAATTCACCTCATACACATGTTGAGGCGAGCCTTCTGGTCAAAAGATTTAGTACTCATATTCAAGAAAAGGCCATACCCTGCAAATCTTATCAATTTTTTTTTTTGCAAATGAAGACCATGATAGTAATATTCTATCAAACTTGGTTCAGTTGCGGGAATTGGCAAAATTATTTCAACCTCGGTGAATGATCACTGCAGGATGCCTTGGTGCCAGCATAATTTCGCACGTTTTTCGCGCCCCGAAACCCCCGGTCCTAAATGGGACTTCGGGATATCAATTGCCTCGCTTCCAGGCGGAGCTGGAGTCACAGAACTCCCAGAGAAAAACTACACGATTGCCTCATCTCGAAGGAAGAAAGCATCTGCGGTTAGAGCCACCCTATCCAGCTGAAGAAGGCCCTTGTCGACTTCGAAATGGCTCTCAGGAAAGGAAGAGTTCAAGAGGAAGATGCGTCCCAATTGAAACTAGGTCCAGGTTGGTAGTCCATGGTCTCCACCATTGCCGCGTCTTCTTAACAACCTTGTCCATGGCGATTTATGTCAAGCTTTCGCCGCTGACCTTTGGAACTTTTCTTTTTTTTTTGGCCGTGGATCATCGATTGATCTTATTTCCAGAGTTCGAAATGGCTGGTTGCTTGTCGATATCAGAAGTTAAACTGCTTCTTGAGCAGAGAGACAAACCCGCCGACACTGCGTGAGCAATTAGTTGTTTCTTGACTCAATTTTCCTTGAAAGATTCTGTTTTTGTTTTATTTTTCGTACTTCAGACCATCCATCTAGTTCACCCCGTCTTGATCGACTTAGAAGCTCCAGGAACTGAACGTGCTCGTCGTCTTCTTTCTCCCTTGCTGTGTAGCGTATACAAGAAAACGTATGAATATGTCAACCAATTCGCCAGATTCAACTCCACCGACTCTGCTCAGGCGGCGCGACAGTTGAGTCGCCATCCATGTCGTATTTTGCGTTCTTGACTTGACTTGCTATTGGGTCGTTTTTCGGACAGGATCCTGATCAAAGACACGACTCTGAAGCCGTTTGAACTAGCGCAGCTTGCCTCACTCTGTCCAGAAGAAGCCGAAGAAGCTAAAAGCTTGGTGCCTAGGCGAGTATTTGCTTCGATCTCATGAAATCGACCTTTGCCATAAAAAAACGCTGCTAACAAAACAAGTAACCCTAATCTTGAAAAATTAACAACCCTTAATTGCACACACAGTCTGGCGGCAAAGGATGATGATGCGCTCCAAGCCTTGTTGAACGAGATTTCAGGCTTGAAAAGATACCAAGGATGACCTGAGCCAGCCACCACGAAACCTTTTTTTTTTTTTTGCCTTCCTTTTTTTCTCTTGTCTGGATTCGGCCGGAATTGCGTGTTTGTTTGCTTGGGTAACGTCCTTTCCACAGTTTCACTTCAGATTCTTCTACATGAATCTAACCGTTGATCGGAGTCTAGACAATTCTAGCTGGAATCAATGATTAGGTTACCCAGGACACGCCTAAGAAAAATTACATCACCTGGAATCCAAGATGAACTAAGACACCACATATTTGGCCTCAGGCCCAGCCCTCTAGAACGTAATGCTTTGTCAGGAGAAGGTCCACAGTTATCATATTTCAATTTTTCTGGACTGACTGGGTACTTGATTTATTATATCAACATGAATATAAAGCTAGCGTCCAGGTTTTAAAGGCTCAAAATCCAGTAATAAATGAATCGAACATCGAAGTATCACATATGTGGAGGACTCCCATTTTTCAGATGTAGCAGATTGCGACGTAATGAAGTTGATCTTTTGTGATAGTAATCCGGGCAAGTTGCCCCCGTTGAAGAGATTAGGAATTCCTGTCTTGGTTGTCAGAATACGGCAAATAAGAGAGCCAAGACGATAAAAGCATCATCCAGGTCAAACATCCATGAGCGAATAGAAACCAGGCGCAGAGGTGCAAATCACACTGACGCTAGAAAGCAATTAGATCAGACCAGGTCTCACAGAACCCAAGTAGCGAGACATAAGAATGAATGGACTCAAAGAGTCCGAGAGGTGAGAAGAATTGCACCAGATTAGATGAAGCACTTGCAGGCACTGACGCCACCTGCCATCGTGCACTTCAACAGACCCGAAGGGTTCAGGGACACACATATATAAACTTTGTTGTCTTCTTATTCTCGCGCGGTTTTGTCTTGTTCAAGAATTTTTTATTTCATTAGCATTCAGAAATTCAAAGGACAAGAGTCCCAAAGCCTTGAACAGTTGTAGTCTTTTTGTAATCAACCATAGTGTTCAAGCCGGCATCATCCGCACATTCTTTCATCGTCTTTCTGCAATCTTAGATCCTATCCTTTCAAAGTCTCTCTTTCCCAGCTCCATTGCGCCTCTTATTTTCTCAGATTGACAGTCGAGAGGACGACCAGAATGCCCCACGACGATCTAACATGCAACCGACCCAAGCCAGCAACAATGACGGCATCAAACCTATCATGCTGGAAGAGGACAACTACGCGTATTGGGTTCATAGAATGTGAGGATTCCTGAAGTTCAAAGGACTGCTCAACATCACGGAAAGACCCCTTGCAGACTCGCCATCCTCTGACGAAACACGCCTTCCGAGGAAGCTGCAATTACGTTAACTTCCAATCTCAGTCTGACGATCATACCCAGCATAGTCAGCCGGGAAATCAAATTTAACGCGCATGCTATCTGGAGTAAGATTTGGGAAGTATACGCCACCGCCAACATTTACTCTATATACAGAGTGTGGAAACAATTCGAGGCCGTGAAGTATAACGACACCATTCCAGTTTTTATCTCTAATATGAAAGCTGCCCTAGTCAACACCAGTGTCATAGAACTAACTATACCGCCACAAATACTTGCCTGCTGTATCATATCTAGTATCACAGGCAGACGACCAGGACTCATGCAGACATTACTATGTGGAAAACTACTGTTGGACAAACCTGAGAAGTTACTCATAAGGCTTCCCAATGTCGCCAATCATGATGCAGTGTCAGGCACCCACATTCCTTTGTTGAATGAAGCCACCGCACTTGTTAGCACCAAGCGGAAGGACCACGGTCAAGAAGACATCAGATGTAAGGGCGGGAGGCACAATCGATCCCAGGTCAGGTAATACGGAGGATCAATGTTGGACCCTGCATCCTGATCTAAGGCCAAAAAAAAAAAAACAACCCAGACAAATGGCAATGGCCATGGAGTTGAATAAACCAGAGTTTGAATCAATTGGCTTTGGAACCAGTTTTATTAATGTAGACAATGCTGACACCAAATCCATTGCTCTGGATTCAGGTGCTAGCCATCACCTTTTAAATGACCAAAGCTGGTTCACAAAAATTTGACCAACCAGCATGAGCATCACCACTGGTAAGGTGGGGGCCTCTCTAAGAGCAACGCTCAAAGGGGATGCAACCATACAGATGGAAGATGGCAACTCCACAAAGCTCACTAATTGCCTATATGTATCTGATTGAAGCATGAACTTGGTATCTCTATGCTGCTTGATTAGAAGCAAGGCCATTGTACAAACCAATAATGGCTCAACAATGGTGCACATCAATCATGGGATGGGTCTTCATTGCAGCACAAGAAACAGCTTTATGGTGCTGGAAGGCAACACGGTCTTGCATCATGCTTTTGTGGCAATATCTCAAAAAAATTTGTTTGCTATGTGGCATAACAGACTTGGTCACTCAAGCTTTTCAAGAATTTATGCATTAACACAAAATGTGTCTGACAAATCAAAATCTCCCAGCAGTACAAGTAAGAAAGGAAATTTGATTAGGAACCCTATTAACCAAAAATTAAACAAGTCTTGCGATCCCCTTGATGTAGTCCATGGGGATCTCTGCGGACCAATTTCACCCACAACAAATGGGGAGATGAGATATTTCCTTACCTTGGTTGAACAGTTCTCAGGATATATCAACATCTCCCTGTTAAAGAACAAGAGTGATACAGCTGAGGCATTCATCAAATTCAAATTTCTCTTTGAAAAGGAGACCAGACACACAATCAAGAAATTAATCATAGATGGGGGAGGCAAATTCTGTAATTGCAATCTTTCAACCTTCCTGAAAAGCAAGGGCATCATTCATAACGTATTTCCACCATATAGACTGCAAAACAATGGTTTTTCTGAGAAGGCAAACAGAACCATCATCAAGATGACTTGATGCATGCTGGTTCAGGGCAGCATGAGAATGGAATGGTGGGGAGAAGCCATAGTTAATTCAGAAATGGTCACTAACATATTGCCATCTCTATCCAGAAGCAGGGCCTCTCCAATTAGTGTCCTTCTAAAGAGGACCCCAAATATTCAAATAACAAAGCCATTTAGCTGTATGGCCTGGATACTCAAGCCAAAAAAGAACAGAGGACCCAAGTTCAGTGAAGTTTCCTGGGAAGGGTTATTTGAAGGATATGTGAGAAATTAGGTTAGATGCTCCCGGATTGAGACTGTCTGAGGAGCAAGAGGAAAGGGAATTATATTGCCAAGAGGAGCAGATCCTATAGGAGATCAAGGGAGCACTCCAGCTTTATCTCAGAAGAAAATGGATAAGTTCCATTCACTTGCCAACAGGCAGCTTGCCAGTGTGCTACTATGTACAGAGCAACCTGTCAAAGTAACAAAAATACAAAATAAAAATAAATTAATGAAAATATTAAGAAGCAGTGGGAAATACATAAATATAATGGCAGAAATGGATTCCCCAGCCAAAATAAGGTAGGGTCACTTGCTGGCCCCACCCTTGAAATATAACTCCTTCATATTTTAAATAATCAAACAAGAATTGAACAAAAGACTACAGCACCAATATGGAAACTTTTGGTCAATTTAATACTTCAAACACATTGTCACGTATAGGTTTCAAACCTAAAATTCAGTCAGAATTAAGTTGTTGTGTATATTTTAGGATTTACGCTGTGGTAGACAAAACCTGATCTATAGCCATCAGACTCAATTTTCTAGTATAAATATAATCCCAATCATAAATTTAACCTCAGAAATGGATTTCACACCAAAAATAACCCATAGTCACCGAGCCAAACTACCCCTCAATTTCTCATGGTTTAGAAGATACAGCCAAAATAAATTGTGGACAGCTCATATCACACCCAGGTATCACAAACTAGTGAAAGGCCATATGGTTATAGTTTAAATCCCTAAACACACAACAGTAACATCTCACCATAACACCTCAAACAAACATACAACCAATCACCTCATCTGTATGCTCAGAACCATAAGCAAGACCATGTGTAAACCAAACAACCAGCAGTACAAGGCACCACAGGACTACGCAGCAATATATGCAGGCAGTCTGGACCATGTTTAAACCAAACAACCAGCAGTACAAGGCATCACAGAACTACCCAGCAATATACATGCAGGCAGCCTGGACCATGTGTAACCAAACAACCCACCAGTACCAACAACCCTCAGCACCACACAGCAATTTATGTAGCCAGAAGCATGTGATACCAAACAACCACCAGTACAGGCACCACAGGACTACCCAGCAATGTATGCAGGCAGTCTGGGGCCATGTGTAACCAAACAACCACCAGTACAAATACCACAGGACTACCCAGCAATGTATGCAGGCAGTCTGGGCCATGGGTAACCAAACAACCACCAGTGAAAATACCACAGGACTACCCAGCAATATATGCAGGCAGCTAGGAACATGTAAATCCAAACAACCCACCAGTACCAGTTCACCACAGCACAAATTCAACCCAGCACTACACAGCAATTAATGTAGGCAAGTGCCTGCATGTAACCCCAGTACAACCTCTTTCCAACCAGCAGAAATTCCTCATGTAACTGTATTAGGTTTTCCCAACCAGCAGAAATGCCTCATGTAACTGTATTAGATTTTCCCAACCAGCTAAAATGTCTCATGTACCTGTATCCCACTGTAACAGGGGAAGCCCCAGGGCACCCTCAGGGGCAGCCCTGAGCATCCCCTGAGGACCAGATTTTCTATTTAAGGAGGGCCTCTCTGCCCTATCCAGGTTGTATCCCCCACTACCATCACCATCATCATCCACCATCCAGGAGCTCCACCCACTCATCAACTACTCATCATCCAATTACCACCCAATCATCTGTGGTCCTACCCAGATATAAAAAAAAAGGAGATCGTCAGTGTAACAATAAAAAAAAGGAAATCAAAGAACAATTCTATAACCTCATCAACCATTGAAACCAGCCCATTAGGTGCTTTGAATAAGGGTTCTTCTGTGACCTGAACTATTCAGCACCAAAATAAAGGAAACCACCCATCACTCAATAATTACCCTTACAAGGAAAGAGAGCACAACAAAAAGGGACTGCCAACCCTTTTTTTCCTCTACCCAGCCCCCTGTGGGTAAACCCATCCTTGGGTCCTCTCCTGAACCACCCCTTTGATAAAACCCTTGAACCCTTTAATATTGGGATATTGGTTAAAGATCACACATATCTGATCAACCACTAACCAATAAGCCAATACATCTGGTCCATTCTTCAACAACCCTACCAATAACAATTAATAACCAATCAAGATCTGATCTGAGACCTATACTAAGTCTCAAAGAAACCAGCCATTAATTTAAATAAATTATTGTGCAGACTTACTATAGTACTAGAAGGGCAGGCAATTCAAAACCACTCTTAGTGTTACTAATACTCTAAAGGAGTAGAAGTAATACTAAATTCCCCTTCAAGGACTGCCAGCAAGCTATTTTGCTAAATCATTTACATAATCCCTCAGGAGTCTCTACAATTGGTGTCCCAACAGTGGCTTGTTTCCTTCAGATTTGATTAGTTATTAAAAACCATAAAAAAATATTGGTGGATTATTAGCCTCAAGAATTAACTCAACATTCAGCAGGCAGAAAGAAACCCATACCAGATAATTGGAGACCTCAAGGACCAACTCAGAGGGATTGAAGATAATAACCAAGAAGTACTATCTTCAATAATCAGGATGGAGAAAGAACTGCAAGAAAAAACCAAAATACCCAGTGGATTCCAAGACAAGCCAGAGGAAGACCAGGAAAGAAGTCAGAATCAGCCAGGACCTGCAGAAGAAGCAATGGGGAAACTTGCAAACATTACCAAAGTCATAAACCAAATGCTTGAAGAAAGAACACCACAGGGAATTCCAGAAACCCCATACACCCAACAAAGAACCAGATTTCAGACCCCAACCCCAAGATCAGCATATGGAAGAATCCCAGCAGAAACCATGG
Organism: Puccinia polysora; assembly: GCA_025617555.3. Taxonomy (NCBI): domain Eukaryota; kingdom Fungi; phylum Basidiomycota; class Pucciniomycetes; order Pucciniales; family Pucciniaceae; genus Puccinia; species Puccinia polysora. The sequence goes on along the minus strand of CM062641.1, from coordinate 24,764,647 downwards.
AAGAATCAACAAACCCCTCCATAAGCCCAGGAATAAATATATATCCCCAAGCTAGAGAAGAAGGAAGAAGAGCTCATAGGAGCCAATATACTGAAGGAACCCCAGCCAGAAGACCAGTCCAGGATAACTCAATAATCAATAATAATGAACAAAATGGAGTGTTATTAGATGGAAAGAAAGTGAACCTTGAATTTGATGGAACAGAGGTGGAACAGTTTATTAAAAGAGTAGAGAAACTGGCCAGGATTCAGAAGGCAGGGGGAATAGATATAGCTCTACAATTACCTTTTCTAGTTCAAGACAAGAAGATCAGGGAGTCTATTGAAGATATGGAAGGACATGAATATGGGGACTGGGACCTTTTGAAGAAGGAACTAAAAAGGAAATGGGGCACAGCTACCCCCCTTAGAAGGTTCAATGAGGAGTCCATACCAAGGCTTCTCAGACATACTCAAGAACAGGGAGGCATCAAGACCAAGCATGACTTTAAGAAGTTCATTGGGAGTTATGAAGAGATGGTTCTTTACTTCATCAGAATGGGTTATGACAACACCAACTGGGAGAGTGGAGAGAACCTCTGGAAAGCTTTGTCCACTGATCTCAGGAGGGAGGTGAACAGAGAATTGGCTCATGCAGGGAGGATCAAGTTTGCAAGAGACGGAAGGTACCTTCCCCCAGACCTGGAAACCTTGAAGGAATTTGTGGAAATGACCTTGGCCTTGTGGGATGTGGATGAAGAAGAAGCCCCTAAACCTATCATCAAAAACTTAGTGGAAACCAAGAAGGAAGTGAAGTTTCAGCAACTAGGAGTAGATGAGCTCTTGAAAATGAAGGAAGATATTGCAAAACTCACCATTGCTTTGAATCAGAAGCAGGCACCTCCCCACTTTGATAGGACCAACCAAGGGATGGCACCAACCTACAGACCCCCAGCTCCCAATGCAGGACCCAGATGGCCAATCAAATGTTACTATTGCAAGGATGAGCTCCATACTCAACTCACCTGCCCAGAGTTAGCAGAAGATATAAAGGCAAGGAGGGTCTTCAAGCAAGGACCCAACTACTACTTCCCAAACAGAGAACCCATACCTTATAACAACCAGGAAAGCTTCAGAGATCAGGTTAAGAAATTTTCAGAGGCTCAACAAGTCCCAAAGTTGGAGGAACCCCAGAAGAAAGAAGAACCAACTAAGGTTGCAGCATTCTTGGAGACGGGAGATTGGGAAGCCTGGACACCACCAGAGGTAAATATGAAGGAATCTCAAGTTCAGTGGGGAATGAGAAGATCACAAAGGTTGGCTGGAAATCCACCAGAGAGGGATAACACCCAGGAGACACCAGTAGCAGACCAAGGAACCTCAGCACCAGCTAAAGAACCAGCCCCAGGACCAAGGAAGAGAATATCAAGTTACCCAGGAGCATGGGTGGAAATGGACCAAGAATCTGAAGATGAAGAAGAGCCCCCCAGGGAACCTGTCACTGACCCTGTGAAGAAAGATCAAGAAAGGTCAGAAACATTGGACCCTCAGGGAGGAACCAAGATGGAAGAAAGCTTGAAGAAGAAAATATTAAAACAAAACTTTAACCTTACCTTGGAGGAGCTCCTCTCAGTTGCACAAAATTTTTTCCAGAAATTAAAAGATATGACCCCTGAAAGAACCTTGGACTTGAATAAGGCCACTAAGTCACTAGCCAGCAAAAACAACAGGAAGATTAATGGATGCCAACACCATTTTGAAGAATATTCAGATGATGAATACCCATGCTCCATAGGACACAACCTCACCTATGCTTGTCCATTGGGATCTATTGATATTTGGATCAAAGGAAGAAAGATCAAGGCTCTGGTGGATACTGGTGCTGAATTGAATGTCATACCAGAACATTTGGCCATTCAGACAGGCTTGGTCTCCAGGGAATTATTTATGAAGGTTACAGGGATTGGAGGCCATTCTACACCACTAATTGGATTGGCTGAAAGAACAGTATTTGAGATAACACCTGGGGAACCAAAATCTGCCCACTTCTTCATTGCCAAGGGATCAATTCATACAGTACTTGGAAGACCATTCTTGGTGGACCATAAAGTCAGACTGGAACTTTCCAAAAATAAAGGAGAAGTCTTAAGCTATGAGATAGCAGATGGGGAAAGGCTATGCATTCCAATCTGTTCACCAGACCAAGCAGGGTGGCAGATTACACCACCCAGAAGACCAATGGGCATGAATAGCATCACAGCAAACATAGACCAAGAAGAGGCTTGGATCAGTGGGCAGAATATACCAGTAATAGACCTTGAAGGCTTAGCAGACCCCTGGGAAAACAATATAATCACTTCTGAAGTACCAGCAGAAAGAGGATGGGATGAGGAGTTGAATAAACAAGAAGCTGAAGAAAACTTGGAAATTTTTCAACAAATATTTGGAGGATTCTGGACCAACCCTGAAGATATGGAAGGGACCAACTGGCAAGAGTTACCTGGAGCAGGATTGGACAACTCAGATTTCATGGACTTACTCAACACTTACACAGGAAATACCCTTTTAATTCATGGACAATGGCCATCTTGTCATGGGAGAGTTCCATGGATTGTAAGGTATTGCTTATATTATGGGGAAGAATGGGCTGAATCCTGGATTAGCCATATGATAATGATGGACCAAGTCATACCAGACCATGTTAGGTGGTCAGGATACTTGCAGGAGTAAGACTTCATTTCATTTTCTATTTTGATGCAGAAGTAGGCCATCCAGTGTCCTTTGATGAGCTGAGGGTAAGGGTGGGCACTATGATTCCATTTCTTATCATCACCGTAAAAAAAATAAAATAATAATAATAAAAATAAAACTAAATAAACATGCTTTCATATATACATTGTAAAAAAAAAAACAATAATAATATACAAAAAATAAAATAAAAATAAACAAAAAAAACGTGTATCCTATCAAAAAGCAAAAAAAGAGGAGTTATCAGTAATCATTTATTTTTCATACACGTTTCTTCCACAAAAAAAAAAATAAAAAAAATAAAAAAAATAAAAAAATAAAAAATAAAAAAAAAGCTCCCCGCTAGAGTCTCCCCTAAAAGTTTTTGACCATTGATATAACAGCAGCCAGTTAGGAAATCTCCTTATGAAAAGAAGGGGGAGAAAAGGTATTGATTAGTTAGAGCGCCCAACAGAAAAAAAAAATCCAATCAACAAAAAAAACCAACCTAATTGGGCAAGGCCTGACGCTTCAACCTGATTAGCGAGTGAATCAACAAATGCGGATGTTCAACTAAGATTGCACCCCCAGAGGATCGAGCTCAAATCTCCCTGCCTCCCACAAAAGGACCGCCAGTCAATTGGGTTCAACCTCCCTGCTCCACCCCTGATAAAGGTCAACCTTGTCAACAAAGCCTGCCCAATCAGATAATCACAAACTTAATAAACAAAAAAAGGGGAGGAGTAGGAAGAAGACAGAATGAATAAAATCAATCACTTACGATTGGGCTATCAACCGTGTTGATGGATCAATTGCGAGCTATTTTGATCAGAAAATAAGAGGGAACAAGCACGACCATGGCGATAGCACCATACGCCACATCACATCTACACCATGGAGGGGAGGGAAGGACTTCGCTCCCAACCGCCACCTAGATCAGAGCGACTCAACGATCTTGGATGAGTGCGGGCGGCGGTAATCACAACGGAGGCCATCTGCAGATGAATAGTACATTTTTTTGGGGGGGGCAAAGCGAACCGATGGATGGGGGGAAGGAGCTCCACCCCAGGGGTCCTTATATAGACGTTGAGCGGGTGCTTGCTGAACCTACCCTTCAGTTTGAACAAGCCAAACCTCACAAGGAGAGAGCGGCAGGGATCGCCAATTGGGAGTTTGACGATCATGACAAGACGCATGCGACAGTGAGGCCGGGATTGGAAGGAGCCGAGTGCCTTCGGCGACGGTGAGGGCCGGGCAGAGCAATTGGGAATGGAGCTGCAATGGTCCTGCACATGACCTTAAACTGTATGAACAACCTGCACGGGGGGGCTGAAATCACTATGCCGACAAACCTGAGTCAGCTCACTACAATCAAACACCACGCGCAATTAACTTAGGAATGGCCGGCCGGAGAATCACTTACCACAACTGATACCGGACAACACCAATGGGCGCAATCTGGCCTCTGCCCAGCCTACATTTGATTGGAAGTAATAAAATAATATTACTTAAAAAGAGAAAAAAAATAAATAAACCAACAAATAAACCAATTGACCGATCAATTAAAATATTGGACACTTACTTTGACTGCCTGCGATGACCTCGGGCCCCATTTTGTTGAATTTCTGTGTTGGACGGGGGCACTGTTGTAATCATCTACATATGCAAGATAGAAGACAAAACAAGCGACAAAACTTTAGCGTTGGCGCGCAGTTGGTATGGATGGGAGGCAGGAGAAGAAAAAAATAGGAGCTTACAGGTTAATAAGAGGAAAGAAGAAGAAATTGAGTGACTTACCAGTTGAAAGCTGCATCTGGCTGTATTGCTTCTTGACCCACGTCTGACGAGCGGTCTCTGCAAAGATCAAGGCAAATTTTGAGCCGCGAGGATTGATAATCGAATCGAGCCACAGAACAACTACTGCGCGCCCCATTGTTGGCGACCATGCGTGATTGAAAGAACCTAAATTAATTGGAAGGTTATTTTAAGAAAAAGAAATAAATATATAAATAAGCGATAAGTAAATAGGATTAAATTAAAAACAAACAAATAAATCAATCGATTGATCAATTTAAAAATATTGAACACCCACTCCAACCGCCGGCGATGACCCGGGCCCCACGCTTTTGGATACTTGCGCTGAGTTAAGGAGGGGGGGCACTGGTGTCACAATCTACATATGTAAAAAAACAAACAAAGCAAGCCACAAGTGGAGCATCAGCAACGGTATTTGGTCGGGCATCAAGTCATAAGAAAAGTAGTACAGAAACAAACATAGTAAAAAAAATATAGAAAGGAAACGAGGACCTACCGAACGAACAAATCAGGGCTGTATTAAAATCCGAACGCCTCACACTGTATTTTTGTTGTGACCCAATACAAATATTTATGTATGTACTTGCAAAGGACTGCCGCGAAGGTTGAGATCAATTGGAGTCGCGGGGATCAAAGATCATGGCGGAATCCAGAGCAATCACTCCGCGCGGCGCCCCTCCTCGGCGACGACTACCGCGCAAACTTGTTTCTCAGCAACTGCCGCGCGTCGCCTTTGCAGTGTGCACACAAAACCTCCCGCGCACCTCGCACGCCTCCCCTAGTCGACGACTACGCCGCAAGCCTACCTCTCAGCGACTACCGCGCATCGCCTTTGTATGTATGTACACAACCTCCCGCGCACCTCGCGCGCCTTGCAACTCGCCTAAAGCCTGCCTCCGTCAGCCCGCGACCGAAACCCGCGCGCGCCCGCTAAAGGAACAAACCGCCGTCAAGACTGAAGCAAAAAGGGGGTACGGGATAACTAAATAATAATAATAATAAATTTTGAAAAAAAAACTCCTAGGTGGGATTTTAAACTGCTGATCAATAAAAAAAATATAAAAATATGAAATATAAAGGGATATAAGAAAAGAGGGTATATAAAATTAATCAATAAGGCTCCTAAGCAAGAGTCTAAACTGCTAAACACATCCTTAAAAAAATAAATAAATGAATAAATAAATGAATAAATAAATAAATAAAATAATAAAATAATAAAACCAAGGCTCCTAAGCAAGAGCATAAACTGCTGATCCATAAAATAAATAATAAAACAATGGGGAAAGCAAAGCTCCTGAGCAAGAGCCTAAACTGCAATTAAATAAATATACATATTCCTTCTCATGAAGATTATTACTGTAGAGAATTTCAAACCAAATATAACATGGGATACTGGGAAGAAAGGAAGAACTGAAGACATCAAGACTGGTTTAAATCCATACTGGACCCAATTCATAATTTCAAGATGTGTCAAGGTATCAAGGAAAAAGGGATCAATTAATTTTAAGCTAGAACTGTCTGATTGAAGGTGTTATAGTAGATGTCAAAGGGAAAGTTATCTATCAGGTTTGAATGGATGCAAACAGGGTGTTAAAGCTTGAAACTCATCAAATGATTTAGGGGAAGATAGGAAAGATTTAGAGGGAAATAATCTGTCTTTGGCCATGAAGTACCACAGTATATGGAGAAGGGAAAAGAAGATTTAAATTCAGGGAATCAGTTAAATCCAAGGAATCAGAAAAAAGGAAAATGCCAAAACCTGTCTTTGCCCAGAAGAAACCTACTATAAATCAACAACCAAGAAGAATGGAAAGGATTAATTATACTTTTACCTGTTACATGGATGCACTCAAGAAGGAATGAAGAAGGAAAGGTGTGAAGATAAATCATCAAGATTGCAACAGGACCAACTGGAACACTTGGAATTCCTTGGATTGTTGTGTTTTACTGTTATTATATAATTTATTTAGTCTGGTAATCAAAAGTAGAAGAAGAGGATGGGGAGTCTGATGTCTATAGATAAGGAATGCTGTGGACAGCATTAAGTTGGGGGAGGATGTGGTAGACAAAACCTGATCTATAGCCATCAGACTCAATTTTCTAGTATAAATATAATCCAAATCATAAATTTAATCTCAGAAATGGATTCTACACCAAAAATAACCCATAGTCACCCAGCCAAACTACCCCTCTATCTCTCATGGTTTAGGAGATACAGCCAAAATAAATTGTGGACAGCTCATATCACACCCAGGTATCACAAACTAGTGAAAGGCCATATGGTTATAGTTTAAATCCCTAAACACACAACAGTAACATCTCACCATAAAACCTCAACCAAACATACAACCAATCACCTCATCTGTATACTCAGAACCATAAGCAAGACCATGTGTAAACCAAACAACCAGCAGTACAAGGCACCACAGGACTACCCAGCAATATATGCAGGCAGTCTGGACCATGTTTAAACCAAAAAACCAGCAGTACAAGGCATCACAGAACTACCCAGCAATATCCATGCAGGCAGCCTGGACCATGTGTAACCAAACAACCCACCAGTACCAACAACCCTCAGCACCACACAGCAATTTATGTAGCCAGAAGCATGTGATACCAAACAACCACCAGTACAGGCACCACAGGACTACCCAGCAATGTATGCAGGCAGTCTGGGGCCATGTGTAACCAAACAACCACCAGTACAAATACCACAGGACTACCCAGCAATGTATGCAGGCAGTCTGGGCCATGGGTAACCAAACAACCACCAGTGAAAATACCACAGGACTACCCAGCAATATATGCAGGCAGCTAGGACCATGTAGATCCAAACAACCCACCAGTACCAGTTCACCACAGCACAAATTCAACCCAGCACTACACAGCAATTAATGTAGGCAAGTGCCTGCATGTAACCCCAGTACAACCTCTTTCCAACCAGCAGAAATTCCTCATGTAACTGTATTAGGTTTTCCCAACCAGCAGAAATGCCTCATGTAACTGTATTAGATTTTCCCAACCAGCTAAAATGTCTCATGTACCTGTATCCCACTGTAACAGGGGAAGCCCCAGGGCACCCTCAGGGGCAGCCCTGAGCATCCCCTGAGGACCAGATTTTCTATTTAAGGAGGGCCTCTCTGCCCTATCCAGGTTGTATCCCCCACTACCATCACCATCATCATCCACCATCCAGGAGCTCCACCCACTCATCAACTACTCATCATCCAATTACCACCCAATCATCTGTGGTCCTACCCAGATATAAAAAAAAAGGAGATCGTCAGTGTAACAATAAAAAAAAGGAAATCAAAGACCAATTCTATAACCTCATCAACCATTGAAACCAGCCCATTAGGTGCTTTGAATAAGGGTTCTTCTGTGACCTGAACTATTCAGCACCAAAATAAAGGAAACCACCCATCACTCAATAATTACCCTTACAAGGAAAGAGAGCACAACAAAAAGGGACTGCCAAACCTTTTTTTCCTCTACCCAGCCCCCTGTGGGTAAACCCATCCTTGGGTCCTCTCCTGAACCACCCCTTTGATAAAACCCTTGAACCCTTTAATATTGGGATATTGGTTAAAGATCACACATATCTGATCAACCACTAACCAATAAGCCAATACATCTGGTCCATTCTTCAACAAACCTACCAATAACAATTAATAACCAATCAAGATCTGATCTGAGACCTATACTAAGTCTCAAAGAAACCAGCCATTAATTTAAATAAATTATTGTGCAGAATTACTATAGTACTAGAAGGGCAGGCAATTCAAAACCACTCTTAGTGTTACTAATACTCTAAAGGAGTAGAAGTAATACTAAATTCCCCTTCAAGGACTGCCAGCAAGCTATTTTGCTAAATCATTTACATAATCCCTCAGGAGTCTCTACAACGCGTGGAAATGTGTTATGTCACAATTCCCGCGTGCTGTCCTGCGTCCCTACACAAACCCTACATACCTGCAGCATAACATTCCTGCGTGCATCCAATTTTTCCATGCACGCAGAGGATCCTACCCCGTGCACATCTGAATGGACTGATCCCGGCATCAGGATCAGTCTTGACAAATCTGACAGCAGGTACTGCTCAAAGGAGCTAAAATGTAGTAGGTTTTAACTGGAATATATAATAATGAGAAATATGAATTAAAAATGATCTAAAAACCTTAAAACCTAAATAAAAATATTATATAATTAATTTTAAAGTGTTTTAAATAATAAATCAAATATTGAAGGTTACCACAAAACAGACAGATCCAAATCTTTGAAGACCACAAAAAACTACAAGGAGTAGCCATAAAAATTATTAAAAACTACCTAGGTTCTCAGAAGATTTTGGAAAACAAATAAATATCCACATCTTTTTACTTTAAACCAATATTAATAGTACCAATGAAGAATAAGTGCACAATGATCAGAATTAAACCATTAACAGATTAAAAGATCCTGTGGCTAAAATAGTTTAGAAATCCAGCAGATCTGAGGACAGCTGATTGAAAGCACCATGTGGGAGTGCTGAGCTTGCCCTGAAAGGATTTCCAGCCTCAGCCCATGAGCCAAACCCTCTCTATGCGCCCTGAGAAGCTCATTATCACCCCAAAAGGTATTTATACAGACCTATTTGGATCCATTATTCTCCATCAGTTTTAAAAGGAATTTATTATTATCAATCAGACGCTGTGTAATTGTTAATCAAATGCTTATAAAGAGATAAGCAAGTGATTTATGAATTAGTCTGCAGTATTATTATTATTTCCTAAAACCAATCAACCTGATTAACTAAAGTTTAGTCTAGTAATCAACCCCATCTGCCCTGAAACCCTTTACCTGAATCTTTGCAGGCTTTTCTGTGGATTATTGACTCGGAGTGAGTGTTTACCTCCCTGCCTTGGCCATGGTGCTGTTTTTCCCAGAAATATCAGTGGATAAGTCCTTATAAGGCACCCATTATTCATTCCAAGGTTCTTAATGTGAGATTTTGAGTTCAAGGCTCTGGTTGAAACACTTAAGAGGAGGTGAGGAAAGATCTTGTGACGCCAAGAGGAGCAGATCTTGGGAGTCAAGGGGGAACTCCGGTTCAGTGTAGGGAAGAAAATCTGAGGATTCATTGACTTGGAAACCAGCAGCTTAAATAGACTAAGTACATTAAGGCTGACATGTGGTTGACAAGATGAATGAAAAAATAATGGATAAGGTAAGATGAATATGGATATTAGGAATTGGGCCAAAATAGATGAAAGATAGAGGAGGCACTAGTGCTGGAACAACATAAAGACATCACTAGGCTAACATACTTAGGGCAATAGCCACTGTAGGTTATGATAAAGATGACACTGGAAATAAGACTAACAGCTTATTATAGAGATCACACTAGACATAACACTTAGAGCATAACAAAAGAATATAAAGCTTAATGAATGGTTGCACTCTAGTATTAGGCAACACAACATAAGACTAGAATTCTAACACTTAAACTGCCTAAGGAGGCCCCTTGAAGAGAGGTTGTCTGTCTGTAGAGATCCCCAGTAATATAATACTGTGGCCCCTCTTTTTATAAAAAATTCAAAAAAATTTTAAAAAAACCAATTAAACCTTGCACCAGCTCTTGAATTATCTATTATTTGAGCTTTGTAAGTGTTTATCTTTGGAATATTATTATCATTATTATTCCAGTATTTTCATCACTCTCTGTAGCTAAAGGAAAGCAAGGTTCCTGGTATCAGACAGCTGATGCAGCTTAATTAGGCTAACTACAAGGAGGGCTGACCAGTTGTTGACAAGCTGCAAGACTACAATGAATAGAATATTTTTAAAGAAATAGTAGGGTAGTCACTAAAGAAAATGTTCAACAGGCACAAGATGTCAAAGGATATTCCATTGCTTGAACCACACTCAACATGTCAGTGAAAAGATAGCATCTAGGATTATAGATAAAGAACCCACTAGGACTATGACTACTTAGCATGGTAAAAAGAGATCACTAGATAATAAAACTCAAGAGAAAATATGAAGGAAGGCAACTAGGTTTCAAGATAAAGATGATACGTGATCTATAAATTGAAAGTATAGAATAAAGAAAACACTAGACAAGAATCCTCAAGAGCAAGATTTGATGAGTGGATAGAAAGGTCAAGGCTAATGAATTTTCACTCTAGCTTGAGGCAAAAATGGATTAGAAAATAATTCCAACAGTCCATACCAACAATCTCCCCAGCTATCCCATAGCCATACAAGAAGACCCAAAAACAATTCCTCACCAAACATGCTGTGTTTTACAGGGATCTTTTCACTCTTATTGCACTCCAAGGTTAAGGGTTATTGCCTTCATCAATATGAAATATCTTTTTCCTCAGTAGCATCTACCTCAGTCCATAAGTGTGACACAAATAAAGCACAAAATCAATGGTGCCTTCTGCTTAAAACCTGCAGCTTGCATGACAACTTTCAAATCTTGGCAGCTCATTCTATAATTGCAAATCTTTGCAGTTACATTTAATCTGGTCAACCATCCATTCATAATTTGCTCTTCTACCCCTGGGTATCTCTAGCACTTGGACTTCCATTCTTGGTCACAAAACTAAAATAGATTGCACCCATGCCTAGATAGCCAAATCAACTGTATGTTTCTGCCAATGGACTAGCTTGCTTCCCTTCATAACTACATCCATTCATTTGAATTGTATTCACATGTCATTCTTTCCATGTCTCATCCATTGAAATCATGTAGAATCACCTTCCATTTTCTTGCACCTGTGCTGTGACCCTGCAAACAATTGTTCTGTTTATTTCATTTTACCATTCAATTCCTGTGATTAATTGCATCATTGCTCTCTCTAGCTGTAGAAAAATTTCCATTGGGTTGTATCTAGTCAAAATTGGATTAACTTATAAGGACTAAATTGTCCACCTGAAGATTTTTTATCAGTTAGTTCATTTCATAAATTCTCCCATTTTCCAAGACAAGTCATCAAATGGGGCTTTGCCTTAGTTTCTCTCCATTGGAAAATTTCATCCCTCTTGCTGTTTGTGAGCAATTGAACCATCCATTTGAACTTTTCAGTTAGCCTTGCTACCTTGCATTCTGCCTCTACCATTTGTGCTCACAATAATCTGAAGATTATACTATAGTACGCAGGGTGGTTGTGTGACATTAAATTAACTAATAAACTCATCTCTTTTAGTTTGCAACTATATCAGATTTATTTCAAAATGTCAACTACTTGCTAAACAAGTGTGGAAAGAAATTGTGTGCTACACTAGTTTTCCTCAACAACTCAGCTCCCATACCGGATAATTGTCTAGTCCTTTGAGCTACAATACCCACCCCTTGCAAAATAACACACTAATCTAGAATTTGCATCCTAAAGAATCTTCCTTTGACTAATAAAAAATGAAATAACAATAATAAAAAACTCATGGAATCCCAAAAAAGCTCTGCCCTGAACTATTCTTCTGCTAAGTCTCCAAGTTACCCCTGAGAAACCATTCTTCTGGAACAAATGAAGAAACTTTGATAATGAGAAAAATCCATTTAAAAAAAATCCTAAATTTCTCCAATTTGATGATAAAATAAAATAAATACTTTTATGTAAGGATAATACTTTAAAACTCCATAAAAGATTTGATGATACCCCTATGATAAAGTAAAAACCCCTTATATATACAAACCACAACAAAAATCCAAATGAATGAATAAAAAAACAAATGAATTGCTCTTCACCACCTCCCTAGCACATTACGCCATGAAACAGTATACTATTAGCCCTGATCCTCCTAGCTGATCTGTCTTCATACATTTGATTCAGTGATATTATGGTAATATCCAATGACCCTACCAGTCAATTTTCCCCAATGCAGCACTGAAGTCCAGTCCTCTCAACCTTCCTTTAGAAGATGCCCTTTGATCCTGCATACAGAATCATGGAAGATCCCTGTAAATCTTCCTTACAGATCCCCATTGATATTCATTTGGTTTTGGTTTGCACTGCTTGAAATAGGAGTATCTTAGAGAAATTCAAATTTAATTTTTGCAATTGGTCATAAACCTTGTCAAGGTCTCTGCTTACCATTTTAAAATTATGAGCCACATCTGAAGTAAAAGATTTGGAAGATAAAGCATCCAATTGTTGTATACTTTCTTCCATTTCTGAGCTAGAGAGATTATCTTGTCCCAATCTTTGGGATTTCTTTGTCTCTGCTTGGTTGAGGACCTCTTCTGTTGAGGTTCCTTTCCCTTTAAGGTGGCTAGTTGATGCCATGGATTCCAAATTTTCATGCAGGTTTCTACCTCCTTTCTGGTTATCAACTTCTGAAGGCTTATTTGGAAGTTCTTTTCCAAGGAAATGGCTTTCCTCATAGCTTGCATGTCTCCTTGAGACTGGGCCTCCTTGAAGGACTCCAAATGGCTTAAGTGATCCTTGGACAGAGCTTTGATTCTATCCTCCTGGGCTGTGTCCAGCCAGGCTGGAAAAACTGGAGTTATATCCTCTGGGGATGAGGTGTGGGGCCAGGGTCTCCAACGGTCTGTTGGTTGATTTGTGTCAGCCTGCTACTTGTAAAGAGCAACCTGCCAAAGTAGAATTAAAAAAAAAATAGAAGGAGTGAGAAATCAAAAGATATTATTAAAGGTTTGGATTCCTTAATTGAAAGAAGGTAGGATCACTCACCCTTGCCACCCTTGAATTCCAACTCCTTATATTTTAAAATAAATTTAAAAGGGAATGGCACAAAACCAAAACACAACTTCAACTAGTCTTTTGGAAATTTTGATATTTCACATGTATTGTCATGTATAGGTTTCACACCTAAAATTCACTCAGAATTGGAGTTTTGTGTATAGTTTAGGAGTTACAGCCAGTTTTGTGTTCTGTCACCATTCCTGTGTGCAGCCCTGCATACCTAAAGAAAGGGCTTCATGTGCCTGATACTCAAAATGAAGGAACTTTTCAGGAAATCCACATGCAATATGCTTCTGGCTGCGGATGACAGATTCCCACCCATAGCTGTCAGGCATGTGCGTGTCAAACACTACCTGCACAACTTCTGACAGCCAGGTACTGCAGGAACATGCTACAACCCCTATGCATGCATCATGCATATGTAACAAAGTAACTGACCAATAGGGTGATGTTTTAAACATCTGAATATTGCATAAAACATATGAAATTCAAATCAAAACATAGAAAAACTGGGAAAATAATAATAAAGGTTTTCACAAAAATAATGATATCAAATCTTTATGAACCACAAAGCATACCAAGAATTTCCCTTAATAATTATTAGAAACTACCAAAATGTTAAGGAAATGATGTAGGATATACAAATACCCACTTCTGAACATGTAACTGAAAACAATATGATATAAAAAAAGAAATTTCATAACTGCAAAAATAACAAATTACCATTTAACAGGTTCTGAAAATTGTTGCACACATAAATATGACACAGAAAGGCCCAGCTGAGTGACAGCACTAAAAATGTGTGCAAACCTAGCCCTTGCCAGCCTGCTAGCCTTAGCCCTTCAGCACAACCCTCTCTATGTGCCCTGAGAAGGCCCCCATCACCCCAAAAGGTATATATACAGCACCTTTTTGTTATTTTAAACCACAGTACTTTTTGGTATCAATCCAGAACCATTGCCATCCGTTGTAAGACTCCAAACAGTGATGGCGCAGGCAGTTCTGTGGAGGGGAAAGGTGCTTTTTAGGATGCCCTCCTGAGTGTTACAAAAATATTTAAATGTAACTCAAATCAAGGTCCAGAACCTTGTGAATAAGGAATCAATGGGAATGGATGAGTTTGATAGTAATTGGTAGCTTTGAAAAACACTATCTGAGGTATGATGGTGCAGGAAAAGAATTGAAAAAAAGAATTTAAAGTTTGTTCAGAGTATGAAAGAACAAGGCAGTTTAGTTTTAAGTAACAGCACACCCAAGCTAATAACTCTGGTTGTCAGAAGAAGATTAGGAAAGATCAACTCAATCACAACCAACCTCCAGGTTCTCAATGAACCTGCCCAACTCTCCGCAATCAAGGGCTTGAAGGGTAACAGATAACTGTTGGTAGATGTACAAAAAAAAGAAATTTGTTTTATGAAGCTCTAGAAGAAAAAAAGCAACAGATTCAAACAAGAATAACCCAGCACGTCTCAAGGGAATCAAGAGTAGTGTGGCAAAATTCAACTTCAAAGAAATAAGGGAGGTTTAACACTCTATTTTTCACACTTAAAGAAACCTCTCAGTCAAATATGAATGGTTCCAGAAGGGAAATCAAAGAATGATCAAGACCAGTATGGTAAAAAAAGGGATCAAAGAGTGGCATAACACTCAAGAATCGAATCAAATGAATAATTTTTCAACCAGAAAGGATATTGGTTGGTGATAATGGATAAGGTCACAGAGGACGGATCAAAGATTTGAGTATGGAGGCTCAAGTATCAAGGGGAAATCAAAGATATACCCAGGATAAGGATGGAGGATTACTTGGATAAAAGGGAAGAGCCCCACAGATTCATTGATTTACTGATACAATGCATTATGGGACAAAGGAAGGGGAGAGCCCCTACTTTTATGGGCATGAGAACCTGTAGACTATTTAAAATAAGATGACACAAATAATAGGGGAAAAAATAAATATAATTTTTTTTGACTGACAGATGAAAGATTGATGATAGTTATGAGAAAAAAATCCGGACTTGCAATTGAATGAACATGACATAAAAAAAAATTAAGAAGTAAAAAAAAGAAAACTGGAAAGGAGATGACAGCCTGGCGGGCGGAGATGAGTGGCAGAAAGCCGCAAGGCTTGCAACAGGTGCAAGAAGTTTGAGGTGCAAGGCATTGCAAAGCAATCACAGATGCAAGCAATGGCGATAACGGTTGAGGGTACAAGATAAGCAAGTGCAATGTGGGGGAGGATCAAAGACAAGAGGGTGAGTGGGAGGTCAGATTGGATGAAGGGTGATGACAATCAAATGGCTCATCATCAATATCATCATCATTGGTAAATTGTTTGGGGATTGAATCCAATTCAGAATCCAAGATGGATTAAGAGGCAAGCTTGGAGGGTGTGAGAGATGGAAACTTGTTCAAGTAACCAGAAATGTCAAGATTTGAGGGCCTGAAATTGGTTTCATCCAAGAAAGATCCAGATTGAGAGGGGGACCAGATGGAAGAATGGATTCAAGCAGATGGTTAAGGGTGGATGGATATTCTTCTTCTCATCCTTAAAACAACAGCTCATCCTTTTTTAGATGTCATAAGGCTCCTTTGGCAGGACCAAGATTTACAAGGGCAGCTGAGAAAGATGAGAGGATGATGAGGATTACTAGCATGAAGATGATTACAATGGCAATGATGAGGGAGGGAATGATTGTTTGCACACGCTTGGCCAGAAAAAAATGGGTGCTGAGCGCAAAGCAAAGGATTTCAAAGCAAGACCTGGGGACTTGAACACTCCAGGGGTCCTTCCTAGACCACTAGGACAGGGAGAAGTTGGAGATGCAGAATTAAAAGCTTGCCATACCAAACCAAAATTTCCTTCTTTTTTTTTCTTTTTTCTTTTTTTCTTTTTCTTTTTCTTTTCTTTTTTCTTTTTTTCTTTTTCTTTCTTTTTCTTTCTTCTTTTTTTCTTTTTCTTTTTTTCTTTTTTTTCTTTTTTTTTCTTTTTCTTTCTTTTTCTTTCTTTTTCTTTCTTTTTCTTTCTTTTTCTTTTTTTTGATAGAAAAGATTATATATAAAAAAATTTAAATTTTTCCCTTTCCTTATGAGGTTTCCCAAATTGGTCACGAAACCATGATCAAGTGTTTATAAGAGATAAAAAAGTAATATATGGCCTCAGTCTGATAGCATAATTATTATTTATAACCCCATTGTCAATTCCTTTGAAGAAAATCAGCAAAAACCCCAAATATTGCCCTGAGACCCTTTCAAACGTGAATTTCTGCAAGATCCTTGAGTCACTGCTTAAAAGAAGTAAGCTTTAGTCTCCTAGCCTCAAGAATTAAGTGGGTAAACAGACTGTCACACCCATTCCCTTGAGACAACCACTTTTGTGAATCAATTAGGACCTCATTGTCCCAAGGTCTTTACACAGTACAAAGTTACCCCTTGAAGAGAGGCTATTTTCTGTAAAAATTGCCAGCTTTGTATAATCTGTGGCCCCTCTTTAAAGATATATTGAAAAAATTTGAACCAAACAAATCCCAAACCTTTCACTTGTTCTTACCATATTATTATTTTTGAGCATTTTACATGTTTTCTTGGAATTATTATTGCTCCAACACCAATATCACTTTCTTTAGCTAAAGAAAATCAGGGCTCCTGGCATCAGTAAGCTTAAAACAGGTGTTTTGGCCAGGAAATAACCCTAAATAATTAATTTATAATTATTTATTTCATGTACCAGAAATACTATGAAAAAAAGTAATAATAATTATTATATTTTTTATTTTTTTAAATATTCCAGTGGATTGAAAGACCAATCAGGAATTAATTCATCATTATTCAAAACTTCTGAAGAAAAAAAAGAGGAGAGACTATGCCATTTTGTGCCAAATTATTAGGATTCTTTAACCCCTGAACAACGGCATGAAAAACTTCTATTTTACCAACAAGAAAGGAAAAAAGAAGAAGAATTGGACCTTCAAAGACATATAAACTTCAATTCTTTACTTAGGAAACATAAGGCCTGGAAGAAGTATGAAAGAAAAATTTATTTATTTAACAAAAATAAAAAACTAAGCCTAAATATATTTTACTTATTTATTTTTTTTTTAAAAAAAAATAATAATTTTGAAAATTTTTGAAAAATTCATAAAAAAATAAATAAAAATAATATAAAATAAAAAAATTATAATTTTATTGTTCTATCCCTTTTGAGTGGAATTTACTCTTGGTGAACTTATTGACCAAGACCTACTTGAGGACACCCCAGAGTGTGAACCCTTGGATTTATCCCAAGACCTCATTGGTACGTATTCATACCCTCTTGGAATACCTTGCAAGGACAGTACAGACCCCAAAAAAGCTTTAGTACCCTTAAACCTAAGTCTACTTGATTTTAAAACAAATTAAAAATTCATTGATTTTCATTTTTATTTTTTTTCAAAAAATTTGATCAAAGAAATGATATTCTTGCAACATGTCCCAAAAAAGTTACAAAAACCTGCGCAACCATCAGATACCCTTCCTATGGACCTCTTCCCGGAGGAAGAGACTTCTCCCTTTCCCAATGTGTCATCCCCGGTGGCTACATCTCCACCCATGCCACCCCAGCCAGACTCAGCCAAAGAGGCTAAGATAAAAACTTTGGTAAAAGAACACATGGTTTAATGGGAAGCTTACAAGCTGGCCCAAGCACAGAAGGATATGGTAGCCATGAGAAAGGAAATATCACAGGCCAAATCCTCACAGATAGCACTTCAGAAATTCATCCCCAGGAAAGAAGTGAAAAAATAAGTAGACCATTGGAATCCTTGTGATCATTTAGCAAAATTGAAGGGAAAAGACCCCAAGAAGATGAGATCATTCAATCACCAAAGAATAAGGAATCCCAAGATTGGGAAAACATAATAAACTTAGCTGAGAAATGGAGGAAGGTCTATCACAAATAAATCTAGACAATGTACTTATTTTCACTACTTTCTCTGAGAATTCTTTCTACAAATTCAAGATTGTGAATAAAAATTTGGATAAAATCCATAACCAAATGGATAAGATAACTCAAAACTTGAATAAATTAATCCAAAAAAAGTCTTCTCATATTAAGAAAAGTGAGTTAGAAATCAAGCAACTAAGAGATACTATCAATATGAATTAAGTATCTATGATTAAGCAGATAAACAGTACTTACTCTTCAGTCCAAGAAGAAATTCTCCCTTCCATTGAACAAATTAAAGGAGAAATTAACAAAAACACTAACACTCTTTCTGCACATCTATTAAATAAAATATACTTGCTGAGAATTAAGCTTGATTTAGAATTAGTTATGATTAAGAATGACCTTAGAAGAACTCAAGGTCAAGTCAACTTGCCCCCCTCTGGTCAACCTAGAAGAATCAAAACCAATGAGAATGAGTATTACCCCTAATGTCCCCCTTAGATCTGTAACAGTAATAAATGAATCTTATAGACCCAACCCAACCCCTGAGGTAGAACAAGCTCTTGAACTATTACCCCTGTTATTGCATGGCCCGAATTCTCATGAGAAGGAGAATACAACCATATCACCTTCATCAAATTTATTGACTATACTCTTGCTTCATATGAACTCTTAGATACTATAGCTGCAGTAAGATTTCCCAGACTATCTTAGGGAGGAGATTTTGATTGGTTTATTAAAAAAAAAGAAGAAGTAGGATCCCAAACTTGGAATTCCTGGAAGGGACTGATTAAAGACCAATTTAGAACCAGAATTTGGAAAAGAAAGATGATGAAAACGTTTTAAAATTTGCTGTTTGACCCTTCAAACAATAAGCCTCATAAATGGTTTCTAGAACAAAAGAAGAGGTTGGATTGCTTCTACCCAGATGCTGATAAGGAAAAAATTAATGAAAGACTCCTTAATCTATGTACTGGATATCTCAACCAAAGTGTAAGATGTAGAATGCCCATGGATTCTGAACTCTTTACACTCATTGGTATATTAGACAAAACCATTGATATGAATGGTATTGACAAAAGAACTAAAAAACCAAGAGATCAGAATATCAGGAATAAAGAAAAATACAACATTAAAACTGAGGATTCTTCTGCCCCCAACTTAGAAGTCACAAAGAATTTAGAAAACAAGGAAAGGGTATGCTGGAATTTTAACCAGACAGGGAATGTAAGACCTGATTGTCCCCAACCCAGGAGAAAACTCAATTCTATAGAAGGAGAAGAATATGATAATAACCCTGACCCTCAACTTGATGACACTGATGGATCAATTTCTGAATGTGAATTGATAATCACTAAACCCATCAATTTTATTGAAGGAAGTATAGAATATTTGCTGGAAATAAAATCTTTCAATGAATATTTTAAACTACCACAACCATGGAATCCTAACATGAAGATTAAAAATATTTATGAGGCTAAATATTTGACTCATAAGCCCTCTGCAGGTAAGGGTTAAACCTCTGGTAAAACTTGATATGCTACTGGTCTAATCCCAGGCTCCCCAGTCAAGTTAATTGTTGATAGGTCAGCTTTTTGATTCTGTTTTGGATCATCTTATTTGGAAAAACAGGATCCAAATTGGAAAGAAAATTTATTACCAGTACCTCAGGTGTCAGCTTGCTACTTGCACAAAGCAACCTGTCAAAGTAGAATAAAAATAAAAATAAACCATTAATAATATTATATTACTTCTCAATATTTTGGTTCCTCATCCAAAACAAGGTAGGGTCACTCACTGAACCTACCTTTGAATTCTGACTGCTTATATTTTTAAAATAATTAAAAAGGAATGGAACAAAAAGCAATTGCATCACTATGGCACTTTTTGGCAATTTTAATATTTTACATGTACTTTCATGTATAGGTTTCACACCTAAAATCCACTCAGAATTGAGGTTTTGTGTATATTTCAGGAGTTACAGCCAGATTTGTGTTCTTTCACAAGTCCCGCGCGCAGCCCTGCATTCATACAGTGAGTTTACATGCGCCTGAAACTCAAAAGTTAGGCAACTGTCAAGAAACTGGCATGCAAAATGCTGCTGGCCACAGACTCTTGATTCCTGCATGCAGCTGAAAGGTATGTGCGCCTAAAAATTACCTGCACTACTCTTGACATCCAGGTACCACAGAAAAAGGCTACAACCTACATGCATACATCATTCATATGTAAAAAACTAACTGAAAGATAGAGGGATGTCTGAAACCTCTGAATATTAAATAAAAATCATGAAATTCAAAGTATAAAGAAAGTAAATTGAGGAAATTAATAAAAAAGGTTGTCATGTCAATGTGATTGTCAAATCTTAATGTAACCACAAAACACTTCAAGGAGTTACCCTAAAAATTATTAAACATTATCAAAAAGTTCAAAAAATGGCTTAGAATCTACAAATACCCACTTCTGCCTATGTCACTCAGAATAAAACAATACAAAATTAGGAAATATGTTAGAACTGCAAAAATAACAAAATGACCATTAAAGAGATTCTGATAATTATTTCACCCACAAACATGAAACAGACAGGTCCAGCAGATGGAAAGCACTATGAATGCATGAAAAGATAGCCCTGGTCAGCCTGCTAGCTTTAGCCCACAAGCACAACCCTCTCTACGTGCCCTGGGAAGGTACTCTTACCCAAAAAAGGTATATATACAGCCCTTTTTGGATGATTTAAACACCAGAAATTGTGAGCTAATCAATCCAGAAACATTTCCACTGGTTATCAAGTGTTTATAAGAGATAAAAAAATGATTTATTGCCTGATTCTGTTAGTATAGTTATTAATTCTAACCCCATCATTAATTCCATTGAAGAAAATCAGCAAAAAAAACTCCAACCATTTCCCTGAGATGCTTTCAACCGTGAATTTCTGCAAGATTCTTGGAAAGCCTACTTAAAGAAGTAATTTATATTCTCCTTGCCTCCAGGAGTAAGTGCTGTGAGACAGCCAGTCCACCCATTACACTTGAGTAAACTTTAAGATTAAAGGAACAGGCACTGATTGTGTGCCTTTAATCTTCCCTCAAAACTCTCACGTTGTGTGTTAACTACCCGCGTGCTGTTGGGATATTTTATTTATTCTATTTAATTTTATTTCTATTTCTTTCATCCTGGCCGCGCTCTTGGCCGCGCTAAACAGGCTACTCTGGTGCACATACTCCAGATGAGCGCTCCATCACCACTTTATCAACTGGCCCCGGCTCAGATCCTAGATGACTCTTCTCTTGTAAGACTCCTCCGTCGTACCATCAACATCCTGAGATCTGAGCCCGGTAAGCCCTTACTCATTCATCTTGTCCTTATCTTTTCTTTCACTCTATTTCCATTACTCATTCGTTGACATCATCTCCTACAGTTATTGTCCTCCACTTTCTGATCTGGCACTACTCATCTGCTTCAGTCTACGGACTCTACTGGCTTTGAGCCTTTCTCTAAAGGTGTGACATGCCTTCTTGTTTTCTTCATCTTCTTTCATTTTCTTATTCATTTACTGAAATCAATCCTTTCTCTAAAGTCAAACATCAACAGATTTACAGTCCCAAAACTCCGATCCACTTCAAGAAGGGCTCACTGCCATGACTGACCAAGAAGACAACCCCAAACTCAATATTCCTCTCCTCAACAAAACCAATTTTCCGAACTGGTTCATACGCCTCAAAAGTTACCTTAGAAGAAGAGGACTGCTGGAACTCATCCAAGATTACGACCCTGAACAAAACATCACCCCCGCAGTAAAAAAAAAGTATACGAAGCCTGCGACATCATTATCCAACACCTAAGTGATATCACCTTCAACGCTGTTGTGAATGGGTCAAATGAGGCCAACCCCCGTGCCATTCTGGAAGCCATCCATGAACGATACGCCTCTCAATCGTCCAATAACCGCGGTAGACTCTGGCTCAATTTCATCCGTCACCAATACAGAGGAGATTTGTCTCAATACATCAACAAATGCCAGAAATCAATGAACAAATTGTCAGTGGTCCAACTTAACGTACCTCAAGACATCCTTAGCTTCACAATACTAGCCAAATTGCCAAACTCCTTTCACCACATAGTCGACACCTTGCTCCTTAACAATAAGATGCTAAAAAACCCTACCGCCGTGCTTAACAAACTCAGGGAAGTCATCCATCTTGAGGAGGCCCGGAAGGAAGACAAACCCGACCAGATTGAAACCCCAGCGAACCCCTCTGTGGCTCTGCTCAAGACTGGTTCTCAAAAGAAACCTAAGACCAAGCATCCCTGCTCAAAGGGCAAACACAACCCTCTAGCTGGGCACACTGAAGATCAATGCTGGTTCCTTCACCTCAAGCTGCGTCCCAACTTTCAAAACTCACGAGCTCAATCTCATCATCTCGCAGCAGGACAAGAACCGGAAGCTGGCGCAGGTGGTGAGGCCGTCCCACCCCAAGCTTTTCTCAACGCTCAACTCTACCTCAGCACTGCCAACTCCCAAGCACACCTCCTTCCAGTGCTCGACTCGGGTGCAACTCATCACATAGTCAACTCTCCTGACTACCTCTCCGAATCAAAACCAATCCATATGAGTATAGGTACTGGAAGCAAGGGTTCCTCACTGTCTGCTACGGCCATTGGCAACGCCACACTCCTGAATCACCTGGGGGAAGCAATTAGCCTCAACAACGTACTCCTGGTTCCCGCTCTTGATCAATGTCTTCTCTCACTCCCTCAACTAACAAAAACCTTGGCCGTCATCAATCGAGTCGGCTACTCAGGATACAAGATCTCTCTCGACAATTTTCAGTTTGTGGGCTCAGCTAAGAACCGCCTAGTGGAACTCTGCGGCACCAAATTCCTTTCATCCCCACCTAAGGGAAACCTACTCCTGAAGAGACCGCAAAATAAGAACTGGCACCAGCGCCTGGGTCATCCTAACGACGCGACCCTGAAAGTTCTTTTTCCAGGGTGTGCGCCCACCTCCGACTGTCAAATTTGCAGAAGCTGCACAATGACAGCAACTCCGTTTTGTGGTCATTTTACCCCTGCCTCGCGGTTCCTAGAAACGATACACCTTGACCTAGTAGGACCATTTCCTGTGCAGTCCAACAGGGGATGCAGGTACTTCCTCAGTATTGTGGACCAATACTCAAGCTTCAAATCGGTCAGTTTCCTCCGCTCCAAGGATCAAGCTACTGCTGCCATCCAACAATTCATCAACCATGCCAAGCGTCTTCTCAAGACCAAGCTGGTGACGGTTGTCTTGGACAATGGGGGAGAATTCGTTAATGAAGAACTCAGTGAGTATTTTAAACTTCAAGGCATTCAACATCATCTAGCCCCGGCCTACACTCCTCAGCAAAACGGGCTTGCCAAAAGGACAAATAGATCCATCCTTGACAAAGCCCGATGCCTGCTAGTGCAGAGCGGGCTTCCCCCTTCTTTCTGGGCTGAAGATGTTAAAACCACCACTGACCTGCTAAATATCCTACCTGTCATGTCCAAAGATAGGGAAGTGCCCTACAAAGTCTGGCACGGACGACGTTTCAACTACCATTGTCTAAGACCCTTTGGGTGCACGACTTTCTCTCACATACCTAGGGGAAAAAGATCCTTCAAACTGTCATCAAATGGAGAAAAAGGCACGTTCCTTGGGTATACCAACAACTTCTCAACCTATAAAATCCTTGATAATGCCACTAAACGCGTGCGACTAAGCGCAAATGTGGTCTTCCTGGAAAATGTGTTTGACTATGGCATAAGATGCAATCCAGAGGACCTACCTCCATTTCCCCTACCTCATCAACCTCTGGCGCCCGAGATTACTGACTCACCCGCCACAGCCATTGACGACCCCAACAAGTCAACACTGCCTTCAACCAAGGCCCACTCTCCTGACTATAGTGCGATCTCTGCCAAGAACATTCTGGAGTACAAATGCCGTGGCGAAACCTATCCTGAAGCTCAGATCAACCTGAAAGACGTCGAGGTGTCAGATCCCAAAACTCTGGAGGAGGCTCTGCGCAGCCCCTACAAGCTTGAATGGATCAAAGCGATGGAAAAGGAACTCCTCAACCTGCTTTCTTATGAGGTGTGGGAGGAGTGCCAATGGAGCGACTCTATACAACCTCTCAATTGCATCTGGGTGTTCCGAACCAAAAGAGATCAAAGCAACCGGATCGTGGAGTTCAAGGCTCGCCTGTGTGTGCAAGGGTTCCATCAAGAGTTTGGTGTCAATTACACTGACGTTTTTGCCCCCACAGGGGACAAATCTTCCCTACGCTTACTCATCTCGCACACGATTCAAAAGGGGTATCACTTCCATCAGCTGGATGTCAAATCAGCCTTCCTCAATGCTCCTCTCAACAAAACAATCCACGTTCAAGCACCGCCAAACGTTCCAGTTTTGGCAGGCAAAACCCTTCTACTGAAGAGAGCCCTATATGGGCTGAAACAAGCCCCGCAGATGTGGTATAACACCCTGAGCGACTGGCTCCTCCAGGAAGGATTCAAGCGAAGCGAAGCAGATTGGTGTGTCTTCTGGAGAAACAAAACCTACCTGTATCTACATGTAGACGACATAGCCATCTTCAGTCCCGACCCTCAGCAATTTGTCAGTCTAATCCGGCGCCGCTTCAAGATCAAAGACTTAGGGCCGTCCTCACATTTACTTGGAATGAACGTCACGCACACAGCCAACTCAGTCCATCTTGGACAGAAGACCTACATTGACTTGCTCGCAAATCAATACCAACTTCCCCTTCACAAGCGATGCTCCACTCCATTCAAGCCCTTTGGGAAACTGTTCCCTGCAACAGAAGAAGAACACAAGCTCTTTCTGGAGACCGGCTGGAACTACCGGAAGCTCGTGGGCGAACTGAACTACATCAGCTGCAACACGCGCCCGGACATCACACTTGCAGTAAACTATCTCTCCCAGTTTCTAAATGCACCCAGCAAGGTTCACTACGAAGCTGCCCTCCTAACGCTCAGCTATCTCCAGTTCACCCCCAACGTGGGCATCACCTTCACCAGGGATCCTCAAGATTCCGGTCTGAGTGCGTATGTCGATGCAGACTGGGTGACATGCCCAACCACCAGAAGGTCGATAAGCGGCGTGGTTGTTCTATGGAGCGGTAATGTGGTCGGATGGAAGTCACGTAAGCAGCCGACAGTCACCCTTTCCACCACCAAGGCGGAGTATAAAGCGGTGGGCAAAGCGGTCAAGGAGGTTTTGTGGTTTAAATCACTTGCTGAGGAAGTGCTAGGCCTAACCATCAATCAACCAATCATTGTCCATGAAGACAACGACGGCTGCATCAAGCTGGCGAGCAACTCTGCCAATCATGCAGGCTTCAGGACCAAGCACATGGAACTGTGATTTCATTTCCTGCGAGAGGAAGTTGAAAAGGGTACAATACTGGTTAAGCGCATAGACTCCAAGGCAAATCCAGCTGACTTCCTCACCAAACCAGTACCGCGAGCAACGCTTCAGCTTCAACTTGCCCAAATCAAGGTAATGTCCTGCTCAAGCGAAGATTAAAGCCAGGGAGGGTGTTAGATTAAAGGAACAGGCACTGATTGTGTGCCTTTAATCTTCCCTCAAAACTCTCACATTGTGTGTTAACTACCCGCGTGCTGTTGGGATATTTTATTTATTCTATTTAATTTTATTTCTATTTCTTTCATCCTGGCCGCGCTCTTGGCCGTGCTAAACAGGCTACTCTGGTGCACATACTCCAGATGAGCGCTCCATCACCACTTTATCAACTGGCCCCGGCTCAGATCCTAGATGACTCTTCTCTTGTACGACTCCTCCGTTGTACCATCAACATCCTGAGATCTGAGCCCGGTAAGCCCTTACTCATTCATCTTGTCCTTATCTTTTCTTTCACTCTATTTCCATTACTCATTCGTTGACATCATCTCCTACAGTTATTGTCCTCCACTTTCTGATCTGGCACTACTCATCTGCTTCAGTCTACGGACTCTACTGGCTTTGAGCCTTTCTCTAAAGGTGTGACATGCCTTCTTGTTTTCTTCATCTTCTTTCATTTTCTTATTCATTTACTGAAATCAATCCTTTCTCTAAAGTCAAACATCAACATAAACCCCTTTTGATAAATCTTTTAGGACCTCATTGTCACAAGGTATTTACACAGTTTAAAGGAGCCCCTTGAAGAGAGGTTATTTCAATAAATATCCCCAGCTTTGTATAAGATTTGGAACCTATTTAAAAATATATTAAAAACAATTTAAACAAAACCAACTCCAAAATTTGCACTTTCTCTTAACATATCATTAATTGTGAGCATTTTATGTGTTTTATTGGAATTCTTATCATTCCAATACCAATATAACTTGCTGCAGCTAGCGTACTGCAAAGTTCCTGGTATCAGGAAGCTGAAGTAAGGCTAAGTTTAGAATTTTCAACTCTTCCCTCAATTCCATTGGAGTATGGAGCTCAGATGTCACACTCCCTCATTCTGAAGGATCACTCAAACTGAGAATTGAATATGTAGTACTTCAGAATAGAGTATGTGATTACCTTATTTTAGGAAATGATTATCTTTGCTTGTAAGGGATAGATGTGCTCCAGAGTAAAGGTAGATAATTTGCTGTAGGATGAGATTGGAACATAAATTTCCAAATATTTCATGTTAATGCTCAAACTTCTGATCCCACCAACAAGAAACACTTGGAAGCTTTCAAAAGAGAATATTTCTCTCAAGCAGCCTTGGATTTCCAGCTCAATGAAGATCAAAAAAGAGACGTGCTCCAAGTCTACTTTGAAAATCAGAATGCCTTCTGTACCAAGGATCACCCAATTGGTAACTTAAAAGGACATGATATGATTCTTAACCTGGCTATCAAACCTCCTCACTCTCCCAACCTTAGGAAACCTGCTTACCCTTCTAGCCAAAAATAAAGAACTGCCCTTGAAAATCACATCCAGGAATAAATTGACTGTAATTTTTGAGGAAAGAAGGACATAATGAGCAAGTAGATGTCCCTACACCGGTGATCATAGCTTGGAACAATGACAAGTAAAGAATGGTTGGAGACTTTAGGATTCTAAATAACTACACTCAAGCAGACTATTCTAATATCCTCAGGATTAAACATGCTCTACACAACCTCTCCAAAGCCAACTTCATCACTACCATGGACATTTTGAAAGGATTCCACCAGATTCCTATAAGCCTTGATAGAAAAAAGTTCATGAGGATCACATGCCACCTGGGGATATATGAAAATCTAAGGATGCCCTTCAGAATCACAAATGCTCCTTCCCACCTCCAAAGAATGATGGACAAAGTACTAGGCCAGTTCATTAGACAAGGCTGGATGATGGTATAAATTGATGATTTCATCATTGACACTGATTATTGGACCACTCATATGGACAAAGTAACATTGGTCCCAAAAATAATCTCTACTGTAGGGCTGAAAGTATCCATGAAAAAGTGCAACTTTGGATATGGAGAACTCAAAGCCCTAGGTCATATAGTCTCTGATATAACCCTAAAAGCTTACCAAAGTAAGATAGCTGCTGTTATGACCAGACCAATGCTGCAAAATAAGACTGAAATATTTTCTTTAATAAGCTTCTGCAGCTAATACAGGAAGTATTCACCAAGGTTTTCACTGCTAACAAAGTGTTTGTATGAGATTTGCAACAAAAAAACTCTATTTGAGATGAATAATGAAACAGTAAATAATTATGAAGAACTCAAAGTAGCTATAACCAAATAACCTGTGATAATCCAACCTGAGTAAACAAAACTTCCAAGCTATACATACATGCTAGTATGGAAGGACTACAAGCTGCCCTGCACCAGTAAATCATAAAAGATGACAAACCAGTGGAGAAACCAATATTCTTTATCTCCAGAAAATCTAAGTATACAGAGAAAAGATATGTTGCCAGACAGATGGAATGTCTTTCTCTAGTCTGGGCCTTGAAAAAACCCCACTAATACCTGGAAGGAACCAACTTTTTAGTGATCACTAAATGAAATGCTGTTAGGAATCTAATGAACTTGAACACTCCCAGCAGAAACATGCTAAGATGACAGATAGCTATCCAAAAATATAGGGGACAGATGACTATAGTCCATCAAGCAGGAAGCAAACACCTGAATGCTGATAGACTAAGTAGGAATTCCTTACCCAATGAACCTAGAAACCCTGCTCATGACCCAGAAGATCATGGTATTTTTCCCATACTCAACATAAATGTTCTTGATCTTAAAGCTCCAATAACAGGGATACAGATCTGTGAATTAGATGAATCTTTGTTTGAATCCATAAGGAAAACATACAACCCAAGTATAAGAACCTTGATCTCAATTATGGAGAGAAATAACACTCCATCTGAACTAATCAAAAGCTTTCCTGAACAATTACCAAAGGCCTATAAAGCTGGAAGATTTACCTTATGGGATGTTCTAGTATATTACAGACATCAACACTCCAGGGTCCTAGTATTGAATAATGAAGAACATATCAAACATATCCTAGCTGAACTCCATGAAAAATGTTCCTCAGGACACTTATCTATTGACAGGAATTTGGAAAAGGTAAAACAAACTGCCTGGTGGATTGACTGGAGAGAATCCAACATCAAGTATTTTTCCAGCTGTGAAACTTGCCAAAAGTCTAACAGGACCACTGGAAAAAGTTTTGGCCTATTGAAAAAGATTGCTGAACCCAAGAATATATGGGAAATAATAAACATGAAATTTGTAACAGGACTACCTCCAGGAGGAGCTTGCTCTTACAACTCAGTCCTAGTAATAGTGGAAAGGTTTACCAAGAAAGCCAAATTCTTACCTAAAAACAAGGAAGATACTGCCATGGAAGTAGTGCTACTTTTCTGGAACATACTAATTGCAGATGTGAGTCCCAATGATTATTATAAGTGATAGAGACCCCAAGTTCACCTCTGAATTATCAAAAAAATCTTCATGATATGTTAGGGACTACCTTAGCCTTCTATACAGCTTATCACCCCCAAACTGATGGTTTAGATGAAATAATGATCCAGACTCTGGAAGACATGCTCAGAATATTCTGCTGCTTTGGACTAGAATACAAAAATGCAGAATGATATTGTCATGATTGGGTAAGCCTATTACCTACCCTAGAAATGGCTTACAACAGCAGCAGGCATTCTACCACCAAAGGGATACCCTATGTCATTGAAAGAGGATTGATACCTAAGTTACCCAAAGACAATCTTAATCAGAAAATGGTCAACATACATCCTACCTCATTAGACTTCAAGAACATGATAGACATAGCCAATAAACATTCTGCTCAATGTGTTCAATAAGCTGTTGAGTACAAACAACGGAGATGGGATAGAACTCATAAAGAAACTGATTTCATAATTGGGGACCAAGTCTTGATCTCAAGTAAAAATTTCAACAACTTATCAGGAAATAAAAAACTGAGACCTGGCGTTGTGGGACCATTAAAAATCAAGAAGATTCATGGGAAAAATGCTGTAGATATAATATTAAGTGATGAACTTTACAGGAAAAAACCAGTATTCCTAGTAAGTCTGATCAAACAATTCCACCCCAGAGTAGGAGAGAAAATGCCTTCACTGGAAATACATGTAGAAACTGACCCTGATAAAGTTAAAGGGAAAGTCAACAAGATCCTTGAAGATAAGAAATAAAGAATCAATGGAAAAGATATCAGATTTCTCCTAGTCAGGTATAAAGGGCAATCAGCTGATGAATTTGAATGGCTAACAGAGAACAAAATTCCAGATGGAACTATACACCCAAGATATTATAGAGCAAAAAAAAAAGACATTGAGCCCCAAAAGTATTTTTCAGATATAGAAATATATTGAAGTGGGGGAATTTCAGATTGCTACTTTTACAGAGAAAACTTTCAAAGTAGAATAAAAAATAAAAAGTAGAAGGAGTGAGAAAACCTATAATTTTTTTACAGATTTGGATTTCTGACCTAAAATAAGGTACGGTCACTCCTGACCCCATCCTTTAATTCCAACTCCTTATATTTTAAAATGAATTTACAAGGAAATGGTCCAAAACCACAACACCACTTCAAATAGTTTTTTGGCCACTTTAACATTTCACCTGTGTTGTCACCTATAGGTTTCAAAACTAAAATTTACTCATAATTGGAGTTTTGTGTATAGTTTAGGAGTTACAGCTGGTTTTGTGTTCTGTCACAATTCCAGCGCGCAGCCCCCCATCCCTACAGCAAGGGCTGCATGCACCTGACACTCAAAATGCAGGCACCTGTCAAGAAAACCACATGAAAAATGCTGCTGGTTGCAGATGAAAGATTCCTGCGCGCAGCTGTAAGGCATGCGCGCTTCAACAACTACCTGCACAACTTCTGACATCCAGGTACCCGGGAAACATGCTACAACCCCTATGCATGCATCATGCATATGTAAAAAAGTTACTGACAGATATAGTAATTTTTGAAACCTCTGAATATGGAATAAAACATATGAAATTCAAATCATAACATAGAAAAATCAGGGAAAATGATAATAAAGGTTGTCACAAAAATAATGACATCAAATCTTTATGAACAACAAAAAATAACAAGAAGTTCCCTTAAAAAGTATTAGAAATTACCAAAATGTTCAGGCAATGAATTAAAATCCACAAATACCCACTTCTGAAAATTTCACTCAAAAGAATATGATACAAAATAAAGAAATATGTCAGAAATTGAAAAATAAAAAATTACAATTTAACAGCTTCTGCAAATTATTGCACACATAAATATGACACAGACAGGCCAAGATGAGTGACAGAACTAAGAATGCTTGCCAAACTAGACCAGGCCAGCCTTCTAGCCTTAGAAATCCAGCACAACCCTCTCTACATGCCCTGCGGAGGCACCCATCACCCCAAAAGGTATATATACAGCAACTTTTGGTTATTTTAGACCACAGGAATTTTTAGTATCAATCAAGAATGATTGCCATCCGTGATCAAGTTTTTATAAGAAATAAAAAAGTGATATATGGCCTCATTCTGATAGTATAATTATTAATTCTAACCCCATTGTCAATTCCATTGAAGAAAATTAGAAAAAACCCCAAATATTGCCCTGAAACCCTTTCAACCATGAATTTTTGGAAGATCCTTGAGCCACTTCTCAAAAGAAGTAAGTTTTCTCCTCCTTGCCTCAATAATTAAGTGGGTAAACAGCCTATCACACCCATTACCTTGAGTCAACCCCTTTTGTGAATCAATTAGGACCTCATTATCTCAAGGTGTTTACATGATACAAAGTTACCCCTTGAAGAGAGGTTGGTTTTTGTAAAGATCCCCAGCTTTTTATAATCTGTGGCCCCTCTTGAAAAATATATTTAAAAAAATTTTAACCAAACCAATCCCAAACCTTGCACTTGTTCTTACCATATTATTATTTTTGAGCATTTTACATGTTTTCTTGAAATTATTTCTGTTCCAAAAACAATATCAATTTCTGTAGCCAAAGGACAGCAGGGTTCCTGGAATCAGTAAGCTTACAAGTTGGTGGCCGTGGCTGAATTTGTTGTTGGGTTGGAAAACGCTTGGGTTGCAGGTTTGAGCCCCTTCATTGCACTTGGACTGGTGTCCTTGTGGGCATATGTTGCTCCAGACAAAGATCCATAGCATGGTACTCTACCACTGGCTTGGGTGTTGCGCCTGTTTTGGAGCATGGTGGGAAAAAATATGTAAGTTTTTTTGAAACTTGATTTTTTATATATTTTTATGAATTTTTATAATTTATATCAAAAAACTTTTTTAGCGTCTTTTTATTGTCTCCTTTTACAGAAACAGAGGTGGTGTCTGTATTTTTACAATCTTTGTGTTGTCTCAGTAAAGAATCAAAGCTTATAAGCCCCTCAAGCTCAAGTTCCTTTTCTTTAATTTCCTCTTGGTCATGATCCCAAAGTATTTGATTCTGTTGATCAGGAGTTAAGGAGTCCCAGTCATTAGGTATTAGAACACGTGTATTGGCTTCTTTATTTTTTTAAGAAGGTCCAAATAATAACTGATCAATTCTCTTTTGGCCTTAAGATCCACTGGAAAAGAATTGATATAAAGAAATAATTATAATAAGTAATTTTACTTATTTTCACATAGTAATCTGGCCCAGAAAAATAAAGAATTAAATGTTGATTATTCAGGGATATTTCCCAGTCGGGCCCCCACTTGTAAGCTTACTGATTGCAGGAAACTTCCTTTCCTTTAGCTACAGAAAGTGATAGTGGTGTTGGAATAATAAAAATTCCAAGAAAACGTGTAAAATGCTCAAAAACAATAATATGGTAAGAGCAAGTGCAAGGTTGCCACAGATTTTACAAATCTAAGGATCTTTACAGAAAGAATCAATAATTTTACTATCAGACCAAGGAAATATATCAATTTTTTATTTCTTATAAACACTTGATCATTGATGGAAATGGGTCTAGATTGATACTAAAAGTTACTGCGGCTTAAAAATTAAAAAAAAAGGCTCTGTATAAATACCTTTTGGGGTGAAGGGGCCTTCTCAGGGCACATATAGAGGGTTGTTCTTGAGGGCAAACACTAGAAGGCTTGCAAGGGCTAGTTTGGCACACATTCTTAGTGCTTTCACCCAGCTGAACCTGTCTGTGTCATATTTAAATGTGAAATAATTGTCAGAACCTGTTAAATATTAATTTGTCAAATTTGTAGTTCTGGAAAATGTGGTTATTTTCTATTATATTATTTTGAGTAAAATGGTCAGAAGTGGGTATCTTTAGAGTCTAAGTCATCTCTTAAACATGTTTGCAATTTTTAACAATTTTTATGGGAACTCCTTGATATATTTTGTGGTTCATAAAGATTTGATATCATTATTTACATGAAAACCTTAATTATTGTTTTCCCTAATATTCCTATTTTATGATTTCAATTTCATATTTTTTATTCAATCTTCAAAGGTTTCAAACATCACTCTATCCATCAGTCACTTTTTTGCATATGCATGATGCATTCAAAGGGGTTGTACCATGTTCCTGCGGTACCTAGCTGTCAGAAGTTGTGCAGGCAGTTTTGAAATGTGCATGCTTGACAGCTGCATTTTGGAATCAGACATCCACAACCAGAAGCATTTTTCATGCGGGTTTCCTGAAAGGTGGCTGCATTTTGAGTTTCAGGAGGGTGCAAAAATTTCTGCATGGATGTGGGGCAGCACGCGGGGATTGTGACAGAACAAAAAACCAGCAGTAATTCCTAAAATATACAAAAAACTCCAATTCTGAGTGAATTTTTGGTGTGGAAACTATACGTGAAACCAAATATGAAATATAAAAGTGGCCAAAAAACCAGTTGAAGTGGTTTTGTGGTTTTGGGCCATTTTCTTGTAAATTTATCTTGAAAAATATAAGGATTTGGAATTCAAGGGTGGGGCCAGTGAGTGAACCTATCTTATTTTGGATGGGAAATTCCAATATATAATAATATTTCAAGATTTCCTTCTCCTTCTGTGTTTTATTTTTTAAGTCTTATTTTTATTCTACTTTGACAGGTTTCTTTGTACAAATAGCAAGCTGACGCCTTCATTCCCAAGTTCCCTCTTGAGATTTAGGAGTTATTGATTATATTTCTAGCTCACATCTTCCTTGTTTTGTCAAATAAAAGCAGGAACCTACTTAAAGGTTTATTTTGAGCTCCCCAATCTTCTTGCATTGTGCAAGCACTTCAAATCCAGTGCTCAAAGATGAAATGATGGAAGATTCAGAAATCATTCAAGAGTCTTTACCTTTGGTTTACCATGAAATTTCTGATATCTTTTCAGCTGTAAATACAGATAAAATAACTCCTTCCCATTCTTATGATCACAGGATTGGATTTAATGGCCAACCCCTGGCACCCAGACCAGTTTACTCACTCTCAAAGGAAGAATGAATTGTGCTTCAAAAATACATTGTGGAAAATTTATCAAAAGGATTTCTTCAAAAAAGAAATTTGAACACCCGCTTGCCCGTCCTATTCTTTCCAAAGAAAGATGGAAGCCTTTTCCTTTGTGTTGACTACAAGAAAATGAATCAGGTAAACAAGAATAATGCCTACCCAGTAACACCTATATTGCACATCCTCACTCCCTTCCACGGAGCTGCTTCTTTCTCAAAGTTAGGCCTTTGAAGTTGCTATAAAATCATTTTCATTGCAAAAGGACATGAGTAATTGACTTCAATGAGAACACAATTTGGAATTTATGGGTAAACCATTATGCCTTTTGGCCTCTGCAATGCTCCTTCAACTTTTAAAATTTTTTTCAATGTCATTTTTTTCTGACCTTCTCAATAAATAACTTCTGGTGTATATTGATGATATACTTTTATACTCAAAATATTTTGAGGACCAAATTGCACATGTGCAAGAGTTGCTACAGAAACTTTGAAAGAATAACCTGTTTGCAAAATCCTCCAAGTGCAAATTTCATACAAATTCTCATCAGATTTTAGGTGTTATAGTTTTGCAACAAGGACTATTGATGGACCCAAACAAGAGCCAACGCATATTGGACTGGCCTGCACCTTCCTCAGGTAAAAAACTTCAAGTTTTCCTTGGATTCAGTAATTTTTACAGGTGTTTTATTTAGAATTATCCCAAGAAGACTGTCAATCTTACTAATATTCTTCAAAAAGACACTAATTTTGTTTTTAACAAACAAGCTGCTTTGGAGTTTGACACTCTGGAGAAGGCTTTTACCACTTGTCCAATAATTGCTCACTTGAAAAAGCTAGCTTGCACTATTGTAAAAACAGACGCAAGCAACTATGCAATTGCAGGAGTAATATTTCAGTTTTCTTCTTCCTCATCCCTTTTGCACCCTGAAGCCTTCAAGTCTTGCAAACTGCTCGATAAAAAACTTAACTATGAGATTCATCAAAAGAAAATTCTTGCAATTGTTTATTGCTTGAAGAAATGGTGTTCATACCTTTTGAGTCTTATGGAACCCTTTGAGGTCTTAACTGATCACAATTCTCTTAAATATTTTGTGAGCTCAAAAGTCCTCACCTGCAGAAAGGCACATTGGGCCAAATACCTCTCCAAGTCCAACTTTAAAATCAAGTCATGCACTGGGAAACAAGTGGTAGTCCCTGATGCTTTATCACATTGGGACAAAATTTACCCAGGGGGGGGGGAGCACCTGCGCCAATAACAACTGTGAAAACATTAGGACAATTTTATACAAGCAGTCTTCCCAACTCAGTTTAATCATTAGCCACCTTTGAGAAAAAGCTTCAAAAATTTGACAAGCCCAACTTGACAACCCCAAGTGTAAAAAACTGTGCAAGAATGCAACAATATTAACAAGTGATTATGGTATTGAAAAACAAAAGTTATTTAGTTTATAAAGATTTTATATAATTACCCAATAATACTTGCATTAAATTAGATATCTTGAGTTCTCAGAACACCTCTACACTTGCTGGTAATCATGGGCAGGAAGTCAGATCTCTGATACCAGGAACATTGCAGTCCTTCAGCTACAGAGAGTGATAAAAATACTGGAATAATAATATTCCAAAGATAAAAACTTGAAAATAAGAAATAATAAATATTTTAAGAGCCATTCCAAGGTTTAATTGGTTTGATTAAGAAGGTTTTTGATATGTTGTAAAAATAGGTTCCAGAGTATTATACTACTGGGGATCTTGAAAGAAATACAATCTCTCTTCAAGGGGCCTCCTTGGGCAGTTTAAGAACCTTGGAATGATGATGGGTGCTTTCTAAGGACTTATCCACTAATATGGCTGGGAAAAACAGCACACAGGCCAAGGCAGGAAGGAAAACACTCACTCTGAGTCAATAATCCACAGAAAAGCCTGAAAAGATTCAGATAAAGGGTTTCAGAGCAGATAGGGTTGATTGCTTGACTATAGTTTAATGAATCAGGTTGATTGGTTTTGGAAATAATAATAATACTGCAGACTAATCCATAAATCACTTGCTTATCTATTTATGAGAACTTGATTAACAATGAAATGGCATCTGATTTATAATAATAAATTCCTGGTAAAACTAATGTGGAACAATAGGTACAAAGAGGTCTGTATAAATACTTTTTTGGGTTGATAAAGAGTTTCTCAGGGCATGTAGAGAGGGTTCTGCTCATGGGCTGAGGCTAGCAAGCCAGCCAGGGCAGGTTTTGCGGGTCCAATTGGTTCTGTCAATCAACTTATCACAGATTTGCTTGATTTCTGTACTATTTTAGCAAAAGGATCTGTTATTGTCAGCTTGCTACTATGTACAGAGCAACCTGTCAAAGTAACAGAAGAAATATGATAAAAACAATTAAATAAGAAAAGTAAAATTAACTAAAGAAGGATTGAGAAATTCACAAATATTATTGCAGAAATAGATTCCTTACCCAACATTAGGTAGGGTCACTCACTGACCCCACCCTAGAAATCCAACTCCTTCTATTTTTAAATAATTAAATAAAAAAGGGACCAAAAGCCACAACAACAATATGGCTCCTTTTGGCTATTTCAATATTTCACGTGTATTGTCACGTATAGGTTTTACAACTAAATTTCACTAAGAATTGGAGTTTTGGGCATATTTTAGGAGTTACACATGGAAATGTGTTATGTCACAATTCCCGCGCGCAGCCCCGCATCCTTACCCAATCCTATGTACCCATAGCTACACATTCCCGCGTACAGAGGTCACGCGCGCAGCTAATATTGCCACGCACCCAGCGGATCCCACCCCGCACGCATCTGAATTGACTGATCCCCGTGCCTGGATCAGTTGTGACAAACCTGACCACCAGGTACTGCTTAAGGTAGCTACAACCTAGTTAGGGTTATCTGACATATGTAATAACCTGACATATGCATCAGTAATAGTCTAAAAACCATAAAACATAAATAAAATTAATAAGAAACTAAGTTTAAGTATTTTTTAATAATAAAACCAAATATTGAGGATTACCACCTAAATAACTTATCCTGATCTTCAAAGACCACAAAAAAATACTAGAGGTCATCATAAAAACAATTAAAAATTACCTACGTGCTCAGCAGATGATGGAAAATTAGTAGAAGTCCACATCTGTCCACTTGAAAATAATATTGATAGTACAAATGAAGGATGAGTGCAGAATGATCACATTTAGGCCATGACAGATTAACAGATTCTGTGGCTAAAATAGCACAGATATCCAGCAGATCTGATGTCAGCTGATTGAAAGCACCAAGTAGATGTAAAAATATTTCCCTGACTGGCTTTCCAGCCTCAGAAAAAGAGCAGAACCCTCTCTACGCTCCCTGAGAAGCTCATAGTCACCCCAAAAAGGTATTTATACAGACCTCTTTGGACCTATTATTCCTCATCAGTTTACCAGGAATTATTATTATCAAACAGAAACCTTGTCATTGTTATTAAAGTGCTTATAAAGAGATAATCAAGTGATTTGTGACTTAGTCTGTAGTATTATTATTTATTTCTCAAAACCAGTCAACCCATTGAAGTTAGTCAAGCAAATCTAACCCATCTTCTCTGAAAACCTTCCTATTATTTCAGGATTTTCGTGGTAAAGTGCTCAGAGTGAGCGTTTCCCTTCCTGTCTTGGCCATTGTGCTGTTTTGCTGGGCCATATCAGTGGATAAGTCCTTATAAGGCACCTGTCTTCATTCCAAGGTTCTTAAACTGCCTAAGGAGGCCCTTTGAGGAGAGGTTGTTCGTCTGTAGAAACCCCCAGTAGTATAATACTGTGGCCCCTCTTTTATAAAAAATTGAAAACCCTTGTAAACAAACCAATTAAACCTTGCACCTTCTCTTAACATATTCATTGTTTGAGCTTTTTATGTGTTTATCATTTGAATACTATTATTATTATTATTCCATTATTCCAGTATCTTCAATCACTCTCTTTAGCTAAAGGACTGCAAGGTTCCTGGTATCAGAGAGCTGAAAACTGGGGGTCTGGCCAGGAATTATCCTTAAATAATTAATTTTTAATTATTTATTCCTTGGACCAGTCTATTTATTTTGAAAAATAAGTTAAAATACTTATAGCATAAATCTTTGATTCTTTATTTTGCTAGTGGATCTGAAGACCAACAGAGAATTGATCAATTATGATTTGAAACCTTTTAAACATAGAAAAGAACAAAAAAATATATAACTATGTGCCTATCATTATAAATCCTGAGTAACAACAGGAAAAGCTTCTTTATTATAAGCAACAAGCTTCAAAAGAAAAGGGGCTTGAGTTAGAAAAAATTATCAATTTTAATTATTTATTAAAGCAACATAAGAAGTGGAAAATTCATCAAAGGAAGCTTTATATTTATAATATAAACAACTTAGAAGATAAAGAAAAATCTAAAAATAACAAAAGTGAGATTAAAAATTATTTTCTTTTGAAATATCATCTTACCACGTAAAAAAAAAAATTACCAAAAAAAAATATATCAAACTTATATTTTTTTATTGTTTATCCTTCTCAGTGGCTTTTGTGTTTGGTGACCTTATTGACCAGGATCTTCTGGAGGACGCCCAAGACAGTGTACCCTTGGACTTGCCCTTGGATTTATCCCAAGATCCAATTGGAAACCATTCAGACCCCTTTTGAATACCCCCCAAGGACAGTAGTGACCCCAAACAAGTGTTGGTACCTTTCAATTTGACTATAAGTGAGTCAAAATATAT
The DNA here is from genome assembly GCA_025617555.3 of Puccinia polysora. Classification (NCBI taxonomy): domain Eukaryota; kingdom Fungi; phylum Basidiomycota; class Pucciniomycetes; order Pucciniales; family Pucciniaceae; genus Puccinia; species Puccinia polysora. The sequence goes on along the minus strand of CM062641.1, from coordinate 24,725,799 downwards.
ATGAAAAATTATTAAAAATATAAAAACTCAAAAATTATCCTTTTTTTTAAGTTTTTTTAAGTCTTCTTCAAAAATTTTGACAAAGACTTATACCTTTTTTGCGCTATGAATCAAAACAGGCGCAATACCCAAGAAACAAGAAGAGCGCCATCCTTTGGATCTTTGCCCAGAAGAACCCGTGCGGGCAAGGACTCCAGTCGCAAGTGCAATGGGGGGGCTTGAACCCGTGAGAATAGCATCACAGGGGACAACAAAAGCAACAACCGTGGCCACCAAGTCAACCAACACACTGTTGGAGAGACAGCCATTGCCCAATGTGTTATCCCAGGAGGGTACAGGTCCTCCTTCACCACCCCATCTGGACTCAACCATGGAGGAAAGAGTCAAAATGTTAGTGAAAGAGCACGTGAGTTACTGGGAACAATTCAAGTTGGCTCAGAACCAGGGGGATCAGCCAGGTATGAGAAAAGCCATCTCTCTGGAAAAAAAATTTCAGATTTCTCTGCAAAGGTTGATCCCAAAGAAAGAAGTAGAAGGCTACGTGCAGAGTTGAAATCCTTGGGATCAGTTAGTTTCCTTAAAGGGAAAGGACCCCAAAAAGAAGAGGTCCTCAGCCCATCAGAATTTAAAGAACCCAAAGGATTGGGACAACATAATCTCTCTAGCCCAGAAATGGAAAAAGGTGTACCACAATTAGATGTAGAAGCCCTTAACATCTTTTCTGTAAATGTGTTTCAAAATTTTACCATTATTAGAAAGTGCTTTGACAAAGTTTATGAACAATTGGAAAATTTGAGTCTGAGTGTTTTCAGAGTTATTGACACCCAATCCCAGACTATGAGGATTGATGATTTGGAAATTAAACAAATCAAGGACGGTATAAAATCTACTAAGTTGGATCTGATGAAGCATATTGATGATGATCAATCAATACTTCAGGAAGACATGATTGTAACTATGGATCAACTTAAGGAAGAAGATAAGAAAACTAGTCCTCATTCTTCAACTCATTTGATTAACATAATTGATTTATTAAACAACAAGCTTGACTTGGAGTGAGGGATGATTAAGAATGATCTAAGAGATCTTAAGGTCAATGTCAGTAACTCTCCAGCCACTGACTTGGAAGAAGATAGACCTGCCAGGTTCACTAGTACTCCTAGTATTCCTCCTGGAACCAGATTAACTAGGAATGAACCTTTTAGAGAGAGACCTACACCAGAAATAGAGCAAGCTTCAAAGTTACTTCCTCCCATCACTGAATGGCCTAAATTCTCCAGAGAAGGAGAGTATAACCATGTCAATTTTATTAAGTTTATTGATTAAACTCTTGCTTCTTATGAACTCCCTGATGCAATAGCTGTGGTGAGTTTACCCAGACTGTATGAGGGAGTGTCTCTTGATTGGTTCATCAATAAGAGGGAAGAAGTAGCATCTTTACCCTGGAATTCTTGGAAGGAATCAATCAGAGAAAAATTTGGTACTAGGATTTGGAAAAGAAAGACAATGAAAAATTTTGAAACCTCCCAGTTTGATCCATCCAAGGAAAAACCTCATAAGTGGTGTTTAGACCAGAAAAGGAGGTTAGACTGTTTCCACCTGGATGCTGATAAGGAAGAGGTCAATTAGAGACTTCTCAAATTGTGTCCCTGACAAATCAACAATAGTGTAAGGTGCAGAATGCCCATGAACTGTTATCTCTCTACCTTGATAGGTATATTGGAAGAAACCATTGAGATGAATGGTCTTGACAAAAGAATTAAAATACTCCCCAGGGAAAAAAATGCTAGGAGTAGAGAAGAATACACTTCCAAAACTAAAGATTCCCCTGCTGCTAATCTAACAACCTTGGGAGTCAAGAAGACTTCAGATTCCAAGGAAAAAGTATGTTGGAACTTCAACAAAAAAGGAAATGTTAGACCTGACTGTCCTCAGCCCAGGAGAAGAATTAATCTTATTGAAGGAGAATGGTACAAAAATCCTGACCCCCAACTTGATGATACTGATGGATCACTCTCTGAGTGTGATTTAATGATAACTAACCCCATCAATGTTATTGAAGAAAGTATAGAGTCCTCCCTGGACATAAACTCTGTTAATGAGGATTCCAACTTACCTCAAAAATGGAATTCTAACATGAAAATTCACCATGTCTCTGAGGCTAAGGCCTTGACTCTGAAACCTTCTGCTGGTAAAGCTAAACTTCTGGAAAAACATGCTGCAGTACTGGTTTGATCCAAGGTTCCCCTGTTAAGTTACTCTTGGACAGTGAAGCCTTTTGCTCTTGTGTTGGTTAAACTTATTTGGACAAACAAGACCCCAATTGGAGGCTGAAACTATTACCAGTACCTCAGGCTAAGTTTAGCAGTTGTAATTATCCTCTCAATTCTGTTGGAGTATGGTCTTCTGACATCATACTCCCCCACTCTAAAGGATCACTTAAGCTGAACATTGAATTTGTAGTACTTCAAAATGGAGTATGTGATTACTTTATTCTTGGAAATGATTCTCTTTGCCTGTATGTTATAGATCTATTCCAAAGCAAGGGTAGATACTTTACTATAGGGGGAGACTGGAACAAGAAGTTCCAAATATGCCATGTTAATGCTCAGACTTCTCATTCAACCTATGAGAAAAACTTGTGAATTTTTGACCAAGGATAATTCTCTCAAGCAGCTTTGAATTCCCTTCTCAAGGAAGAAAAAAAACGTGACATCTTCAAAGTTTGCTTTGAAAATCAGAATGCTTTTTGTACCAAGGATCACCCCATTGGTAATATCAAAGGACATGACATGATTCTAACTTGAACAATTAAACCTCCTTACCCACCTAACCTCAGGAGACCTGCTTACCCTTCTAGTCCAAAATCTAGAGCTGCTCTGGAAACTAATATCCAGGAGTTAGTTGAATTACAAGTCTTAAGGAATGTAGGACACAATGAACAAGTGGATATTACTACCCCAGTAATCATAGCCTGGCATAATGATACGTCAAAAATGGTTAGAGACTTTAGAATGCTAAATAACTATACCCAAGCTGATTAATATCCTATTCCAAGGATTGACCATGCTCTACATAACCTCTCAAAGGCTAAATATATCACTACTATGGACATGCTGAAAGGTTTTCACCAAATACCTATCAGCCCTGATAGACAGAAATTTGTGAGAATTATCTGTCATTTGGGAATTTATGAGTATCTTAGGATGCCTGTTGGTCTCAAAAAGTCTCCTTCTCATTTTCAAAGGATGATGGACACAGTTCTAGGATTATTCATCAGAAAAGGATGGATGATGGTGTAAATTGATGATGTTATCATTTACTCTGATAATTGGGATACTCACATGGAGAAAGTAAGGCTAGTCCTCAAAACCATCTCTGCTGTGGGATTAAAGGTATCAATGAAAAAGTGCAAATTTGGGTATGGAGAACTCAAGGCCTTAGGACACATTTCCTCTGGACTAACTTTAGCTTCTGACCAAAGCAAGATAGCAGCTGTGATCAAAAGGGCAATGCCTCAGAATAAAACTGAACTTCTATCTTTTATTAGCTTCTGCAGCTACTATAGGAAGTACATACCAAAGTTTCCTCTTCTAACCAAGTGTCTGTATGGAATCTCCAACAACACCACCGTGTTTGAAATACCTCATGACAGAGTCAAGAAGTATGGGGAACTCAAGATGGCAAGGACCTCAGCTCCAGTACTGATTCAGCCAGACTATTCTAAAACTTTCAAGCTCTATATAGATGCCAGCATGGACGGGCTAGGAACTGCTTTACACCAAGAAGTCATAGAGGATGAAAAACAAGTGGAAAAAACTATACTCTTCATATCAAGACAAGTTAAAGACACTGAGAAAAGGTATGGTGAAAGTCAAATGGAATTTCTTGCCTTAGTATGGGCTCTGGAGAAACTCCATTACTACTTGGAAGGCACTGATTTCACTTTGATTACTGACTGAAATGCTTTCCGGAAATTGATGAACATGAAGACCCCTAGTAGTCCCATGTTAAGGTGGCAGATAGCCATAAAACAGTACAGATGTCAGATGACCATAGTTCACCAAGCTGGTACTAAACATCAGAATGCTGATAGCTTGAGTAGGAATGCTTTGCCCAATGATCCAAGTAACCCTGCTTCTGACCCAGAGGATAATGATATATTTCCTATACTGAATATTAGCATACTTGATATTGAGGCTCCTTTTTTAGGCATCCACATCCGTGAACTGGATCAATCTTTGTTCAACCCTATCAAGGAGGCTTACAGCTCTGATATGAAGACTCTAATCACCATTATGGAAAGTACTTCTCCACCATACAAACTGATTAATAGTCTACCTGAACCTCTTTTGAAATATTAATAAGCTGGAAGGTTCACCTTATGGGATGGTCTAGTATACCACAGGCACCAGCATTTGAGTGTCATAGTCTTAGCTAAGACAGACCATATCAAACATATCCTGGTTGAGTGCCATGATAACTGCTCTTCCTGCCAATTATCTACTGATAGAACCTTAGAGAAAGTCAAACAAACTGCTTGGTGGATCAATTGGAGAGACTACACTATTCAATATGTTACCAGTTGTGAAACTTGTCAGAAGTACAATAGGACCACTGTCAGCTTGCTACTATATACAGAGCAAAACTGTCAAATAGTAACACAAACACCACAAAAAATAGGGCGCCACCTGTATGCAGGTGGCAAGTTGTATCTCACCTGTATCCAAGCTATATCTCAAGAAGTATCTCTGCTGTATCTTCAGTTTATCTCACCTTCCCCCCTCTGTCATTGACAGAGGTTGTCACATCACCCTCAACTCTACATCCACATATCTTTACCCTACTACACCTTCAATCCTCTCTGGTCCTGGACAGAATCCATGAGTGGAGTTCAACTCACATTTCTCCACCAAGTTCCAGGGGCAAGTGGAAAACCCATTCAACCTCCAAATTATCAGAAATGCTACCTCCAATTACGTAACTATGTAATTGGTGGATTGGGAAAATTAACTGAGGAGTGAGCCACCAACTCCAACACACTGTTGGAGTGAAGAATTCATTTTTTCAACCACCAGGTTGCAGTGATCAATTTGCTGCCTGTTGAACCAGGGGGATGAAAATTCTCTTGCAGGAACATACTTTTAAATAACACTCTAGTGATCAGTAACCACATTTTAGTTCTCAATATGACCAAATAGATATAAGCATCATTTGTGCCTTTGAGAATTGAGCTCACAAGTTGAATTGGATTACAGAATTTGGATATTTCTTTCAACTTTATTTTTGATTATTTATTTTTATTTTATTTTTATTTTTTCTCATGGTTTTTCATCTTTTTCTGCTTGAGGTACTCATTGGATGATGTGGGGGAAAAGTACATGAGTGGTATCTTCTGGGAAACCCATCCTGGTATGGCGTGCTCTGAAATATATATATATTATTGTTTTTTTTTCTCATGGCTCTTCATCTTCTCCTGCTTGAGGGACAAATTGGATGATGTGGGGGAAAAGTACAGTGGGTAGACAAAAGTCATGGGACTGTTTGTCAAATCATATTTAACAAGGTAAGATTTTTTTTTCAACCTTTTTTAAATTCATTTTATTAATTTATACACAGCTATTTAAAGTAAAAAGTAAAAAAATAACTTTTTGAGTCAAAAAAAGAGAAACAATACAGTTGAGGATTGGTTGCGCAACCAGCTTTGATTGACACCCAAACCAACTTGGCAAGGCACCAGGCCAATTTGGTGATGTGCCAACTGGCACTTGAAAGGGCACCAAGATCACTTGGCTGGGTGCCAAGCTAGCTTTTTTGGGTGCCACACACACTTTACAAACAAAACCTGGAACTTTGCCAGGCACCCAGACCAGCTTTATACACCATAAATGTTCAAATGGGGGTGTATATTGCAACCCAAAGTTGTATATTTTTGATGAAAAATGTTGTTTTAGGCCTCTCCCATGGCCATATACACATATGGTGTGTAAAGTGTGTCTGGATGCCTGTCCAATTTTGACTTGGCATGTGCCTAGTGGGACTTGGATTGGAACCCAGGGAGCTTGATTAGGTTGGGCTTGTGGGGATTAAAACTTTGCACCTAATCAAGCTGCCCTTGATGCCAATCAAAGCTGGTCACACCAAAATTGACCAGCCTCCCTCCCCCCAACTTCAAGCCTTTTTTTTTTTTTTCCAAGTATGATCATGTGATTGGTGGGTCAATGCAACCAGCTTTGATCAGCACCAAGATAAACTTTGCCAGGCACCAAACCAATTTGGCCAGGTGCCAAGTTGACCTGGGCAAGCCACCAAGAAGGCTTTGCCAGGCACCAAGATGACTTTGCTAAGTGCCATGCCTGCTTTAGAAAATTTTGGAAAAACTTGGCTTGGCACCCAAACGTGCTTTACAGACCATAAACATACACATACATGTGCATGGTTTTCAGAAGCAGACTTATATGTCAAAGGTATGTACCACATCAAATCATTGCATGAAGGAGCTCTTATGTAAATGGTATTGGTACAGTTATGTTGATAATAATGGCACAATGTAGAATTTATTTTGATGCAAGGGAAGATAATTAAAACAATTTGGACATGTTCAAGATTTAATGATATTTATGTGATTTTACAAGACAGGTATGTCTGATGACAAAAATATTCCAAGTAGGATATCCTTGCAAGAGTTTATGGATTAAAGTAGTGAAAGTTGAATATTCTATTATCACAAGAATCAATATTGAAACATGAATTGAGATCTACAAATAATTTAAGGTATGAGTTTAGAAATTATGAAGGCAAGGTCAATTGGAGGCTGCATATCCAAAAGCTGTTTGCCCTCTGGAGAAAGGGAAGAAATCAAATCAGGATGATAACAGTTGCTGGGGAGTCTTGTTGGCACCTTTGTCAGTTTTTCTTGGAGGTTGGAAGGTTTCCTCATCATCCACATTGACTGACCATGTTTGTACCGTCTACCAATTTTCTCAGCTTTCATGTTGTCAAATGTTTTATCTATTTGGTGACCAAGGGCAGAGAAACCTTGAGATCGCCATTGGCACTGGACCTTTTGGAAGACCTTTTCATTGTAGACCTCAGTGTCAGAGCAACATTGTGTTTCACTGAATATACTGGACTGATTTTCTGGTAATCCAAGTGATTCCAAGATCTCTGTTTGTTGATTTGAGAGCTGTAGGCAAAGAGGAAAAACCATGTGAAAAAGATTGGGGTAAAAAATACCATGGGATGACAGGGAGTAATTGCTTACTTGTTTGCGCCATCTGGATTTTCTTGTCTGATTTTGTTTAGCTGCATGGGCTTCTGAAAGACATTTTCTGGACTTGATATTGGATCTCCTGCCCATGAACCACCTCTTGAGGACAATGGTAAGGTTGAATTTGGTGTTATGCACTGAGTTGAATGGATAGTTTCGAAATGCACCATGTGCATGGGCATGGTTCCAATGTTTAATGATGAGTCCCATAAACAACTGGTTCCAATGCGATTCCCAAGGCTCAGACCAATTGAACCCACAGCAAGGAAAGTTGATTTGTGCAAGGTCTTGAAGAAAAACCTCTCTTGCTAGGGTTGATATGCCATGTAGTAGACATGAAGACTTGGATGGGACTAGAGAGGTAGTGGAGTGAATCTGTTGATGAATGCAAGATGATGGCAGTGATTGAACCTGGGATTGTTGGAGGGAATTGCGGATTTGTTGCCAGTGAGTATCCTTTAACTTGGTGATATTCATCACAACTCTACAGTAAGATGAGAGACATTGAGAGAAGTGGGAGTTGGAGCCAGGGACACTGCTGGAAACAGCTTGATTGAAGAGTCTGGGGTTTTTTGATGGGGCTCCATTCAAGAGGTATTGTACCATGATGGGTTGTTTTTTGTTTACACTGCATGATTATCAAAAGTAGGAGAGCAGGGTCAGCATTCAATAATTGCAAAGCACAGGGGGATGATGACTTGAATGTTAAAAAAGGTGGAATTTTGCCAATGGACAGCCACCATTACAGCAGGCTCATGGTTGGCAACCATTGGGGCAACCTAATGGTTGGCAACCATTGGGGCAAGCAAATGGTCGGCGACCATTGGGGCAAGCTAATGGTTGGCGACCATTAGGGCAAGCTAATGGTTGGTGACCATTGGGGCAAGCTAATGGTTGGAAACCATTGGGGCAATCTGATGGTTGGCGACCATTGGGGCAAGCTCAGCCTAAGCTAGTGGACAACAACCATGAGGCTAAGGTAATGGATGGTGAAAATTGATAGTGAGTCACTCCGCAATGCATATATGCATACCAGGTAGTGTATAAGATGTGGGTGGGTAGTGCACCCAGCACCCAATTGATGAATCCCTCCATCATTTAATGAATCCATCCATCCATCCATCCATCCATCCATCCATCCATCCATCCATCCATCCATCCATCCATCAATTGATATGAAGACAGCCAAATGGAAGATATGCCAATGTCTGGAATTCAAATGTGGCGAGGGCACATATGAAGATGAAGATGGAGACAAAAAGATAGGAATGGCTTTTTCTCCCTCTGCCTTCAAGAAACATCAGGCGGCTAGAAGCCAACTCAATGATCAGGACCTGCAAGTCACAACAGATATATTGCCATTACAAGGGAGCAGTCACGTAAGTGGAGAGGAGGGATGGGAAATAGTTAACACTGTAAATTCATGTGCTGATTGTCTGATTTGCCTGCTATAATGATTTTCAGGTTTCCAAAAATCCAGCCAGGAATGAAAGCAAAGAGCAGATTCAGATTCCACTTCACCGGGGGGCACTGGTTTGATACTCAAGACCTTAAGTATAACTCTTTTCATCTAGTCCCAAGGCACAGTGTGCTTGTGCTTCTCCAAGCTGCAAAACTGTGCCTTGTTCATCAACTTAGTGACTTGGCAATCACAGATTTCTTGAAGACAGAGCTGGAGAAAATTAAGAATCTAGGGAGGGAATTCAATTTTGATTCAAATAACATCATGAAGGCAATAACTCAAAGCAAAGTCACTCTAATTCAAAGGGCAGGTTTTGAGCCCAACCTGGAAACAAGAATATGCTGTCCAGAATGCTTCAAGCTGTATCCAATCCCAGACAAATCCGACAACCAAGCATCAATTGTCAAGAAATGTACTGCCAAGTTCTATTCCACTAGCAAAATCTTTGTGCGCCAAACTGGTAATGAGCAGGGCCTTTACTGTGATACAGAATTGCTGATGAAGACCAGTGGGAAACATAAAAGACCCATCAAACCAGCTTGAACATTTCATTATCAAAGCTTGAAGGCCTGGCTTGGTAGAAAATTATGGTTTTCAGAGTTTGAAAAGCTCATTGAAAGCAATCTTCATCATAAAAACATCAATTCAAATTTGATGAGCAATGTTTGGGATGGCTCAGTTTGGCGCAAATTTGTTGGAGGCGCAGACAAGAAGAGGAAATTTACGCAACAACCAGGGCACCTTGTCTTCAGTCTCTATGTGGATTGGTTCAACCCATTTGGAAATAAGGTTGGGCACAAATCAATCTCAGCGGGAGCAGTGATCTTGATCTGTCTCAACATTCCACTAGCAGAACGTTACAAGATAGAGAATGTTTTCCTTTTTGGTATTATCCCTGGGCCCAAGGAACCCAAAGGTGAAGAAATTAACCACATTCTAGATCCATTGGTTGATGAAATCAAAGAACTCTGGGAAGGAGTATGGTTTTCTGAAACCAGCCTATTTCCTCAAGGTAGGGAGATATTTGTTGCACTGTTCCCATTGATTGGGGATTTGCGAGCTATGCGCAAGGTGGCAGGGTTCTCTGGTCATTCTTCAACCATGTTCTGCTCATATTGTCAAATTACAAAAGACAAGATCAATGATCCAAATGTCAAGGAGTTCCAGCCAAGGAGAAATGCCGAGCACATGAAGAATGCACAGAAGTGGGAGGAATGTCAGACATCATGGGAGCGAGATCAAATTACCAAGGAGAAGGGGGTCAGAGCAAGCTGTTTGAACAGGCTTCCATATTGGAGCCTAATAGAATATTCAGTAATAGAGCTCATGCACGGGTGGATTTTGGGAAATCTCAAGGATCATAGCATGAGTTATCTTAACATTGCTCTAGCGGGAGAAGAATTGGGGAAGGAAAAAATCCGAGAGAAGAACAGAAGAGAGAAAACTGGATCACTGGTTAATGTGGAAAGCGTCATTGGAAAGGGGAAGAAAAGGAAGTCTCCTGAAGATCAATCAGAGGAGGGTGATCACCACCAGAGAAGTCCCAAGAGACGGCTTAATGCCAGCAATCTGAGAGCACTTACACAAATAATGGAAGAAAGCTCAACGAGTCAATCCAGACGATATGAATTGAGATCTTCACAGGCTGGGAAATCATCATCAGCCTCACAGCAAAGCAAGAAATCTCAACCATCTTCTGAATATAATAGTACTCACTTGTATTCTTTAAGAAGTAGAATTATTGGGAGCTTGGGAAGTTCACAAAGTATAGCCAGTCAAGGAAGCCACACAAGTACTCTGAAGCTGATGGGGGGTGAGGGAAGCAGTCCAGTGAACAAGGATTATGGCAGAGGGAAAGCAGCTCAAGTAGAATCATCCATCCAAGGGCCTCTATTAATGCTTCATGATTTGAGTTTCATCCAACAGGTGATTGAGGACACAAAGGTGCCATCATGGATGACAAGGTTACCAAAGAATGTTGGATTTCGTGGTGCAGGATCCCTCAAGGCCGCGGAGTGGCTGACACTCTACATGGTTTACTATCCCCTTGCTATGATTCCTTTGTGGGGTGGTAAGCATAGACCCGGTATTGATCACACTGGCTCAATAAGAATCTTGAAGGACTCAACCGTGCTTCTCATTTACATAACCAACATGTTAATGAAGCATCATATTTCAAACCAAGAGATCATGGAGGTTGATTGACTAATGCTGGAATACCGTCAAACACTAAGGACTGGATGGCCACAACAAAGGAGTAAAACCAGCGTACACATTACTCAGCATTACCCAGAAGTGATCAAAAGGTTTGGTCCACCAATGGCCACGGCAGCCTGGGCCCATGAAAGGTTGAATGGTATCTTGGGAAGGATACCAAAGAACAATTGCACAGGTGAGCTGACTAAGAATCATTCTGCAGACCTTTCTTCTTACTGGGCAAACAAAGCAAATAATGAATGAATTGATTGCAGGTGATATACATGGTAAAATCATGAAGACATGTATATCAAGGAGTCAATATTCAAGTTTATTGATCCAGTCAAAGGTAATTAACAAGGGACAAGAAAACTCAAATCCCTGCTTCAGCCTCACCCCATTAGACCTGGAAATCCATTGCTTATGGATGCAAGAGGTTGGAAGATTGGTTCTGCAACAGGATGTGTCTCTCAATTACAATGTGCACAAACTCAACAGTACCTTGATACATCATAAAAGATTTACAGTGAAACAGCTGGATCAAGGTAAAAATCACTCCAATTCCTACGTGGAGATCATGCGGGATGAACTCTGTTCATTTTGTCAAATCACTGAGCTCTTTGTGCAATCAGAAGTTGGGGATGTTTGGTTTTTGATTCAGTTATTCCAAGATGCACATGCAGAAGACGCCAAAGATCCATACACAGCCCACCCCAACTTAAATGTGCGAGTGGTCTCAACAGATCTAGGGGAGATTGTGGTGGTGAGGGGAAAGGAGATAGTGGGGCATGTGGCCTTTTTGGACAATGTTGCGGGGACGTTTGTCTATCCAGGCAAGACAATGACTTTGGTTTCCCTGGCATGAGTAGTGAGTTTCCCTTTTAGCTGATATGAGGACAAGGTCAAAACTGATTGTGGAATGTGCAGGGAAGGATTTCAACATGAATTTACCAATGGTGTTTGGCCTATGAGTGACCTGAAACCTTGGCAAGTATCAACAAGCATCATTTCAGGAAACGTGGACAAGTGGACACCAAACGCCAACCATATGACACTTTTTGTGGACATGAATGGGGCCTAAGGGATGATGAAATGGAGATTAGATGTGAGGTTGGTAGACGTAATATTTGTAACAACAGAATCTTGGATATTAAGATTTTCATCATGCATTGTATTAGTTTCCAATGAATTGGACAGACAAATCCTCAGTTGTCAAATGTTTACAATTGGGGAATAGTGAAGGAGGAGGGTAGGAATATAAATAAGAAATCCTCTTATCTCACATTGATCATCATCCTCTATCTGTTCTTTCCCCCATACCAATCATTGGGTCTATCCATCAAGTTATCTGTTCATACTCTCTCACAGTTCAACAATACTATCTCACAGACTCACCATCTATCTCTATAACAATATTGGTTTTTCAAGGTTTGGAAAATACCGACATCAACCCTCTCCAAAATCAATTCAGTCCCCAGTGTTGGCGCCGCAACTTAACCATAAGCTGCGTTGTTCCTTGCCTCTCACACCAGCCATAGGGCCCTCCTCCCCACATTTGGGGCATTACGGGACTAGTACTATAGTATTATATTACCCTTAGCCAACCCTTCAATATTAATTATTTATCATGCCAGACCAAAGTGCCCATACCTCCCAACCTGCTGCAGCTGGTCAAGACACTCCGATGCTGCCTGTAGAGACAATATCCTCTGGTGTGCAAGATACAGTATCTTTTGGTTTGCAATATCATGAGGGACACCTGGATGACTTACTCAGGGGGGTTCCCCCAGATGCAAATACTATACCAGAATCAGGTGAGCAGTATGATTGAACTGGGAAGTCCACTAATTTCATTAACACAGAGATGCTGATTGCAATTGGTTTAGTGGACATGAATGATTGCACTGCTCAATCTAGGATTGGACTGACCAACCATTCTGAAAAGCAAAAAATTGACAAGGAGACTTTAGAATGTGAATTGAGACAAGTGCGCCGGATAGTCACAAAAACCCACCTCCCCAGTCAATCTAGTACAATCTCACGTTCTTTACGGCAATGGGTCCGCTTTTTGATGGGGATGCCAGAAAACATAACCAACTTCACCTCACCTCCCTCTCCTGAAGAAATACTGAAATGGGAACAGTGGGCTTCTATGAGGTTGCAGCAGGTCATGGCGCATCTGGATTCTGTCCGTAAAGAACATGGAAAGGAAAATCAGGCAGATGGGTAGCTGCAATACAATGAAGAAGTGGCTAGACTCAGAACAAACATGGTACCCCCACAATTCCACCCAGCACCCAATGTGCCATCAACCAAAAATTTCCCATGGAGTGCTAAGGTAACATTTGAGAGGGATGTGCAAAAGGCAGGTTTCTCAAGGATTACATTTGAGTGGCATGCAAGTTCCTTTGTATCATTGGGCTGGAATGCAGAAATAGGTGCAATCATAGTCCAGCATTACTCAAACTGGAAAAAGGCACAACCTGGTATGGTGTGGGATGGCATGGAGAACATTAGCGCATTATTGGAGAGATGGTTCTTGGGGCAGGGAAAAGAAATACGGCGAGCTGAACTATTAGGGTCAAAGTTGCAAGAAAATAAAATTACCAAGGCCCAATGCACATCCATCCAGCAAGCCAAAAAGAAGGTTAGAGCATGAGTCCTGGGGGTTTGTATTCAAATAATGGACACTGATGGTGTGTGTTGGTTTGCATTCCAGATAAGTGAAAAGCCTTTTCACACAGCCCGCAAATACCTTCCCAAAGAAGCAGCAGAAGTCATTGCAATATTTGACGGTGTGGATGTTGTTTCCAATTGGGAGGAGGATAAAACTGGCACTCCCACAACCATTGAAACCCCATGGAGAAGCTGTGAACTAAATCATCTAACTTGACTACTAGATGAAATAACGTTACAAGTTGCTATGAAGCACCAAGAAATCAAGCAGTTGCATTTGCTACTTGATTGTGTGTCAGGCAAGGTGAAACCCAGGGAATTCACCCTCCTTGAATGCCCAAAAAAACTTCCAATTGATTCTTATCACCCTGCAGCACTGCAAGCCCTTTCGGAAATTGACCTCAAACTTGTGGCTCCTTGTGACAACTCAAAAATTGTTGCAGCAATCAACTTACTATCAGAAAAAATCAAGAAGAAGCCTGATACCACAATTAGCATAGTTCCAGCTCACACCCCCGAGGCAAGTGTATCGCACCAACAATAGTTGAGACTTGGGTGGTCTTTTGTTTCCTCCTGTATCTTGAGAGCCTTTCTATTCTTATATTTCTTAATGCAATAAAAGTTGATATACAATTTTCAGTGTTAATATCTCTGTAAGTGATGCATGTGTTTAAGTGATCAATGAGTATATGTATCAAACACAACTGAGAGATTGGGCACTTTATATTGAGCTTGATGTTGAAATACATAGATGGAATAGAGTGGAAATGACATTGAGTTCATGAAAAGTTTCAATGATCAGGTTACCTTGCATTGCAGGAAGTGCTTGGTTTCCACACAGCACATTGCACATGCCATTTAATCTTGTGAATGCAGGGATAACACAACCCGGGATGAAACAAGTATTGTGTTTTTAAGAATGCTTGGACTGGGCAACAATTTCTTTTGGGTTTAATCAATTTTTGCCCAAGTTTAATCACAGGGTTTTGAGCCAATTTTTTAGACTAAAAAAATGGTTGCCATCCATAGAGATATCACAATGCATCTGGCCCATTGGGCAAGTGAATAAACAGTGTGAATGAGCTTTGAGTGTCTCACATTACCAGATCAGATGCTTACAGTGGACTACAACAATGGTCACCATCCATAGAGCTATCACAATGCATCTGGCCAATGGTTCTGATGAATGAACAGTGTGCATGGGCTTTGAGTCTCTCACTTTCACAGGTGCTCATGGGAGTCAGCTCACCGCAATGTCACATTATGAACTCATTTATCAAGGATTAAGTTGCATAAGGCATACATGAATTTATTTATAAGCATGATTATTAAAAGCAACGGAGAAAGAAAAGCTAGTACACTAAGACACTGATAAATTTGGGATAGCTGAAATAGAAACATTAGATTTGCAAGGTAAACTAAATACAGGATTATCAGTTGAAGGGTTTTGGGAGAGCCAATGATCACTGAAATCAAGGACAAGACATTTTGCCAAGTCCACGCGGGATACCCGTGTTCCTGGCCAAAATTCAGGGCTGAAAAAGCAGTCTTGGATAAGCTGCACTATGTAAGCATTTGTCTGCTTCCATACTTGTTCCTCAATGTCCTTGGGCTCTAGCTGGTTGGCTTTGGAGACAAGGCTCAGGAGCTGGAGGGATTGAACCAGGGGAAATTTCCTAATTTCTGATGTTATCAGCAAGAGGCCACGTACTCCGGCTACCAGGTAGGCCACAAGAATGTGGTAGTAGGGTGGGGATGTGATGGTGACCATGATTGTGTTGAACTCAGCCTGCTGTGGTGTCACTGCTGTGGAGGACCCCTCCAATCAAAGTTTTGTCCGCAGGAGAGCAAATGCAATGAGCAGGTGGTAGATTTTGTCAACCAATTTTTCCAGGGAGTTGAAGCCAGATTTGTGACTAGGGCTGTCAACTGGCTGTCCTTCAATCCGGGCCATGTCTTCATGTGAGCCAAGACAAGCGGCAAAATACTTGATGATTGAGATATCACGGCTTGCCTCATCTTCAGTATCTGGTGGTTGGATAAATTCTGGTGGCTGGGTAAGTTCTCTCAAGACCAGGAGGATTGATTGGAACCATAATTGTGCCCATCTAACCTGTGAAAACTCTGGAGGGGGAGTAAGGTGGATCCAGAGATTGTGCAGCTTAGACCCTATGGTGGTGGCTGGAGGGGGTGGTGACCCAGGTAGAAGAGGCAGAGCAAATACATCTGGCATGTAATATGGCTCAGATGTGCAAGGTGGGAAGGGATTTGCATCTGTAGGAATGAGGAGAGGTTGGCTACTGTGAGGGCAAAAGATCCCAGTGGAATCAAGCTTACCACTTGTAGCCAATTGACTGATCCATTCCTTAATACCAGCACTGATGGTGTTGAAACGGATTGTGTGAGATAGTAATTGAGGTTAAGATCGCCATTCTTTGTGGTCTTTTGCACGTAATCCAAAGAGGTGCACTGCTGCCTCAACAGCGCTCTTGTAGCACTTTGAGTCAATGATGCCATTTGAAAAGGGTTGAATGGCTTCCTGGAGTTCAGCCTGGTATTTTTTGAACAGTGTAGGTGAATCTATGGAGGGAGCTACAGTGATTGGCAATCAGGGAAGGAATTTGTATGGATGTGGTGGAAGTGACTTACCAGGGTCATTTGAAGGATCAGCATCAGCGGTGGGAGTAGCCCCCTTGGTGGGTTGGGAGTCTAGTACCACCGGTGTATCATTGGGTTCAAGGGGAGTGGTGATGGAGGCCTGCTCTGCTGGGACTTCAGGGGTAAAGAGTGGATTTTGGGATTCTTTGAAGGGCACTTCATTTGGAGCAGCTTGTGTGGCGGGAGTAGCAGGGCCTGAGGTACTTTCTTCTTCATCACTTTCCATCAAGGGCGCAAATTTATTCCTCTTCTTGTTGGGATTGGAAGAGGCAGTTGCAGCCCGTCTTTTGGCAAGAAGTTTCCCAGACCCAATCTGAACCTCCTCCTTGGGAGGGAGGTCATCACCATTTTCAACCACTGGTGAAGGACACAATGAGGATCAGCCAGGGATTAGACTAGCATTCAAGTGTTTCAACTCACAGGCCATTGCATCTTGAAGACCCTTACAGGCCTTGACCACCATGTCTTGCACGGATCGTGGCAGTGATTTGTCATCAGCCATTTTAAGGAGCTTTACCATTTGCTGCTTGGTATTAGCAAGGAAGTTAGACTTTGAGACGACTGAGGCTTCCTGTGTGCTCATCAAGCCACCGGTCTGGGGTGGGGGTGGGGGTGTAGCATTGTGGCTTGATGATGATTCCATGCCTACAACTTCAACCCATGGTGGGGGTGGTGGAAGAGAGGCTAAGGGAGGTCTGGTCAGTAAGTGAGGCCAACATGACAAAGTGAAAAGAGGACTCACGGTCTGGGGTGATGATTGCTGGGCAATCAGCAGATTGTTGATCTCCAGTGGGCTCAGTGGGCTGGGCAGACAGAATTGAGGGTGGGGGTTTGGTGTGTACTGAATTGGCGGTTTGTTGATCTCCAGTGGGCTCAGTGGGCTGGGCAAATGGAATTGAGGGTGGGGGTTGGCTGTGTGCAGGTGATGTAGACATAGTGGAGAAGTCTTGTGGTGATGGTATTGATGGATGGATGGATGGATGGATTGATTAAATGATGGAGTGATGGATGGAGGGAGGGAGGGAGGGAGGAAGGGAGGGATAGATTCATCAATTGGGAGCACTATCCACCCACATCTTATACACTACCTCATATGCATTTATGCATTGAGGAGTGACTCACTCTCAATGGTCCCCATCCATTACCTTAGCCTCATGGTTGCTGTTCATTAGCCTAGGTTGAGCTTTCCCCAATGGTCGCCGACCATTATCTTGCCCCAATGGTTGCCGACCATAAGCTTGCCCCAATGGTTGCCAACCATTAGCTTGCCCCAATGGTTGCCGACCATTAGCTTGCCCCAATGGTCGCAAACCATTAGCTTGCCCTAATGGTCACCGACCATTAGCTTGCCCCAATGGTCGCCAACCATTAGCTTTCCCCAATGGTTGCCGAACATTAGCTTGCCCCAATGGTTGCCAAACATTAGCTTTCCCCAATGGTCGCCAACCATTAGCTTGCCCCAATGGTCGCCAACCATTAGCTTGCCCCAATGGTTGCCAACCATTAGCTTGCCCCAATGGTCGCCGACCATTAGCTTGCCCCAATGGTTGCCAACCATTAGCTTGAACCAAATGTTGCCAACCATTAGCTGGCCCCAGTGGTTGCCGACCATTAGCTTGCCCCAATGGTTTCCAACCATTAGCTTGCCCCAATGGTCCACAACCATTAGCTCTCCCCAATGCTTTTCAACCATTAGCTTGCACCAATGGTTGCCAACCGTGGGCAAGCATGAATGTTGTGTGTCACCAAGATGCCTGCACCCTATGGTTTCAATTGCAATTCTGTGCAAGCAGCTTGATAACATAAAATGCATGATATCTATGCCAACCCCCCCAGGAGGTAGCCAAAATGAAGCTTCAAAACAGGTGTCCCTTGAGTTATGCCCACACCCTTGCACAAGCCAAAAAAAATGCAGTTGAGCCCTTGTGGGCATAACTGCATGGCATTTCCTGGCTGCTCAGCCAGGAAATGCGCATGCCTTACAGCCAAAACTGGGTGGGCGCATTTGGCTCTGTCCTCTGGGGGGCAAGCATAGAACTGGGAGCCAAGTGGAGCTAGACCTTGGCCACCCAATTGCACAACCTCATTATGTATTACATGCCATGATCCTTTCAGGAGTTGTGCGCTGGCCGCCCAGCGTACAACTCCATTTTGGGTTACTTCACAAGGGTGTGGGCATATCAAGCCAGTTTTGATCCACAGCTTATTTTATGCCCACACCCTTGTGAAGTAACCAAAAGCCAAGCTGGACCTTGGCCACCCAATTTCACAACCTCATTATGTCTTACGCGCCATGATCTTTTCAGGAGTTGTACGCTGGCGGCCCAGCGTACAACTCCATTTTGGGTCACTTCACAAGGGTGTGGGCATATCAAGCCAGTTTTGATCCACAGCTTATTTTATGCCCACACCCTTGTGGAGCACCCAAAATCCAAGCTGGACCTTGGCCACCTGATTGCACAACATCATTATGTATGACATGCCATGATCTTTTCAGAAGTTTTACGCTGGCCGCCCAGCGTACAACTCCATTTTGTGTTCCTTCACAAGGGTGTGGGCATATCAAGCCAGTTTTGATCCACAGCTTATTTTATGCCCACACCCTCGTGGAGCACCCAAAAGCCAAGCTGGACCTTGGCCACCTGATTGCAAAACCTCATTATGTCTTATGCGCCATTGTCTTTCCAGGAGTTGTACGCTGGCCGCCCAGCGTACAACTCCATTTTGGGTCACTTCACAAGGGTGTGGGCATATCAAGCCATTTTTGATCCACATCTTATTTTATGCCCACACCCTCGCGGAGAACCCAAAAGCAAAGCTGGACCTTGGCCACCTGATTGCACAACCTCATTATGTCTCATGCGCCATTTTCAGCTCTCTGATACCAGGAACCTTGCAGTCCTTTAGCTACAGAGAGTGATAGAAATGCTGGAATGATAATAATAATTATTACTCCAATAGTAAACACTTAGAAGCTCAAATAAATGATATAATAAGAGCAGTTGCAAGGTTTAATTGGTTTGGTAATAGATGGTGTTGAATATAGTATAAAAGAGGGGCCACAGTATTATACTACTGGGGATCTTTAAAGACTAGCAACCTCTCTTCAAGGGGCCTCCTTAGGCAGTTTAAGAACCTTGGAATAAATATGGGTGCCTTAGAAAGGACTTATTCCACTAATGGCCGGGCTTAACAGCACAAGTGGCCTAGACAGGAAGGGAAACACTCACTCTGAGCACTTGACCACGAAAATCCTGGAATAATTGGAAGGGTTTCAGAGCAGATGGGGTAGATTGCTTGACTAAACTTCAATGGTTGATTGGTTAATAAAGGTAAATAATACTACTACAGACTAATTCATAAATCACTTGCTTATCTTCATATAAGCACTTGATTAACAATGACACCTTGTCTGATTGATAATAAATAATTCCTGATAACTGATTAACTAATTTGAGACAGAAGGGCAAAAAGAGCTTGTTTGAATATTCTTTTTTGGGTGCTTGAGGGCCTCTAGAAGGGGTACTAGCCATGGGCTGAGGCTAGGGGGGCAATCAGTACAAGATTGGCACGTCCCCAAGGTGCTGTTAGCCTGCTGGCCTTAGATCTGTCAAGGAACAGCTCCTTTTTAGCTGCAGGATCTGTTAATCAATAGATTAGTTATTTTGCTGATCCTGCACTGATCCTCAATTTGTACTGTAAGTAATGGTCCAAAGTGAGCAGACGTGGATGTTTATTGATCCTCCATCCTTTGCTGATCCTGTATGTAATTTTTAATAATTTTTAAGACCACTCCTTATGTAGTTTCGTGGTCTTTGAAGGTTCTGATCAACTCATTTTGTGGTAAGTCTCAATCTTTATTTAAGTAATAAAAAATACTAAAAATTGGTTAATAACTAATTTTAATTGATTTTTAAGGTTTTTGAACTATAATCCATGCTTGTGTGGTAGCTTTACATATGTAGTGTAGATCCTACTATATTTTAGCTCCTCTGAGCGGTACCTGGATGTCAACCTGATCACGGCAGGAGGCGCGGGGATCAGTCCATTCAAATGCGCGCGGGGACTGATCCGCTGCTCAGATGCGCGCGGGGGACTTTACCGCTGCGCGCGTGACTAGGTCACGGGATTACCTGCGCGGGAATTCAGTTGCGCGGGAGTCCAGCGCTTTAGGGACGCGGGGCTGCGTGCGGGAGTTGGCGTACGCGGGAGTCCAACGCAGTAGGGACGCGGGGCTGCTTGCGGGAGTTTGCGTACGCGGGAGACCAGCGCTGTAGGGACGCGGGGCTGCGTGCGGGAATTGTGACAAAACACAATTTCCCGTGTAACTCCTAAACTACACACAACACCTGGATTTCGACTGAAATTTAGGTGTGAAACCTATACATGACATATCATGTGAAATATTAAAATGGCTAAAAGGTGCCATACTGGTGCCGTGGTCATTTACCATTTTCTATTAAATTGATTAAAAAATATAAGGAGTAAGAATTCAAGGGTGGGGTCAGTGAGTGACCCTACTTTATTTTGGGTGGGGAATCCATTTCTGCAATAATATTTATGGATTTCCTACTCCTTCATTTTATAATAATTTTATTTATTCATTTATCTTTGTTCCTTTTAATTTTGTTAATATTATTATTGTTGTTGCTTTGTCAGGTTGCTCTGTGCTAAGTAGCAGGCTGACATTCCCCCACTCCAAGATATAACTATATCTGAAAAAAAAATTTTTGGGGCTCAGTGTCTTTTACTGGCTCTGTAGTTTCTCAGGTGTATAGGTCCATCTGGAATGTTGTTTTCAGGTAGCCATTCATCTTTATCAGCTGATTCTCCTTTGTATCTGACTAAGTAAAGTCTAACATCTTTTCCTTGGATCCTTTCTTTTTTATCTTTAAGGATTTTACTAACTTTTCCTTTGTCCTTCTCAGGCTCATCTAAGACTGGTATTTCAGGGGAAGGGGTCTTTTCACCTTCTCTGGGATGGTAGTGTTTGACAAGGCTAACTGGGAAGACTGGGTGTTTCCTAGAGAGTTCATTACTGAGGATGACTTCTACGGCATTCTTACCATGAAGTTTCTTGATAGTGAAAGCCCCAACAAAGGCTGGTCTGAGTTTTCTGTTTCCAGCCAAGTTGTTGAAATTGGCAGTTGAAATTAGAACTTGATCTCCTATTGTGAAATCAGGTTCTTTGTGAGTTTTATCCCACCTCTGTTTGTTTTATTCAACAGCATCTTGTACACACTTAATAGCGTGCTTATTTGCCATATCTATCATGTTTTTGAAGTCCAGTGATGTTGGATGGATATTAGTCAACTCCTGATTGAGGTTATCTTTGGGCAATTTGGGGATCCATCCTCTTTCCAGTACGTAAGGAGCTTCTTTGGTAGTAGAGTGTTTACTACTGTTATAGGCCATTTCTAGTGCAGGTAAAAGGCTAACCCAGTCATGGCAATATCTTTCTGTATTTTTGTACTCTATCCCAAAGCAACAGAACCTTCTGAGCATATCCTCTAGAGTCTGGATCATTCTTTCAGCTAATCCATCTGCCTGAGGGTGATAAGCTGTAGAAAAGGCTAAGGTAGTTCCTAACATATCATGGAGGTTTCTCCAGAATTCAGACGTGAATTTGGGGTCTCTATCACTGATAATAATCTTAGGAATTCCTACATCAGCAATTAGTCTGTTCCAGAAGAGTAAGGCTACTTCCATAGCTGTGTCTTCCTTATGGTTAGGTAGAAACTTGGCTTTCTTAGAAAATCTGTCTACAATAACCAGGACTGAGTTGTAAGAGTAAGCTCCTCCAGGGGGAAGTCCTGTTACAAAGTCCATTTTGATAACTTCCCATCTTTTCCTGGGCTCAGCTATCCTTTGGAGTAGTCCAAACCTTTTCCCAGTGGTCCTGTTGGACTTCTGACAGATTTCACAGCTTGAAACATACTTGATAGTGGAGTCTCTCCAGTTGATCCACCAGGCAGTCTGCTTTACTTTATCTAGGGTTCTATCAGTAGACAGGTGACCCGAAGAGCAATTATCATGACATTCAGCTAAAACAAGTTTGATATGCTCTGCTTTGGTCAAGACTATAACACTAGAGTGTTTATGCCGGTAATATACTATCCCATCCCACAGTGTGAATCTTCCTTCTTTATAGGACTTCAGCAGGGGTTCAGGTAAACTGTTTATGAGTTCAGATGGAGGTGAAGTACTTTCTATGATGTTAATCAAAGTCTTCATGCCAGAGTTGTATGCTTCTCTGATGGAGCTGAACAGTGATTCATCTAGTTCACATATGTGAATTCCTATGATGGGGGCTTCAAGATTAAACAGGTTAATGTTTAGTATAGGAAATATATCATGATCTTCTGGGTCATGAGCAGGATTTCTAGTATCATTTGGTAGAGCATTTCTGCTAAGACTGTCAGCATTCTGATGTTTAACTCCAGCTTGGTGGACTATAGTCATCTGACCTCTGTACTGTTGTATGGCTATCTGCCATCTTAACATATGCCTGCTAGGAGTTTTCATGTTCATGAGAGTTCTAACAGCATTGCAATCAGTGATCACCACGAAATTTGTACCTTCCAAATAATAGTGGAGTTTTTCTAATGCCCATACTAGAGCAAGGCATTCCATTTGGCTGGCACCATATCTCTTTTCAGTATCTTTGACTTGTCTAGATATGAAGAGTATAGGTTTCTCTACTGGTTTATCCTCTTCTATTACTTCTTGGTGTAATGCAGCTCCTAATCCTTCCATGCTAGCATCTATGTAAAGTTTGAAAGGTTTAGAATAATCTGGTTGTATCAACACTGGGGCAGTAGTCATAGCTACTTTGAGTTCCTCATAATTCTTCAATCTTTCATGAGTCATTTCGAACAAAGTGTTGTTGTTGCAGATCTCATATAAACACTTGGTGAGGTTAGCAAATTTAGGTATGTACTTCCTGTAATAGCTGCAGAAGCTTATAAGGGATAAGAGTTCCGTTTTGTTCTGGGGCATAGGTCTGTTCATTACTGCTGCTATCTTATTCGGTCAGCAGTTAAAGTTAGTCCAGAAACAATGTGTCCTAGAGCTTTGAGTTCTCCGTATCCAAAGTTGCAATTTTTCATAGATACTTTTAATCCTACTGTGGCAATTGTTTTAAGCACTAGCCTTACTTTATCCATGTGAGTATCCCAATTGTCTGAATAAATTATAACATCATCTATGTATACCATCATCCAACCTTGCCTGATGAACATTCCTAAGACTGTATCCATCATTCTTTGGAAGTGGGAAGGAGCATTTTTAATACCAAAGGGCATTCTGAGATACTCATATATGCCTAAATGACATATAATTCTCATAAATTTCCTACTATCCAGACTGATAGGTATTTGATGAAAGCCTTTCAACATGTCCATAGTAGTAATGAACTTAGCTTTAGAAAGATTATGTAGAGCGTGGTCAATCCTTGGGATAGGATAATAGTCAGCTTGGGTGTAGTTGTTGAGCATTCTAAAGTCTCCAACCATCCTAGACTTATCATTGTGCCAGGCTATTATCATGGGGGTAGTTACGTCTACTTGCTCATTATGCCCTACTTTCCGTAAGACTTGTAAGTCCACTAGTTCTTGGATGTGGCTTTCTAGAGCAGTCCTAGATTTTGGACTAGAAGGGTAAGCTGGTCTCCTGAGGTTAGGAGGGTAAGGAGGCTTAATAGTCAAAGTTAAGACCATATCATGACCTTTAATATTACCAATGGGATGTTCTTTAGTGCAAAAAGCATTCTGGTTCTCAAAGCATGCTTGGAGAATATCTCTTTTCTGATTTTCACTAAGCTTGGAATTCAAGGCAGCTTGGGAAAAGTATTCCTGGTTAAAAGTCTCTAAGTGTCTCTCATAAGTGGAATCAGTAGCTTTAGCATTGACATGGCATATTTGGAACTTCTTGTTCCAATATCCTCCTATAGTGAAATATCTCCCTTTACTCTGGAAGACATCTATCCTGTACAGGCAAAGAGAATCATTTCCTATAATAAAATAATCACATACTCCATTTTGAAGTACTACAAATTCAATCTTTATCTTGATTGATCCTTTAGAGTGGGGGAGTACGATTTCTGTTGGCCATACTCCAATAGCATTGAGAGGTGAGTTACAGCTGCTGAACTTAGCTCGAGGTACAGGTAGTAAGTTTTTCTTCCAGTTGGAATCCTGCTTATCTAAGTAGTCAGTTCCAACACAAGAGCAGAAGGCTCCACTGTCTAGAAGTAATTTTACGGGGGAACCTTGTATCAAGCCAGTGGCATAACAAGTTTTACCACCAGTGTAACCTTTTCCAATAGAAGTTTTAAAGGTTAAGGTCTTAGCTTCAGAAACATGTTGGATTTTCATGTTGGGTGTCCATTTTTGAGGCAAATTGCTATCTTCATTAACAGGGTTAATATCTAGGGAAGATTCTATGTTACCTTTGATGACATTAATGGGATTAGTGATCATTAGGTCACACTCAGAGATGGAACCATCAGTGTCATCTAGTTGGGGGTCAGGATTAGTGTCATCCTCTTCTCCTTCAATAGGATTAATCTTTCTCCTGGGTAAAGGACAGTCAGGTCTTACATGCCCTGTTTGGTTGCAATTCCAACATGTCTTTTCTTTGGTCACCAAAGTATTCTTGGCTTCTGAGTTGATAGGTAGAGGTTCTTTATTCTTGTTATTATATTCTTCCTTATTCCTAGTAGTTGGTTCTCTGGGTTTATTAAGCCTTTTGTCTAAGCCATTCATGTCAATAGTTTCTTCTAATACTCCTATGAGAGTGGAAAGGTCAGAGTTCATGGGCATTCTGCATCTTACGCTATGGTTAAGTTGTCCTGGACATAGGTTGAGGAGTCCTTCATTGACTTCTTCTTTATCAGCATTTGGGTAGAAGCAGTCTAGTCTTCTCTTCTGGTCAAGGCACCATTTGTGAGGTTTGTCCTTAGATGGATCAAACAAAGAAGTTTTGAAAGTCTTCATCATTTTTCTTTTCCAAATTCTGGTACCAAATTGTTCCTTAATCAAGTCTTTCCACGAATTCCATGACAAAGATCCTACCTCTTCTCTCTTATTGATGAACCAGTCAAGGGCTACTCCTTCAAACAGTCTAGGGATTCTTAATATGGCTATGTTATCAGGAAGTTCATAAGAGGCCAGAGTATAGTCAATAAACTTAATAAACCTGACATGATTGTATTCTCCTTCTCCTGAGAATTTAGGCCACTCAGTGATAGGGGGAAGTAATTTTAATGCTTTTTCTACTTCAGGAGTGGGACTAGGCCTGAAAGATTCATGCCTGGTTGGTCTTAGTCTAGAAGGTAGTTGGGGAGTACTGTAGTACCTGGAAGGTCTGATTTCATCAGTCTGCAATGGGTTGAGATAAGTTTATCTTTAGATCTCTGAGATCATTCTTAATCATACCTAATTCCAGGTCAAGTTTGTTACTTAATGAATCAATTTTATTAATAATATGAGTAGGTGAAGTGTGGTCTGTTTTATTAATACCTTCTTTTATTTGTTCAATAGATAGAAGAATTTCTTCTTGGATAGCTGAAGTATTGTTTTCTAGGTAATTCATTAGTTCTCCCTTACTCAAGCTGATGCTGTCTCTTATTTGTTTTACCTCTAACTCATTGATTTTGATCAAGTTGGATTGGGATTGCATGACTTTACCAAAATTGGTATTTACTCTATCCAATTGCTCATATACTTTATCAAAACATTTGCCAATGATATCAAAGTTATGAGAAACATTTATGGAAAACAAGTTGAAAGTTTCTACGTCTAATTGTGGTACACTTTCTTCCATTTTCTTGCCAAAGATATTATATTGTCCCACTCTTTGGGACTCTTTAATTTCTGATGGGCTAGAGATCTCTTCTTCCTGTTGTTGTTGTTTCCTCTTAAGGAAACTAATTGGTCCCAAGGATTCCAATTCTTCACGTAACCTTCTACTTCTCTCTTGGGAATCAATTTTTGGAGGGTTATTTGAGTCTTCTTTGCCAAAGATATGGCTTTTCTCATACCCTGCTGGTCTTCCTGGGTCTGAGCCTGTTTGAATAGTTCCCAATGACCCACGTGTTCTTTCACCAATACCTTTATTTTGTCCTCCTTGGAGGAGTCCGGCTGGGGTGGCGTAGGTGGAACGGTATCCTCCTGGGATATCACGTTCAACAAGGGACGGCTCTCCAACGGTGAGTTGGTCGAGTTGGCGGCCGCGGTCGTTGTCACGGTCGCTCGGATCGGAGCAATCACTGGCTCGATCCGCATTGTGTTCGCGACTGGCATCCTTGCGTGCACGGGTTCCTCCGGGCAAAGATCCAATGACGGGGCGCGTCCACTGGCGCGGGTGTTGCGTCTGTTTTGATGCATGTTAAAGATTATGTAAGTTTTTGTCAAAAATTTGTAAAAAAAATCAAAAAAAATAATTTTTGAGTAGTTTTGGTTTTTTTTTTTTTTTAAAAAAAAATATGTCTTACTTATATGAAGGTTTAAAGGTACTAAGTCCTTGTTGGGGTCAGGACCGTCCTTGGAGGGTATTCCAACGGGATCTGAGTGGGTTCCAATCAAATCTTGGGACAAATCCAAGGGTCCACAGTCTGAGACGTCCTCTAAGAGGTCTTGGTCAATAAGATCACCAAAGACAAAGTCCACTAGAAAGGATAAAATAATAAAAAAATATAAGTTAAATATTTATTTATTTTATAATAATTTTTTTATAATTTTCGAGTTTTTTTGTGATTTTTTTATAAAAAAATAATAAAAAGGAGATCAAAGCTCACTTTTATAATTTGGATACCGTCTCTTAAAAGCAGAAAGCTTTCTTTGATAGATTTTCCACTCTTTGTGCTGTCTTAACAAGGAGTTAAAATTAATAATTCTTTCTAACTCTTGTTCCTTTTCTTTTAAGATTTGTTGTCTATAATAAAGAAGTCTCTCTTGTTTTTGTTCAGGAGTTATAACAACAGGCACAAAGTTACGTAATTTTTCTTCTTTTTTCTGTTTAAGAAGATTCAAATAATAATTGATCAATTCTCCGTTGGTTTTTAAATCCACTGGATAAATCAAAAGATAAAGATAAATAATAAGTATTTCTACTTATATATATAATTTTTTTTTTAAATATAAATAACTGGTCCAGGAGATAATTAATTAAACAATTAATTATTAAGGATATTTCCCGGCCAGACCCCCAGTTGTCAGCTCTCTGATACCAGGAACCTTGCAGTCCTTTAGCTACAGAGAGTGATAAAAATGCTGGAATGATAATAATAATTATTATTCCAATAGTAAACACTTAGAAGCTCAAATAAATGATATAATAAGAGCAGTTGCAAGGTTTAATTGGTTTGGTAATAGATGGTGTTGAATATAGTATAAAAGAGGGGCCACAGTATTATACTACTGGGGATCTTTACAGACTAGCAACCTCTCTTCAAGGGGCCTCCTTAGGCAGTTTAAGAACCTTGGAATAAATATGGGTGCCTTAGAAAGGACTTATTCCACTAATGGCCGGGCTTAACAGCACAAGTGGCCTAGACAGGAAGGGAAACACTCACTCTGAGCACTTGACCACGAAAATCCTGGAATAATTGGAAGGGTTTCAGAGCAGATGGGGTAGATTGCTTAACTAAACTTCAATGTTTGATTGGTTAATAAAGGTAAATAATACTACTACAGACTAAGGCATAAATCACTTGCTTATCTTCATATAAGCACTTGATTAATCAATGACACCGTGTCTGATTGATAATAAATAATTCCTGATAACTGATAAACTGATTGGAAACAGAAGGGCAAAAAGAGCTTGTTTAAATATTCTTTTTTGGGTGCTTGAGGGCCTCTAGAAGGGTTACTAGCCATGGGCTGAGGCTAGGGGGGCAATCAGGGCAAGATTGGCACGTCCTCAAGGTGCTGTTAGCCTGCTGGCCTTAGATCTGTCAAGGAAAAGCTCCTTTTTAGCTGCAGGATCTGTTAATCAATAGATTAGTCATTTTGCTGATCCTGCACTGATCCTCAATTTGTACTGTAAGTACTGGTCCAAAGTGAGCAGACGTGGATGTTTATTGATCCTCCATCCTCTGCTGATCCTGTATGTAATTTTTAATAATTTTTACGACCACTCCTTATGTAGTTTCGTGGTCTTTGAAGGTTCTGATCAACTCATTTCGTGGTAAGTCTGGATCTTTATTTAAGTAATAAAAAATACTAAAAATTGGTTAATTACTAATTTTAATTGATTTTTAAGGTTTTTGAACTATAATCCATGCTTGTGTGGTAGCTTTACATATGTAGTGTAGATCCTACTATATTGTAGCTCCTCTGAGCGGTACCTGGATGTCAACCTGATCACGGCAGGAGGCAGGGGGATCAGTCCATTCAAATGCGCGCGGGGACTTATCCACTGCTCAGATGCGCGCGGGGGACTGTACCGCTGCACGCGTGACTAGGTCACGGGATTACCTGCGCGGGAATTCAGTTGCGCGGGAGTCCAGCGCTGTAGGGACGCGGGGCTGCATGCGGGAGTTGGCGTACGCGGGAGTCCAACGCAGTAGGGACGCGGGGCTGCGTGCGGGAGTTTGCGTACGCGGGAGACCAGCGCTGTAGGGACGCAGGGCTGCGTGCGGGAATTGTGACAAAACACAATTTCCCGTGTAACTCCTAAACTACACACAACACCTGGATTTCGACTGAAATTTAGGTGTGAAACCTATACATGACATATCATGTGAAATATTAAAATGGCTAAAAGGTGCCATACTGGTGCCGTGGTCATTTACCATTTTCTATTAAATTGATTAAAAAATATAAGGAGTAAGAATTCAAGGGTGGGGTCAGTGAGTGACCCTACCTTATTTTGGGTGGGGAATCCATTTCTGCAATAATATTTATGGATTTCCTACTCCTTCATTTTATAATAATTTTATTTATTCATTTATCTTTGTTCCTTTTAATTTTTTTAATATTATTATTGTTGTTGCTTTGTCAGGTTGCTCTGTGCTAAGTAGCAGGCTGACAGGGGTACAGGGGCTCAAAGGGACAGACACTGAGGCTAGCAGGGTACCAGTGGCAGCCTTTCACGTGTTCTTGGTTCTGTAGCAGGGGTGGCATCTAATTCCACATGTTATGGGAATTATCCTACTTTATAATTGATGTTTGGACCTGTGAATAACACTGATCTGTCCTTTTTATTTATTATTTAATTAATTATCCTTAGTAAATGTTCCCATTAAGTTAATAATTATTTTAATAGAAATTCCTACGGATATTCTGATGTCAGGTGAGTTCTCATTAAGTATTAAATAATTGGAGTAAAGTCATGATATTGATTTTACTCCTTACTTTCAAGTTTCAGTTGATTTACGAAAATAATTGCTTAAGAATATAAGTCATGGGTATTCATGTAATATTTTCACATCATTGGTTTTCTTAGTATGTCACAAATATTGATGTCCAAAAATTCTCATAACAGTATATTAAAGTATTTTAATATATTTTTAGAAGTAGTCATTATCTTATTTTTGAAATTTTTGGTACTTTGAATTATATTTAATAAAAAATACATATAAAGGTTATTTAGGTATTTTTATATAATTTTACGTATTTGTAGCTATCTACTATCCACAGGAACATTTATTACATATGTAGAATGTTCCTGTGTAGGTTTTAGCATGTTTACGCGGTACCTAGGTTTCTCAGGCCATCTGTCACTTTGTCAACCCATAGTCCTGTGGCTGCATACTTTTCAGAGGCCCGGGGCTGCGTACATGGCTTTGAAAGAGTGAAAGTGCTGTAAATCAGCCACGCGCGGGTGTATTGGCTGCTGCAGCTGCGTGCAGGAATTGTGAAAGAACACATTTCCATCTGTAACTCTTAAAATATACACAACACCTCAATTATGACTGAATTTTAGGAGTGAAACCTATACGTGACAATACATGTGAAATATTTAATTGGAAAAAAAGTTCAATAGTGGTGCCATGGTATTTTGGTCTTTCTTTCCTTAATTATTTAAAAATATAAGGAGTTTTATTTCAAGGGTGGGGTCAGTGAGTGACCCTACCTAATTTTGGGTGGAAAATCCATTTTTGCAATAATATGTATGGGTTTTCTACTCCTTCTTAGGTTAATTTTATTATTATTATTATTATGTTATTTCCGTTACTTTTTCAGCTTGCTCTGCAATGGTAGCAAGCTGACAGAAACGCGCGCAGTAAATTGCTTGCTAGCTGATTTTTTTGGCTAGCAAGTTGCTACCTTACAAGCCAAGATCTCCAAAAATTGGAGATTCTCTTAGCTGATGCCTTGGGCACAAGTCCAACAACTGCAGCAGCGCATGGATGCAGTTGCCTGTTGAGGCACCAAGGGCCCTTCCAAGCGCATTTGAGTAGAAGAGGAGGAAAAGAGGAGGAAGGAAGACAAGGAAGGCCAACATTGGAAGGATCAAACATCAACAAAGAACAAGACCACTCTGAAGCTGAAGAAGGAATCACAATACCTAATGCTCTATAAACAAGGGTCTTACCTGGACATGCAAAGTTAGGAGTAGCCAGAAGCAGTTCACTCCAAATTATTGTACATGTCTCCTGTGGCAAAATCCAGTTAGAAGAGCAGCACCCAAAGGTAGTCCTAACCTCTCTTCTCCTTTTTCATCTCTTCTGGTCTGTTTTTTATCTTCTTTTTATCAATCTTAAATCATCATGTTTGTTCCACTCATTAATTTTTTCAAAGATTAAGTCTCCCAAGGCAGGGCTGCCATACTGTTTCTCAAGAGCCTTTGCCATGACGCTTCTCTATCCTTGCTAGCATGGTCTTCATATGATCTCACACCATTTGCTCTTTAAACTGTGAGAAATCAGATTATGTTGGAAGAAAGTTTACATGAGTCTCAAAACTCCAAAAAATTATATAGTGCTCATCCCTTAGACTCAAATTCTTGAGGAAGATCAAAGCCTTGTTGCCACCCCCAACCGCTGAAGTCTCCCTCTCCACATCAAAACACCACCTTTCCAAGGCCAGTTACTCCCAGGAAAGAGAGACTCAGAAATTCAGGCAAAGTTCAATCAACTCACCAAAGAACTGAATAAGCTGAAATCTCAGCTCTATCTCAATGCAATTGAAGAGAATCACAGATAATGACAAATCCTCCAGTGAAAAAATTGCAGATTCTCTTAGTGAAGATGACTCTGATCCTGAAGTCTGTGGCTTTTATGTCTATGAAAAGGGGATCTATAGCACAACTGGCTCAACTAGGTCCTTTCCTGAGCTCATCTACAACTCTGGTTCTTCCCGCTCCACTGTGTGTGACTAGTCACTTCTTCTGGAGCCAACTCCACTAACCATGTCTCTAAATAATTATGGAGGAAAGTTTAAGATCACCCATGTGGGGAAGCTCAACATCAGCAGAATTCTCATATACCCTGTATACTATGCACCTCAAGGTCCCAGGAATCTTGTGTTTGCAAATCAGCTGGAGGACCATGGGCTGAAGATTCTACACCATCAATATACATTTATTGTCAAGCTTTTGGAGAAGTTGTCTTTTGGCTTATTTGTTTTGCAAATCTTTATGCGGCTCACCTGAACACTTCTTTCTCCCTGGTGTCCTACTCCCTGATGTTACCACACCACAATGTTCATTGGGATCTGATTCTGGGACACCCCTTGGATGAGTACCTGCGCTGGCTCCTCTCTCTTCATTCAGTTACAAACCACAAGCCAAGATTCTCTTTGTCTAACTGCAAGGTCTGCAAGACTTGCAAGATCAAGCAATCACCTCACAAAAATCCCCTACCATTGACTTCACCTCCAAACCATCCTGCTTTCCAAACACGGCATGGGCTACATCCTGGTAATTATTGATAATTTCTCCTGATTCAATTGAGTTTATTTCATAAGAAACAAATCTGATTCTGAATTATGTATTATTTCCTTCATCAAGGAAGTCAAGAATCAGCTTTACATCACACATGGATTCCTTCACTTCTATCATGGAGGCTGATTTTGGCTCTTCCAAGCTGGCTTCATTTCTTCAGTCACGTGTAATTGCGCTTGAACAGGGTCCAGCTCACTTGCCACAGAAAAAATGCTTGCAGAATGGTTTAATCAAACAATCCTCACAAAGATCCAATTCCTTCTTGCTCAGTCCGCTGTCCCCATCTGCCATTGGGATGAGGCAGCACACTACTCCTCCACACTCATCAACCTTCTCCCCTCTGAATCCATCAACTTGTCTTCTCTGGTTATAATACTCACTTCACATAACTGCACTATTGATCCCATTAGGGGGATTGCTAAGCTCAATCCCTTTGGACTTAAGGTGCATACCCTTCAGTCACCATCCTCAAAATTTCTCACCCATTTATATCCCCTCCTGTTCCTGGGCTACAAGCAGTACTCCTATTCCATCTGTTTCCTTAACCCTCTGAAGAAGAATATGACTTGGGACTTTGCGCATCCTCAGGCAACGTTTAAGTATGGTAGCCCTTCCTCTTTAACAAAACCGCCCACATCTAGCTCTTATTTTCAAGCCATGCCCCTCTCCAAAACCCGGTGTGAAGTTTCTCTCCCTTTTCAAGGACCAAACTGCAAGCCATCTGCCTTTCCTATTGTTTTTCTGTCTTCTCTGTCTGTTTTGGCTAGCACCAACATCCCATTGACTCTTGCCAAGCCTCAGAAGTCAGCTGTCTTGGATGCACCCATGGTGCAGCCTCCTTCATCCTCATCTCTGGAAGTCCCTTCCTCCAAGTATTTTTTCAATGTTCCTTATTCCACCACAGCCCCTGAATAAATTAGCAGCTCTCTGGATGCCTCTGTCATCCTTCTCCTTTGTACTTGCTCTGCTGAAAAAGCTCAAAATTTTCTGAATGACATTTCTGTTGAAATATCTGTTTAGTCTCCCTTTTTCTTCTTGATGCGCTTGCCATTTCCATTAGACTGTTCTTTCTCTTTCTTCTCCCTGTCTCTCAAATTTCACGTGGTGCCGACCGCTGCGCTCCTACCACTCTCTTTATTGTAACCACACCCGCAAATCATGACTCTCTTGAATGACTCCTTCTAACAATTCTGACTCCTCAAATCTCAAAATCTCCACTCAATATTCTTTTCTTTTACTTCAGATTCAATTTCTTTTCATCCTTTCTTCTTACTGGTTTTCTTTTATTTCTACTTTCTTTTTATGCACTTTCTCAATCTTACTCAAATCCCTAACCCGTGACTTCAACCTCTCATTGATGGTCATTCTTCAAACCAAATTTGTCTGGTACAACTTTACCCAATATCATCTCTGTCTCTTTTTGTTTCTTTGATTCTGATCTTACTTTTTCCATAGAAAGAATTGTCTCCATTGTATCTTCTATCAACCTCTAGCTTCTAAATCCTGCTCTATGATCCAGTATCTTTCCTGAATGTCTTTATCCCTCTTAAATATCATAATTTCTTTTGTTCACTACGGTGTGGTGAACCATTTGGGACACCTTGGGAAAAGAATTCAAAAATTCAAAAAAAAAATTATACATATTTTTTGTCATACCTTAAATCAAAAAAAAAAAAAAAAAATTGAACTTAGAAAAAATTTGGATTTTTCACTCCAACCCTTCCCTGTTCTAGTGGTTTAGCTCCTCCTTTTCCTTCCATTGCTCCCACTTCCCTCCTACCCTGGGTTCAATCCCCCATCCTTGCGCTCAGGCCTCTCTTGCTAACTTTTGGCCACGCGCGACTCATTGCATTGCTCCTCCTCATCCTCATTGCCCCCATCCTTGATTGCTTCCTCACTTTCATTGTGACCATTGTTTGTTCAACATGATCCTCCCCATCGCTTGGCCATGCGTAAATCATTTCCTTCTCTCTCATCATTGATTCATCCATCATGGCATCCTCATCATCACCACCATCACCGCTTGTGAGCAAGGATCATTTATCACATCAACCCCATTGCTCATCATCAAAACCATCCAGCAATGATGAGAATCATCATCATTGCGCTCACCAACTCCATAATCATTGCCTCCATCATCATTGGGATCACCCTCTCCTCCTAGATTGGACAATTGGCAGTGACCATCCTCCTTTTTTTCATTTGTTGTTCTCTTTATTTTTTTTTTCTCTTGCTTTTGTTTCTTCTTTTCATTTGTTGTTTTTTTTGTTTCTTTTTTTTTGGTTCTTACTTTTTTTTTCAATTTTTTGCTCACTGCCCTTTTTTTTCTCTCATTTTTTTATTATTTTTTATTGTTATTTTCTTTTATTGTACTGTTTCTTTCTTTCTCACCCCCCTCCAGATTTGAATGGGAGGGGGTGTTGCTTTGTTACTAGGTGTGCAAACATCTGCACAGACGTTTGCAAGCAACGGGCTGGGGTGAGAATCTCTCACCCCAGTCTGGAAGATTGGCAGAAGGGAACTGGGTCTCCCCAAGCTTGAGCCTCATCATTGAAAAAAAAAAAAAATTGTCCGCTTTCATTTGTGTTATCCAATTGTAAATAGTTACAGGGCTCTCTAGCCTATAAAAGGAGGGGCTCTCCCCTGATTTTTTCCATAATCAATTCTTACCACTAATGAGAATTATGAGCTTCTGATCCAAGAGCTCCTTCCTTGGTGAAATTGATCACTTATCCGGATATATCGTTTGATTATCCCTTGATCCTTATCCCTTAACCTTGACTTTTTTTCAAGTCTGAAACTCTGATCTGCCCTTCTGTGGCCCTGTTTCTTATCACCAACCAT
Organism: Puccinia polysora; assembly: GCA_025617555.3. NCBI lineage: Eukaryota > Fungi > Basidiomycota > Pucciniomycetes > Pucciniales > Pucciniaceae > Puccinia > Puccinia polysora. Next base: position 24,690,802 of record CM062641.1, on the reverse strand, counting down.
AGCCTTGATGGTTGAAGAAGAATTCATTAAATTGAATTCTTGAGTGTGTTATACCACTCTTGATCCCTTTTTCTGACCATTATTTGGTCTTGATCATTCATTTGATTGTCTTTCTGGACCAGTCACGTTTGACTAAGAGGTTTTATTAAGTTTAAACCTGGAGTGTTAAGCCTCCCTTTAATTATTCAAGTTGCATTCTGCCACACTATTCTTGAATCCTTGAGAAGTGTTGGGTTACTCTTTGTCCAAAATTGTTACTGTTTGTTTCAGTGATCTATAAACATATTGCATTGTCTTGTGCAGCCACCCACAGTTATCTGGTACCCTTCAAGCGCTTGATTGCAGAGAGTTGGGCAGGTTCATTGAGAACCTGGAGGTTGATTGGGTTTAAGTTGATCTTTCCTAAGCTTCTTCTGACAACCAGAGTTATTAGCGTGTGGGCGCCATTACTTACAACTGCTTTGTTCTATTGGACTCTGAGCAAACTTTAACTTATTTTGTTCAAATTCTTTCTCCTCATCATCTTGTTTCAGGTAGTTCTGCTTCCCCCCTCAGCTATTGTTGCTATGGACTTATCCCTATCCCATTTGATTCCTCATCAACAAAGGTTACTGGACCTTGATGCTGGTTACATTTAAATATTTTTGTAACACTCAGGAGGGCAGCCTAAAAAAGCACCTATCCCCTCCACAGAACTGCCAACGCCCTGCGCCGTTTGGAGTCTTACATTTGGTCCCCCGGGCTGGGATCAAACAAGCAACCTTGGGATTTACAGTCCCATATTTGTGGAATCAACTTTGAAATCTAATCTTTTTCTCTTTTTTTTCTGTTTTTCTCTTTTTTCTGTGTTTCTGTTATCATCTAGATCTGATCCGTGGAGGCAACTTGTTCCAGAAGTAAGTCCTCCCAATTGTGCACCATCAAGGGGTTTGATCCTAGTTGTTTTTTGTAAAACCTACCCTTGCCACACTTGTGAGCCACTTTGGGAAATCTGTTTTTTGGATCCCTTAGGAAATCTTTTGTCAAAATGGAATCTATTGGTACCCCTTCTACCTCTGTTTGGGCCAAGATGATCAAGATCAAACCTCAGAACAAGAACTTATGCTTTAACAGTACGAATGTTGAAGAGTTCCTGGATTCCTACAAGGTGGCTGCTGAAGTGGACGGTGCTAGCAAATATGAAATGGCTTATCAACTGCAATTCTTTATCTCCTCTGATGAAGTCATGGAAGTGATTGAATCATTTGATGGATTTGAAACCCATGACTGGGTACTTCTTAAGGAGGCAATTATTGCCTATTGGGGCAAAATTGATATAGCTAGGCTCACTCTCCAAGATCTGGATCCCCTAGTCTCTCAATGGACCTCCAATGGTGGTATCTCCTCAGCCTCTGATTATCAAGCTTTCAGAAAATCTTGGGACCCTATCCAATCCTATCTTATCCAAAACAATCACATTGATACAGTGGACAAAATTCAAGTGCAATTTTTTCAGTCTTTCTCTCCAGGAGTGCAGGAAAGAATTAAGGATGAATTGGTGAAATCTGGATCCATGATCACTACTAGATATAATTGGTTCAAGCTCCCTGCCTTCATGGTTCTTAGGAATACTCTGGATAAATTGATGAAATGTCAAACAGATCTCACCTTTGAAAAACCTAGAATCACTGAACCAATCCCTGCCCCCTCTCTTCAAGCATCTAACAAAATAATGAATAAGATGGAAGCCAATCGCAGACCTAAACCAAATCCTCAGACCCACCGGGAAACACCTACTATTGATGAGATCACCAAACTCCTGCAAGCTTTTGAGAATAAAATGGATCAGAAACTCTCCTCTCTGGCTGTCCCTAAACCCTCCAGCTCTGTTCCTAGGTCAACCATGGTTTTCTATTATTGCTACAGAGAAGGTCATGGAACTGGTTGCTGTCCTGAACTCCAGAAGGACAAGGAGGAAATGTTGGTGAAACAGAAAGGGAGCAACTTCTTTCTGCCTAATGGTGCACTTATCCCTTTCAATTCATCTTGTCCAATTTGTCATGTGGTGGCCTCTTTCCAGCCTTCTGCTCCCAAGGAGGCATCCTTGGCCTCTTTTGATTTTTGATCTGCTTGTGGAACTCTTCAACCTTGGTATCCTCCTGCTTTCTCTTCTTCCAGCTTTTCTGGAACTTATCAATCTGATCCAGCTAGGAAACAACATGAAGAACCCAGACCTCATGAAGCTCCTCCTGTTCCATCTTCAATTCTTTGAAAACCTGTCAAACGTCGATCTTCACTGGAGCCTCCTTCTTCTGAGGTAGAAGACATGGAAGTAGAAAAGGAACCCCTCATGGATAGGTTCCCAGAATACTCTGATCCTGTTCCTCTGCCATCCAAATCACCTTCACCAACTGATCCAGTTATAGTTCCACCCTCACCTGAACTTCCTCTTCCAACTCAACCCAAGGTTCAATTCAAAAGGGGAATTTCCAAAGACCACCCCAATGCTGTGGAAGGGGTATTGAAGAAAATCCCTGATCTATCTGTGGCTGAACTCCTTTCCATCTCACCATCTGTGGCTGAAGGCATGAAGAAATGGGTTTCTTGGTGACGTGTGGAGATTGGTCCTGATGAATTGAAAGTTTCCTCTGGAAGCTTGATGGAAGACTCTGGTGGAACAGATCCTACTTCTGATTCAAATCTTTATTCTTGTCCTCTGGGAGTTTTACCATGCTCTCTTGGTGACTCATCCAAAACGGTTTCTCTACTTGTCAATTTTGGGTCCCAACTAAACTTCATTTTGGATGCAATGGCCTGCAAGCTCAATCTCAGTCCAACGGTCAGCTTCAACTCTGCTTTTTATGGAAATCGTAATCAATCTTGTGAGTTGGTGGTTATTGCTGAGGATGTGCCAGTTTGAATTGGTCAAAATATTGTTGGAACCAGTCACTTTTGGATCACTTTTTTGGAAGGTCCTATGATTTTGGGTTGTCCTTTCTTAATAGACTTTGGAGCCACCCTGATGTTTTCTGATCAAGGTGGGGAGAGAATTCTTCTTCCTGATGCTGATGGTAGGAAGATTGAAGTTCCTCTCTGTTCTTCGGATTCTGGTTGTTGGGAAAGAGATTTCCCTGGTTTTTCACCTAAATTGGTTCTGAAGGGGAAGCAGAAGGATTCTTCTAACTCCTCTCATTTTTTAGCAGAATAGTTGGTAATACTGATAGTTGTAGTTCTTCTAAGCCTCAGACTTCAACTACAGGGCCAACTTTTATCTCTGAGGCATATTTTTCATCCTTTTCATCTCTTTCTTCTTTTTCTTCTGATCTCAAAAATGTCCAAAATCAAAAACATGTTAAAACACAAAATTCCAAAAATATTTCTCTTCTCTCTGGTTCTGTTGTTTCTTCTTTTCCTTGTACTCTTATCACTGATCAATCTTCCTCTAGCTCTGGTTTGATTCTCCGCAATGAGTATAAACTAGATCCTTATCTTGATTCTTTTCTTAATGGTTTTGGTATGGAGGAGTATGGGCTCCAGTGGAGGCACTTGGGGGTAAAAGTAAGTCCTCCCAATTGTGCACCATCAGGGCATTCTTCTACCATAGTTTTCAAAAATCTACCTTGTGCCACACAAGTGAGCAAAGCATTATCTTTTGGATCCTCTTTTATGGAAAAGGCACCTTTCAAAAATTTTATGGAACATTGAACTTGGAGGATGTTGGAATCTGGTCTCAGTTTTTGTACTAAGGTCTTGCTGGTGAATGCTTGGAGGAAACAAGAACTTCTCTCTTTTGCCACTAAGTATAAGCCAGTTGCAAAAAAGATCCAGCCTGTCAACCAAACCATGCCTCTCAATCTCAATCCTCCTCTCATGCGTCCTCCTTTATCTCATGATCCTTATTGTGGTCTATCTCACTCTCTTACTGGCCCCTTTGTACCTTGTGGTTGTGTCACTGAAGAACGATTGAAGGTGGTCAACTTTGGTGCAGATGGATGGCTTTTACCTGATGAGTTAAATTTGATCAAAAATATTTTATCTCTAAGGGAAAAATCTATTGCATTCTGTGAAGAAGAAAGAGGTCTCTTGAAAGAATCCTATGGTCTCCCTTATATCATGCCTGTAGTTGAACATGATCCTTGGCAAAAGAAAAAGATCACTTTTCCTGCTGCAAAAGTTGACAAATTCATCAAGTTGGTCCGCAAACGAGTCCGTACCGGTCTATATGTGTCAGCTCTCTGATACCAGGAACCTTGCAGTCCTTTAGCTACAGAGAGTGATAAAAATGCTGGAATGATAATAATTATTCTTATTCCAATAATAAACGCTTAGAAGCTCAAATAAGAGCAGTTGCAAGGTTTAATTGGTTTGGTAGTAATTGGTTTTCAATATAATATAAAAGAGGGGCCACAGTATTATACTAATGGGGATCTTTACAGACTAGCAACCTCTCTTCAAGGGGCCTCCTTAGGCAGTTTTCAAGAACCTTGTAATAAATATGGGTGCCTTCAAAAGGACTTATTCCACTGGTGGCCGGGCTTAACAGCACAAGCGGCCTAGACAGGAGGGGTAACACTCACTCTGAGCACTTTTACCAAAAAAATCCTGGAATAATTGGAAGGGTTTCAGAGCAGATGGAGTAGATTGCTTGACTAAACTTCAATGTTTGATTGGTTATAAAGGTAAAATAATACTACTGCAGACTAAGTCATAAATCACTTGGTTATCTTCATATAAGCACTTGATTAAAAATGACACTGTGTCTGATTGATAATAAATAATTCCTGGTAAACTGATCCTGGAATAATGGATCCAAAGAGGTCTGTATAAAGACCTTTTTGGGGTGATTTAGGTCTTCTCAGGGCACGTAGAGAGGGTTCTGCTCGTGGGCTGAGGCTGGCAAGCCAGTCAAAGCAAGATTAGCACGTCTACTTGGTGCTGTCAATCAGCTGTCCTTAGATCTGCTGGATTTCTGTACCATTTTATCCACAGGATCTGTTAATTAGTTATGGCGTAAATTTGATCATTCTGTACTCATCCTTCATTTGTACTATTGATATTGCTTTGAAGCATGCAGATGTGGATGTTTACTGATTTTCCCCCATCTGCTGATCATTTAGATAATTTTTGATAATTTATATGAATACTTCTTGTAGTGTTTTATGGTCTTCAAAGATCAAGATCCGTGGTTTAGGTGGTAGTCCTTGATCTTTGATTTATTATTAAAAAATGTTTAAAACTTCATTTTCATTAATTATATTAAAGTTTTAATCTTTTTAGATCATTATTAATGCATATGTCCGTTTTTTACATATACTAGGCAACCCTAACTAGGTTGTAGCTCTTCTGAGCGGTACCTAGTTGTCAGATTAGTCACGACTGATCCAGGCGCGGGGATCAGTAGTACAGATGCGTGCGGGGTAGGATCCGCTGCGTGCGTGGCAGAATCAGCTGCGCGCGGGTCTCTAGTACGCGGGATCCTGCTGCTGCTAGTACGTAGGGTTATGTAATGATGCGGGGCTGCGTGCGGGAATTGTGACATAACACATTTCCGTGTGTAACTCCTAAAATATACAAATCACCTCAATTCTGAGTGAATTTTAGGTGTAAACCCTATACGTGACAATACATGTGAAATGTTAGAATGGCCAAAAAGTGCCATATAGGTTGTAATTTTTGTATTTTTCCTTTTAATTATTTTAAAAATATAAGGACTTGGAATTCAAGGGTGGGGTCAGTGAGTGACCCTACCTAATTTTGGGTGAGGAATGCATTACTGTAATAATATTTAAGGATTTCTCACTCCTTACTTTGTTAATTGAGGTATTCTTATTTTTCATATTTTGTGTTACTATTTGACAGTTTTGCTCTGTATATAGTAGCAAGCTGACAATATAAACAGTCAACCTCCAGTTACTCTAGCCCTGTTTTCTGTTTTCTAAAGAGTAATGGTAAACTTAGAGTAGTTCATGATCTCCAACCTCTCAATAAAGTTACTATTAAGGACTCTGGTGTTCCTCCTTCCACTGAAGAATTTGTTGAATCCTTCTCTGGGAGAGCCTGTTATGGTCTAGGAGACATCATGGGGGGTTATGACAAACAATCTTTGCATCCTATTTCTTGCCCTCTCACTACTTTCAATACTCCTCTTGGTTTATTTCAACTGACTCAATTGCCTCAAGTTGCCACCAACATGGTTGCAGTCTATCAGGCTCAGATGATGTGGATCCTCCAAGACAAAATCCCTGATCATGCTGGTATCTTTATTTATGATGGTGGAATTAAAGGTCCAGTTTCTGACTATGATAATGAGCTCTTACCTTGGCACTCAGGAATTCAACAATTTATCTGGGAGTATGCTACTATCTTGGAAAGGATTCTGTTTTGAATTGAGGAATCTGGCCTTACTGTCTCTGGATCAAAACTTGCTGCCTGTGTCACTGCCTTGGAAATTATTGGTCATATAGTCTGCAAGGAAGGAAGAAAGATGGCACCCTCTAAAGTCAACAAAATCATCTCCTGGCCTACTCCAATAAATCCAACTGAAGTTAGAGGTTTCCTAGGTGTTGTAACTTATTCCAGGATCTTCATTCTCTCTCTATCCAAAATCTGTGCACCCTTGCGTCGTCTAACCAGAAAGGAAGCTGAATGGATTTGGACCCAAGATTGCAAACAATCATTTCAGTTGCTCAAAACTATTTTTGGAAATGACATAGTTTTGAAAAAGATCTCTTATGGGCCTGGATCTGGAAAAATAAAATTGGCTGTTGACTCTAGTTATCAATCTGTTGGGGCTGTCCTTACTCAGGAAGATGAAAATTGTTTGGACCGCCCTGTTCTTTATGAATCTTTGCTATTTTTGGATGTGGAATCTAGATACTCTCAGCCAAAACTGGAACTCTGTGGTGTGGCCAGAATGCTGAAGAAACTCCAAACAGTACTCTGGGGACAACATTTTGAATTGCAAGTTGAAGCTTGATCCATTGTGGAAATGATCAATGCTCCCAGTCTTCCAAATGCTCCAATGACTTGCTGGGTAGCTTTAATCCAACTTTTCTCTTTTGATATTGTTCCTAGGCCTGGGAAATCTTTTACTATGCCTGATGGTTTATCTAGAAGACCTATTGGAGACAATGAATCAGATTTTGGAATGGATTTTGATGAGGAAGAACCTTTGATCCTCCCTTTTTTTGCTTTCTCCTCCCAAGATTACTCTGGTTTCCAACAAGGTTTCTGGCTTAAGTTAGAGCAGTACCTTTCAACTCTCCAAAGACCCCCTGATCTCTCTGCCAAAGAATTTTGATCCATTAAAAGAAAGTCCTCTAGATTCTTTGTCCAAGGTTCTAGGCTTATGAAAAGAGGAACTCCTTGTGCGCTTGTTGTGGTAACTATCCTGGCTAAGCAAGATTTGATCCTTGAAAATCTCCATGAGTGCCTTGGTCATTGTGGGGAAACCAAAACTTATTGACAATTATTCAAATGGTTCTGGTGGCCATCTCTGAAGAAATCTGTCTCTCAATTGTGCAAGAGTTGTGAAGTTTGTCAAAAACGTGATCTTAGGTGTCCAGCTGAAATTTGCTATCCTACTGGGGAGTCCACTGTCTTTGGAAGGGTTGCTATGGATGTGGTTCATATCAAGACAGTTGGTGCTAAGTACCTCATTGTGGCTAGAGATGATTTTTCTGGATGGGTTGAAGCCAAATTCCTTAAGAACCTTAGTTCTGAATCTGTGGCAGCTTTCCTTCATGAGAATTGGACAACACGTTACGGTTTGGCTTGATCTTATTCTACTGATGGTGGCTTGGAATTTGGTGGAAAACTTGCCAAAATGATCCAATTGATCCCTGGAAAACATAGAGTTACTACTCCCTATTATCCTGAAGGACAAGGCATGGTGGAAAGAGGCCATGCTCCCTTGAAGGCTGCTCTGGTTAAACTGGCCAGTGAAAGTGGCAAGAATTTTCAAAAGTTTCTTACCTTGGTCCTCTTCTCTGATTGAATTTCCACCAAGCAAACCACTGGCTACTCTCCTTATGAAATCATTTTTGGTCAAAGGGCTGTTCTTCCTCTTGATCTTGAAATGAAGTCTTTCTTGGGCATCTCTTGGGAACAAGTTTTTTCAACTACTGATCTATTAGTTGCCAGATCAAAGCAACTGGAGCGGAGTGAAGATATTCGTAACAAAGCTTATCAGAAGATGATGGAATCAAGAGCAAAATCAGTTCAGTATTGGGAAGATAAACATCTAAATCAAATCAGGGATCCTTTAAACCCTGGTGATCTGGTATTGCCTTATAATCAATCTTTAGAGACTCAGTGGGGAAAACTATTTTTGAATTGTTGGAATGGTCCTTATAGAGTGGTTTGTCAAGTTAGAGGTGAATCTTATTTTTTTGAAGAACTGGATGGTACTCAGTTGGCTAGAAGGTTCTCTGCTGATAAAGTTAAGGGATTTTATTGTTGTGGGGGCGATTTGGGTTCAAAGTAAGTCCTCCCAATTGTGCAACACCAGGGTCTTCTGCTGGGTTTTGTTGTAAAATCTCTACTTTATGCCACATACGTGAGCACCTGGGACGCCTTTTCTTTTATATTTTCCACATTTAGGCTGTTTTGGATGGATCAAGATGGTTTTCAACATTTTTTTTTACTTAGAGGATCAAGAAACGGCCAATTTTTTTCTTTTTTTCTTTTTCATGTTTTCAAAATTATGATGCAGACTAGGGACAGTCTGTAATCTGGGGAGAGATGTGGTGAACCATTTGGGACACCTTGGGAAAATAATTCAAAAATTTAAAATAAAAATTTATACATATTTTATTGTCATACCTTAAATCAAAAAAAAAAAAAATTGAACCTAGAAAAAATTTGGATCCTTCACTCCAACCCTTCCCTGTCCTAGTGGTGTAGCTCCTCCTTTTCCTTCCATCTCTCCCACTTCCCTCCTACCCTGGGTTTAATCCCCCATCCTTGCGCTCAGGCCTCTCTTGCTAACTTTTGGCCATGCGCGACTCATCACATTGCTCCTCCTCATCCTCATTGCTTGCATCCTTGATTGCTTCCTCACTTTCATCACAACCATTGGTTGTTCATCATGATCCTCCCCATCGCTTGGCCATGCGCGAATCATCCCCTTCTCTCTCATCATCAATTCATCCATCATGGCATCCTCATCATCACCACCATCACCGCTTGTGAGCAAGGATCATTGATCACATCAACCCCATTGCTCATCATCAAAAACATCCAGCAATGATGAGCATCATCATCATTGCGCTCAGCAAATCCATCATCATTGCCTTCATCATCATTGGGATCACCCTCTCCTCCTAGATTGGACAATCGGCAGCAACCTTCCTCCTTTTTTTCATTTGTCGTTCTCTTTCTTTTTTTTTTCTCTCTTGCTGTTGTTTCTTCTTTTCATTTGTTGTTTGTTTTTTTTTCTTTTTTTTGCATTTCTTACTCTCTTTTTCAATTGTTTTCTCACTGCCCTTTTTTTTCTCTCATTTTTTTTATTATTTTTTATTGTTATTTTCTTTTATTGTACTGTTTCTTTCTTTCTCACCCCCCTCCAGATTTGGATGGGAGGGGGTGTTGCATTGTTACTAGGTGTGCAAACGTCCGCACAGATGTTGTGGTGTCAATTTATAGACATGGATTGGGAACTGCATCGCGGCTGCGCGCTCAGCATTGGAGGCAAGCGGGCTCAGCATTGAGTATGCGGAGTGCTCAGCAGCGGCAGCTGCTGGATCAGCAGCAGCCGCTGTTTGGCTCCGCACCTGGTGGACGGGTCGGGCTCAGCATCAAATGCGGCGTGGGCGGCGATCCGCCCCAGAGATTGGATTGGGAAGGTAGTGCGCTTGACTAGGTTTGCCGGCGGGCCGGTTCGGATACGTAGGGGCGGAGCAATCTGCAGGCTATGAAGGAACGGATGAGCGCGCGTGCAAGCGGGCGGATCATGCCCAATATTACCAAACACCCACGACGGTGTGGTGCTCTTTTATGGACGCGAGTCAGGAAAGGGCTGCAGGCAGCGCACTCAGCAATGGGAAGGGCTTTGTCGCAGCTAGCCGCACTGCGGGCTCAGCAGCAGTCAGGTAGGCCCAGCAGCGGTTGGGTTGGGCTCAGCACCTGGAGACGGGAGACGACGGATTGCGCAGACCAGAAAGCTTGCGCGGATTGGAAAGCTTGCGCGGATCGGAAGGCTTGCGCGGATCGGAAGGCTTGCGCATATTGGAAGGCTCGCGCGGATCGGAAAGCTTGCACGGATTGGACCGCGCATTGCAAGACGCGCGGATTGGATCACGTGGGTACGCCCCGGATATTGGAACGGGTTGTCGGGCGGACGCGCGCGGGCGGACAAACCGGGCTATGTTAATATCAAAGGGCGCAGGTAATGGCGAGGGATGGAGGGATAGGGTTGGGCCAGGGTTCTGCGGCTTAGGGTTGTATATCATCACTCTTTCTTGTTACTTGTGGTTGTACTTAGGTTAGGGTTGAGAGGGAGGACTTAAATACTTTGCTCTCAACTCCGGGTTGGAGGAGCATCGGATGATGGGAGGAAGGAAGGGAGGGGAAGGACGGGAAAAACACTTCACTTCACTTCACTTCACGGACTGGACTGCACTCTAGGATATCACTTTTCGTGGCATTGGATTGGATTGGATTGGAAAGGAAGGAATTCATCTTATTATCACTCTATCCCTTGCTCTCTCTCTCTCTCCCTCTCTCTCTCTTGAACGGCTGCATCCAATCTCCTTACAGGCGCTTTGATCAATAACTTCCGGAACTTGAGGACAACTTCTGGGGTGTTGCCCCCCTAAGTTTCCACAACGGGCGCGGACAAACGGATACGGAAAGGAGCGGGGGGCTCCGAGTAGGGCATGGTGCAAGGACCGCGTCATGAGAAGGACGAACTGGATTGACTGAACGGCGTACGGATGACGGGGGAGTTTGGTACGGAGGAGGTGGGGAGAGGAGGCTAGGGTTTCTGTTTTGTTGTCATACTGTTATTTGCGCGTGTACTTAGGTTAGGGTTGAGAGGGAGGACTTATCCTCACTCTCAACTCCGGGTTGGAGAGGGATCCATGAATGAGGAAGAGGAGGAAGAATCACATCACATCATCATGCTGAATCACTCATCTCACCAGGAGATTAAAGGAACTCATACCGGATACACATCCAGGTGGAAAGTTCTGAGGATTGAAGGATTGGCGATTTCTCTCTCTCTCTACTTTTCTTTATCTCTTATCTCCTTATCTCTATTTCTTATTTAAGTGTGACTTCGGACATCATCATCTCCTTTCAAACGCAGGGAACTGTTAACTTCCGAACCTTGGGACAATTATAGGGGGATAAACTTTATTCTTTCCACATCTGGGGGTCTGGCCGGGAAGTAACCTTCCGTTTCTTGTCTTTCAAAGGTAACTGGGCGCAATTTTCTATTCATACCTCCCTACAGTCGCTCCTTCTTCTTCTTCTCCTTCTCCTTCCCTCTCCGGGTCTGCTACTCCAACCCCACTCTTGTCTTCCATCCCTCCTCCTCCCCCTCCCTCCCCTCAACCCAGGAAAAGCTACGCCATTCCTCCATTGGTCTCCAGTGACCATGAACCCACTCGTCCGGTCCGCATCAGGCCTCGCGACTACCCTCACATCCAATTCAACACTGCGGATGTGGAGCAATTCATCTTGAGATACAAAGGTATTGCAGATGGGGAAGGTGCGTTGGACACTGACAAGGCCGGGCTGGTTGTCCTGTTCATTATGGACGAAGAGAAGCTCCAGGATGTGGAGGAAATGGAAGGCTACGAGAATCAAGATTGGCCAAAACTGAAGGCGGAGATCCTAACGCGGTGGGGTAGGCGCGAACCTCAATTCCAGGAAAGCAATTTTGTCCGCGTGGCCTCGGAGGCGAGCGCGCGTGGAGGAGTCAGAACGCGGGTGGAGCTGGCGGAGTACACCTTGAAATTCAATCGGATCTATTGTTACTTGTCAAAGAGCAAGGTGGTGGCGGGACAGATGGGGGCTATGAAACGCACGTTTCTGGGTGGTTTAGGCGCTCAACTCCTGGCAAGGGTGCAGGGGCATCTTGACAATCACAACTTGGTAAAGTGGTCACTAGACGGGAGCATTGCGCTCCTTCCGGAGTTGGCTGTCATTTTCCGGGCTGTGGAGAGTGAGCTTGACTTAGAGGAGCTTATCAAGGACACCGCTAAGTCCTTCCCAGCGGGACCAAAGAAATCCGCCCCCCAGGTTCCGGCTCCGGAGCAATTTCCCGCCCCAGTTCCACCTACTTCCACGCGTGTTCCGGTTCCTCAACCCGCGCCAGCCCCTCCGGTAAGCGAATTGACGGAGCTGATGAAGGACCTGAAGATCTGCATGAGTCATATGGGCCAGCAGCAGCCGCGAGGGCCTCCACCTCACATGGTGGAAGGGTTTTGGCCGCCCGGTACCTTTGTGCCAAGGGGGTGCTTGTACTGCAGGGAGAACGGTCATTGGTGATTGGCGTGCGAGGAGCTTACAAAGGATCTCAGCGTGGGATTGGTTCAAATGGCGGGGATGGGGTACATGTTTCCAAAGGGTGAACAGATTCCGATGGAGCCAAGCCAGCCAACCGCAATGCAGCAGGTGCGCACACGGGGTCAGGAGGCGGGAACAATGGTGCAAGCGTCACTGGGCATTGTTACCGGTCCCGGATTGTGGCAACCACCTCGGGTGGAAGCTGAGGTAAGGGTAGTGGCAACGGAAGAAAAGGTGGCGGTCTCCGATAAAATGGAGGTGGACGCGAAGGAGCAACCCCCATCGGCCGTTCCAAAACCGGCCGCGCGCATGCCTGGAACCAAGGCGCCGGCAGCAAGCCCTGTAGGGAAGAAGAAAGCGGCGGACATTGTGTGAAGGGTGATGGGTAACAAGACTCCGGTTCTGCTGACCTTGCGGGAACTGGCGGCCGTGTCTCCGGTGGTGGTAGACAAGATGGGTCAGGCGTTGCGGGATTGCGGTCAGGGACGTGTACCTCAGACAGTGCAGCGGTTTCACATGGCGCGGAAGGAGGAGGGGCGCGGGGAGTGCGAGTTGAAATTGGTTTTGACTCCGCTTGCTTAAGTTCAGATGGTCATAGCAGGAAGGAAGGTGTGTGCTATGGTGGACAGCGGTTCAATGGTGAACCTGCTGCCATCACGTATGGTGGATGATTTGGGGTTGGTTTGGCAGAAATGCGCAATGGGTCTCCGCGCGCTTAACGGAGGGGAGTGTTGTGTGGATGGAGTAGTTGAGGAGGAGGAGGTTGAGGTTGCAAGGGTCTGTAGGCCCCTTTCTTTTCTTTTGGTTGATTGTGAGGATGTGATTTTGGGAAGGCCGTTCATGTTTGGGTTTTGAGCCCAAATGGTTTTTTATCCGGGCACGGGAACGGAGGCGTTGAAGGTAGAGGATTTGTCTGGCGGGAGGTTCAAGACAACTATCTGCGATCACGGGCAGGGAAAGCGGAGGAGAGTGTTGGAGTATGAGGAGGAACCGGACGCGGTGGCTGCAACCAGCTGGGGACAGTGGCCAAGTGGGGGGTGGAGGTAGAGGGGGAAACGCGGTCGCGGCACAAATCCAGGTCCGTAAACGCGAGGACAAGCCCCGGGGAACCGGGACGCGTGGGCAATCCCGCGGATGGGGGAAGCGGGAAGAAGAGCGATTTGCGGGCGGTCTACGGGCGTTGCGCAAAAAAAAAAAAAAAATTCTTTTCTATTTTTCTTCTCTGTTGGTTTCTTTTTCTCTTTTTCCTTCTCTCAGGATATCTCAAGGATGGGTGGTTGGTATGGTACTAAGCTTGATTTGGTGAGGGGGTGCTCTAGCCGGTTCACAGATGGGACAACTAGACACCCTAGAATGTCTGTTCTCCTACTCTCTCTCTCCCTCTTCCCTTACAGTGGCGCGCGCTGGTGTTTTGGTTGTTGTGTTTGTTACAGGAAGGGTACGGGGAACTGTGTGGCAGTTTGTCTGGGGCGGTCCAGGTGCCTCTTTTGGAACGGCTAGTCACTTACGGTCGCTCACAAAGCAAGCGCGCGGGCGCGGACTCAATCTTGGACTCACTCTCTCAAAGCGCGGCCGCACACTTTTTTTCTCAGAAGGTTAGGACCTCCCGCGGAGACATGTATTTTCTTAACGGAAAAGGGAAGCGCGGTACAACAACAAGAAGAGAGAAAGTAGAGGAAGGGGAGAAGGGGAAAAGGGGGGGCAATGCGCCTACCCCATCTTCATCATTTCCTCCATTTCCGCCCTCAAGGACGCCAGTAAAGCCCGGAAAGACGCCAGGAGTTCACGCCGGGATTCTGAGGATTGTGCTCCGGGGATCGCGAGGAAGTTCCGGAGCATTGTGGTCAACCTTTCCGCGAAAGCTTCAAAGCCAGCCGCTGGGAGCGCCATTACAATCGGAATCTCTGGGATCTCGGGAGGGCTGGCTGGAGGAGCGGCCGGTGAAGATGGGGCCTCCGGGAAACCAACAGGGGGGCTTTGTCCAGCTGGAGGTGATGATGGGACAACAATCGGTGATAGAGGCGGAGGGGCGTTGGGGGTTGCAGGTCTCTCATCTGAGTCTGCTGGTGGCACAGGCGGTGTCAGCGGTTGTGGAGTAGGAGGAGGAGTTGCTGGCGCGGCCGCGGGTCTGGTACCGTTTGGTTCAGGCCAACAGCAGCGGCCCAAGCGCGGATTGCCGCGCTCCATTCCTCCAAAGTTTTGTATTTGCCCCGTTGCGGAGGTCCAGCACGGCAGAGGGGTGATGCCAAGTTGCAGCTCACGTGCAAAGTGGTGGGTGACGGGATGGAGGTGAACCGGGTGGTGTCCAAGAGCCTTCCAAGATCGACTTGTTGTCCAAAACCACGAACGGGTCCGGACGAGCCCTCTTGTGCGGCCTGGGGCGAGAGCCGGATTGGGGGGGAGCTCAAGGGATGCTGTCGCTAAGCAAGCAGCAACAATGACCGCAACGGCAAGCTACACAGGGGCGTCAACTGGGGATGATCAAACATGCCTGCCCATTCCAAGCGCAGAACTTGCAAGGGAGCATGATGGCGATGGAGAGGAGGGGAGACAGAGAAGGTGGTAGTGGGAAGTGGTGGGGTGGAGCGGAAGTAGCGGAGGTGGTGGTATGGCAAAGCAATGGGAAACTTCTGGGGACAGAACTCAAGTTGGGGGGGATGTGGTGTCAATTTATAGACACGGATTGGGAACTGCTTCGTGGCTGCGCGCTCAGCATTGGAGGCAAGCGGGCTCAGCATTAGGGTATGCGGAGTGCTCAGCAGCGGCAGCTGCTGGATCAGCAGCAGCCGCTGTTTGGCTCCGCACCTGGTGGACGGGTCGGGCTCAGCATTGAATGCAGCGTTGGCGGCGATCCGCCCCAGAGATTGGATTTGGAAGGTAGTGCGCTCAACTAGCTTCGCGGGTGCGCCGGTTTGGATACGTAGGGGCGGAGCAATCCGCGGGCTATGAAGGAACAGATGAGCGCGCGAGCAAGCGCGCAGATCATGCCGGATATTACCAAACACCCACAACGGGCGCGGAAGAACGGATACAGACAGGCGCAGGGGGCTCCAAGTAGGGCGCGGTGCAAGGACCGCGTCATGAGAAGGAAAAACCGTATTGACAGAACGGCATACGGACGACGGGGGAGTTTGGTACGGAGGAAGTGGGGAGAGGAGGCTAGGGTTTCTGTTTTGAGATTGTTTTCTGTTTTGTTTTCATACTTCTATTTGCGCGTGTACTTAGGTTAGGGTTGAGAGGGAGGACTTATCCTCACTCTCAACTCCGGGTTGGAGAGGGATCCATGAATGCGGAAGAGGAGGAAGAATCACATCACATCATCAGGCTGAATCACTCATCTCACCAGGAGATTAAAGGAACTCATACCGGATACACATCCAGGTGGAAAGTTCTGAGGATTGAAGGATTGGCAATTTCTCTCTCTCTCTACTTTTCTTTATCTCTTATCTCCTTATCTCTATTTCTTATTTAATTGCGACTTTGGACATCCTCATCTCCTTTCAAACGCAGGGAACCGTTAACTTCCGAACCTTGGGACAATTATAGGGGGATAACCTTTATTCTTTCCACAATGTTCTTAAGCAACAGGCTGGGGTGAGAATCTCTCACCCCAGTCTGGAAGATTGGCAGAAGGGAACCGGGTCTCCCCAAGCTTGAGCCTCATCATTGAAAAAAAAAAAAATTGTCCGCTCTCATCTGTGTTATCCAATTGTAAATAGTTACAGGGCTCTCTAGCCTATAAAAGGAGGGGCTCTCCCCTGCTTTTTTCCATAATCAATTATTCCCACTAATGAGAATTATGAGCTTCTGATCCAAGAGCTCCTTCCTTGGTGAAATTGATCACTTATCCGGATATATCTTTTGATTATCCCTTGATCCTTATCCCTTACCCTTGACTTTTTTTTAAGTCTGAAACTCTGATCTTCCCTTCTGTGGCCCTGTTCCTTATCACCAACCATAGCCTTGCTGGTTGAAGAAGAATTCATTAAATTGAATTCTTGAGTGTGTTATACCACTCTTGATCCCTTTTTATGACCCTTATTTGGTCTTGATCATTCATTTGATTTTCTTTCTGGACCAGTCACGTTTGACTAAGAGGTTTTATTAAGTTTAAACCTGGAGTGTTAAACCTCCCTTTAATTATTCAAGTTGCATTCTGCCACACTATTCTTGAATCCTTGAGAAGTGCTGGGTTACTCTTAGTCCAAAATTGTTACTGTTTGTTTCAGTGATCCATAAACATATTGTATTGTCTTGTGCTGCCACCCACAGTTATCTGGTACCCTTCAAGCGCTTGATTGCAGAGAGTTGGGCAGGTTCATTGAGAACCTGGAGTTTGATTGGGTTTGATTTGATCACTCCCAAGCACCTGCTGACGACCAGAGTTATTAGCATGTGGGCGCTGTTACTTACAACTGCTTTGTTCTATTGGAATCTGAGAAAACTTTAACTTATTTCATTCAAATTCTTTCTCCTCATCATCTTGGTTCAGGTTGTTCTGCTTCCCCCCTCAGCTATTGTTGCTATCAACTTATCCCTATCCCATTTGATTCCTCATTAACAAAGGTTACTGGACCTTGATCCTGGTTACATTTAAATATTTTTGTAAAACTCAGGAGGGAAGCCTAAAAAAGCACCTATCCCCTCCACAGAACTGCCAACACCCTGCGCCGTTTGGAGTCTTACAACGGGATTATCAGAAATCCAACACGGTTGAAAGCCAAAAGCAATCCCAACTAGCTCAACTGGACAAATGGAGGGATCCAGCAATGATGGATTTTGCCAAATCATTTTCAAGGCTGCGCTGGAGGCCGTTCCAATACTTACAGACAAAAACTACTCTATATGGAAAGATAAAATGACTATGCTACTGGAACTCAAAGGTGTAAAAGAAGCTTTGGAAGACAATACTAAAACTTTAGGCTTGAAGGACAATATGGAAATTTGTGTCATTCTACTCTCTCAAATTGATTCTATCACGCACAATAACGTAGTCAATTCTTCAAATATTTCTTCTGCCAAGCTCCTTTGGCAAACTTATAAGGAACAATTTGCTTTGTCTCAAACTGCAGACCAAGCTTGGATTTTTAAAAAATTTCTCTATCAATAGTTCAAGCCTCAAGCAATCAACTCCTTCATCACGGACACCAAAATCTCCATGAAGAAAATTCTTGACGTTGGAATAGATCTTCCTGACAATATACTGTCATACCTCATCCTTTTTAAGTTCCCTTCCTCTCTCCAATCTCTACAACATAAAATCATGCATTCTGACAAAAATATCTCTGTTGATCTAGTCCTCAACCACCCTATTCAATTGGACAATGAATCAAAATCTAAATCCAAAGAAATAAAATCCACCAATACTGCCTTGGTTGCTCCACAAAATCCTAAGAAACCTGTTCCACAAGAACTTTGATGCAAGAGATGTTTTCACAATCCTCTCTCTCCCAATCATTCAAAAGACAAATGCTGGCATAAACACAAAGATCTCTCTCCAGAATGGTGGAAGGAAGCACAAGCCAACTGGAGAGCTCAATTCAACTCAAACTCTAAAGGAAAAGAAGTGGCCCATTATCATGCCCTTCTGACTACTTGGATTGAGGAAGCCAATCCTGAAAATCAAATCATTCTTGATTCTGGAGCATCATGTCACATGTTCAACTCAACTGACTTCTTTACTCATCTCAATATCTGTTCTAATGGCAATTTCATTAACACTGGAAAAGAAGGTTCCAAGTTTCCAATAAGAGGAAAAGGAACAGTTCAACTTACCTGGAAAAACTCCATGGTAACCCTCACAAACTGTTTTTACGTTCCTGATCTCGTAATCAACCTCATTATTCCCAGGGAACTAATCTCATCAAAAGGATGCTCCCTTGTTTCTGACGGATCTCAATTTCAACTTCACTCTAAAACCAAACCCATCTTCACTGGTTTCATCCAAGGCAATCTTTTCATCCTGAATCAACCCTTGCTCGTTGGAATCAATCAAGAACTGTGCCATCTTTTGCAAAGGGAAATAAAGTAATGTTCATTGGTAAATTTGAAGTACTTGCACAAGTCATTTGGTCATGCCAGTCCCTCCCGCCTTAAGAATCTTTTTCCCAATCTCTCCACTTCTTCTCTCTCCAATTTTCAATGTGAAGACTGTGTCTTTACCAAACTCACCAATTCAACTTTTAAACAGATTCAATCACAAGCTTCAAAACCATTCAAGCAACTTCACATTGATCTCATTGGTCCCATTACTCCTATCTCTAGAAATCACATGAACTATATTATGTCTATCGTAAAAAATTATTCTGGTTACATATCCGCTATTCCTCTTCAACACAAGTCCAATGCAAGTTCTCAATTAAAGATTATTCTTAATCACGAATGTCAAAAAAAAACCGCTTTCCTGCCTCTATCTGCACTGATGGTTGCGGAGAATTCTCCTCCACTGAACTCAACAATTGCTTTGCCTCTAACTCTATTCAACATCTAGTCTTGGAACCTTACCACCACAAACACAACAGCAAAATAGAAAGAACCAACCAAAATCTCACGGAATCTATCAGAGCTATTCTTTGAAGTTCTAAGCTACCTCATAACCTGTGGGCCAAAATCTCTAAAATGGCTTGTCTTGCTCTTAATCAGATTCCTAAAAATCCTCATTCTCTATCTCCCTATCAACGTTTTACTAATAAAACTCTTCCATTTAGTTACTTTCATCCCATTGGCTCTAAAGTGGCCTATCTGAACAATAAAATTTTTTGTGGAAAAAAATTTAAGGATTGAGGCCTTGCTGGCGCTCTTGTGGGCTACAACCCCAATTTCTTGTCTTATTGTCAGCTCTCTGATACCAGGAACCTTGCAGTCCTTTAGCTACAGAGAGTGATAAAAGAACTTGGAGCAATAATATTCCAAAGAATAAACACTTTAAAGCTCTAATAATGGTACGGTAAGAGCAAGTGCAAGGTTTATTTGGTTTGGTTATAAATATTTTAAATATAAAATATAAAGAGGGGCCACAGTATTATACTACTGGGGATCTTTACAGACTAGCAACCTCTCTTCAAGGGGCCTCCTTAGGCAGTTTAAGAACCTTGGAATAAATATGGGTGCCTTAGAAAGGACTTATTCCACTACTGGCCGGGCTTAACAGCACACGTGGCCTAGACAGGAAGGGAAACACTCACTCTGAGTACTTGACCACGAAAATCCTGGAGTAATTGGAAGGGTTTCAGAGCAGATGGGGTTGATTGCCTGACTAAACTTCAATGGTTGATTGGTTAAATAAAGGTAAATAATACTACTACAGACTAAGTCATAAATCACTTGCTTATCTTCATATAAGCACTTGATTAACAATGACACCGTGTCTGATTGATAATAAATAATTCCTGATAACTGATTAACTGATCTGGAAACAGAAGGGCAAAAGAGCCTGTTTAAATATTCCTTTTTTGGGTGCTTGAGGACCTCTAGAAGGGGTACTAGCCGTGGGCTGAGGCTAGGGGGGCAATCAGGGCAAGATTGGCACGTCCTCAAGGTGCTGTTAGCCTGCTGGCCTTAGATCTGTCAAGGAACAGCTCCTTTTTAGCTGCAGGATCTGTTAATCAATAGATTAGTCATTTTGCTGATCCTGCACTGATCCTTAATTTGTACAGTAAGTACTGGTCCAAAGTGAGCAGACGTAGATTTTTATTGATTCTCCATCCTCTGCTGATCCTGTATGTAATTTTTAATAATTTTTACGACCACTCCTTATGTAGTTTCGTGGTCTTTGAAGGTTCTGATCAACTTACTTCGTGGTGAGTCTGGATCTTTATTTAATTAATAAAAAATACTAAAAAATTAGATATTAACTAATTTCAATTGATTTTTAAGGTTTTTGAACCTTAATCTATGCTCGTGTGTTGGCTTTACATATGTAGTGTATATCCTACTATGTTGTAGCTTCTCTGAGCGGTACCTGGATGTCATAGGAGGCGCGGGGATCAGTCCATTCAAATGCGCGCGGGGACTGATCCGCTGCTCAGATGCGCGCGGGAGTTCAGCGCTGTAGGGACGCGGGGCTGCGTGCGGGAGTTGGCGTACGCGGGAGTCCAACGCTGTAGGGACGCGGAGCTGCGTGCGGGAGTTTGCGTACGCGGGAGACCGGAGCTAGGGACGCGGGGCTGCGTGCGGGAATTGTGACAAAAACACAATTTCCCGTGTAACTCCTAAACTACACACAACACCTGGATTTCGACTGAAATTTAGGTGTGAAACCTATACATGACATATCATGTGAAATATTAAAATGGCTAAAAAGTGCCATACTGGTGCCGTGGTCATTTACCATTCTGTATTAAATTAATTAAAAAAATATAAGGAGTACGAATTCAAGGGTGGGGTCAGTGAGTGACCCTACCTTATTTTGGGTGGGGAATCCATTTCTGCAATAATATTTATGGATTTCCTACTTCTTCATTTTATAATAATTTTATTTATTCATTTATCTTTATTTTGTTAATATTATTATTGTTGCTGCTTTGTCAGGTTGCTCTGTGCTAAGTAGCAGGCTGACACTTATTGTATACTAACTCCCAAGAATTTAATCATTTCCTCTAATCATTTCAAAATTATTAAGGACTCTGTTCCGTTCTCTCCTCTTTCTCCCACCTCTTCTTCATTTTCTGTCAAACAACTCTTAACCAAATCGGATGACAATATTCTTTTTCCTTCTGTTTCCTCTTCTTCCTCTCTCTCTCTGCCTCTTCAATCCTCTCAACCTCCCTCTTCACCTACCTCAACTATTGACGCTCCCCAGCCGGAAGAACTTTCCTCTGATTCAGCATCTGATTCATCCAATGATCTTGCTACTCAGGTAGATCCCAGATAAAGATTATGGGATTATTCTTCTCTCAATCCTCCCTCTTGATATGGCTATCATGATTACTACGCATTAAAAATTTTGAACAAGCTAAAAAGTGTTTTGACGCCGTCAAATGGGAAGCCTCTATGGACTCCAAACTCAATGGCATTGAGGGTCTGGCTGTGTGGGACAACTACCATGGACCCAAACCTATCAATCCTCTGAACACCACCTGGGTCTATCGTATCAAAGACAACTGCCATGGTGACCCCTTAATTTACAAGAGTCAACTATGTGTTCAAGGTTTTGATCAAATCTACGGTCTTGATTATCTCGATACTTTCTCTCCTACTGGTAAAGCGGCTTCTCTTAGAATGGGGCTTCTTTTTGGTCTTTAACATTCTCTTCCAATGAAGCAGTTTGAAGTCAAAAGCGCCTTCCTTCATGCTCCTTTATCCAACAAGGTTATCATTAAAACTCCAAAGGGAAGCAAAAGAAAATCAAAATATCTCATTCTCAAAAAATTGCTGTACGGTCTCAAACAATCTCCGGCAAATTGGTTCCACACTCTCACGTCCTGGATTCAAGATCAAGGCTTTCACAAATCTATTTCTGATCCTTGCCTATATATTAATTCTAAAAAGAACTCAATCCTATTTTTCCATGTCGACAATCTCATTCTTGTTGGCTCTGGGAATGAATTTCAAAATTCTTTTCTCAATCAATTTCCTAATTCCAGTCATCACAAACCCAACACTATTCTTGGCATGAAATACAAACAAATCAACGATAAAATCCTCCTCTCTCAACCTAAACATATCAATCATGGTTTGGAAGAACTCAAAATGAGTGACTTCAAACGCTCTACAATTCCCCTCACTGTCAACGCAAACCTCACTCCAGCCTCAGACAAAGAACACAAAGAGTTTAAATCTTCAAAGATCAATTATTTATCAGCTGTTTGTCTCATAAATTATATTGCTTGTCTCACCTGACCAGACCTGAGTTTTGCTGTATCTAGTCTTGCTAGATTTTGTGAGAAACATGGAATGCGTCATTGGAGGGAAGTCAAACATTGCTGGAAGTACCTCAACTCAACCAAGAACCTTAAGCTTACTCTTCAAATTTGCTCACCAAACACTCAAATAAAATGCTTCAGAAATGCCACTTGGAGCAATGACTTGGAAACTAGGCGTTTGCAATCTGGTCATTTGTCTCTTCTTTTCAGATCTCTTCTCTCCTGGAGTAGCTACCAACAGCAAAATGTTACCCACTCAACTACCAAAGCTGAATTAAATCCTCTGGTAGACTCATTTCTTGAAGCTATTTGGATGAAAGATTTGTTTGCTGAACTCTGGAAGAAATAACCCAAACCCAGTCTCCATTACATAGATAATAAAGGCCTTGACAAAAACTCAAGAAATTTGCTTGCAACTCTAAGACTTGTCATATTGACATTAAAACCAAAGCCCTTCGAGAAGAGCTTGCTTCTGGCAATCTCATAGTTAAATTGATCCTCTCTGTCAAGATGAAAGCTGACAGCCTAACCAAAGCTCTTCCTTATCAATCCTTGTCTCACCTATTGAATCTCATAGACCCATCTCAACAAATTGCGTCTTCAGTATTACCAGCCACAGGGATTGTTGAAATATCTGTTTAGTCTCCCTTTTTATTCTTGATGTGCTTGCCATTTCCATTAGACTGTTCTTTCTCTTTCTTCTCCCTGTCTCTCAAATTTTACGCAGTGCGGACCGCTGCGCTCCTACCACTCTCTTTATCGTAACCGCACCCCCAAATCATGACTCTCTTGAATGACTCCTTCTAACAATTCCGACTCTTCAAATCTCAAAATCCCCACTCAATCTTCTTTTCTCTTTACTTCAGATTCAATTTCTTTTCATCCTTTCTTCTTACTCTTTTTCTTTTATTTCTACTTTCTTTTTATGCACTTTCTCAATCTTACTCAAATCCCTAACCCGTGACTTCAACCTCTCATTGATGTTCATTCTTCAAACCAAATTTGTCTGGTATGACTTTACCCAATATCATCTCTGTCTCTTTTTGTTTCTTTGATTCTGATCTTACTTTTTCCATAGAAAGAATTGTCTCCATCGTATCTTCTATCAACCTCTAGCTTCTAAATCCTGCTCTATGATCCAGTATCTTTCCTCAACATCTTGATCCCTCTTAAATATCATAATTTCTTTTTTTCACTAAGGGATTATCAGAAATCCAACAATTTCCACCTCTGACAACAGTGACAATGAAAATGTTGCCCTTCTTTCAGAAGTGATATTATTCAAGGAGGTGCTTGCCAACTCTGCCAAACATCCATTGTGGTTAGATTCCATGAAGGTAAAAAACTCCTCCCTCATCAGTTGCAACATGGGCACTCTGGTTCCCTGTCCTTACAACAACATTGTCATTGGTGGCATGTGGCATCTGGTTTAGAAGAGTAACAAATTTGGGGAGGTTGTTTGCTGCAAATATAGGTGGGTGTGCTTTGGCAATCATCAACAATTTCCTTGTCATCATCTTGATAACTAATCATCAGTTGGTCAGACAGAGTCCCTCAAGTCTCTCATGTCCATTGCCATTCAACACTGTATGCATGTGTTCCAATTTGATGTGGAAACATCCTTCTTACATGGCAATATCAATGCAAAAATCTATTTTGCTCAAGTCACAGGTTTTGAGGTACCAGGTAAGGAGACATTGGTCTGGAAATTTAGCAAGTCCCTCTAAGGCACCAAGCAGGCACCAAGATTTTGGAAGTGAGATTTCTCAGCCACCCTGTCCAAGCTAGGCCTCTTCCCGTTGCAGGGCAAAAATCATCTCTTTGTCAACAAAAACAGGCCCATGATGCTACATTTTCAGTTCAATGATGGACTGTTAGTGGGCCGTGATCATGATCAACTGCTTCAGCTCCTCAATTGGATAAAGTAAAGTTACTCCATCCGGGTTCAAGAATTTCTGGTCCAGAATCTTGGGTACACCTTTGAATGGCAAGCCAATGGTTCCTTGGTGCTGCATCAGCTTGATTTTTTCCTGAAAACTCTGTGCAAGTTGAAGATGGACTTGAAAAACTCATTCCAGGCTCCAGCCCCTCTGAACTTACACCAACTCATCTCCACCAACACCCCCAGGTTTGATGTATAAATCATGCAAAAAGAAGTGGGGATGCTGATTCATTTGTCCATCAACACAATACATGAAATTTCCTTCACTGTTAGCATTCTCTCACACTATTCCCACTCCCCAACTGAAGCTCATTGGAACATTGCAAAGTACATGCTCCAGTAGTTCAAGGGTACTCCTTCCATGGGGATTCATTTCAAGCGCTCTGGAAATGTGGAAAAAAAGGCTACGCAGGTGGGAAGATTCTGATTATGACACCTTGGCAATCAGCAGTACTTTATAAACCAGTTAAATTATACCTCTCCTTGGCAATCCAATCTGTTGGGCCACAAGAAAACAGTCGGCCACAAGAAAACAGTCCATTGTTTCTCAGTCAACAATCAAGGTGGAGTTTGTAGCAATGAATGTGTGCACCAATCAAATGCAATGGTTTTCCAACCTGCTACATGGTCTGGGTGTTCAAATGCCCCGTCTGATCATCATGAATGATAATTGAGTAGCAAAATTTTTAAGCAAAGAAGCCCAGCTGAAACCAAACTCAAGGCACATCAAAGTCCGCTATCAATACCTCTGTGATCTGGTTGCCAAATCTCTCCTGTCTGTCAAGCACTGCCTGTTGGAGGAAGTGATTGCCAATGTCCTTACCAAACCACCAGGATATTTAAAGTTCATAAAAGCTTGGAAGATGCTAAACATGATTCTGGCCATGGCGAGGAGGATTTTTAGCTCATGCCTTGGCCATAAGTCTGACAATAGCAGCAGTGCATGGGTGCAGTTGCCTGTCAAGGCACCAAGGGCCTGTCAAAGCCCATTTGAGTAGAAGAGGACGCAACAAGGAGGAAGGAAGACAAGGACAGTCAACATTGGAAGGATCAAAGATCAAGGAAGAACAAGACCACCCTGAAGCTGAAGAAGGAATCACATTGCCTAATGCTCTATGAACAAGGGTCTTAACCAGACACACAAAGTTAGGAGGAGCCAGAAGAAGTTCACTCCAACGTATCTTACACGTCTCCAGTGGAAAGATCAAGCTAGCAGAGCAGCACCCAAAGGTAGTCCTAACTCTCTTCCATTCTATTTATCAATTGTTTCTCATCATGTTTGTTTCACTCATCCATTGTGTTAAAGATTATCTTACTTCTCTAAGAGTTATTTTTTAATCACTTTACTGCAATAAAGAATTGTTTATAACTCTTAATTTTCTTCCCATTCCCTTTCCATATAGAACCATTGCTATCTATGTTGACCAACCACAATGTAGCTTTCAACAAGTTTTTTTTCTTTCCTCAGCAACCTTCAGGTATTTCTCAAACTCAAGACACCCCAAGAACCCATGGGAGATCATAAATGACCTTTTTCAATGCAGGAAAAAAAAGGATGGCCACTTGTGACCAGTATTTCTGTGATAATTTTGGGGGCAAAAGGTAACACAGTTGGTGGAAATCAACCCACATTGACCATTTGCATGCAAGTTGGTCTAACCATTGATCAGGTACAACCAATTGTTGAGCAGCATGGAAAGAGATTGTGTGCTGTTGCTAACACCCACAACAACCCCGTCCCAGTACCAGAATCTTGTCTAATCCTTGAGTTACAATACTTGTTCCCAACTGATTATCTCAGAAAATCTTCCTTAGCAGAGAAAATAACCACAAGGTGCAACAAATGGAAAACACTCCAGAATTCCTTCTTTATTGTTTTTGTAACAACTTGGCACCCTTAGAACTCTTCTTTGACTAATATGTGATAAAAAATGGTAATAAACAATACCAACTCCACAAAAAGCTCTGAACGGAACTATTACTCTGTTTGAAACTCCAATTCAACCTAATAAACAAAATAAATAACAACTCCAAGAATGTAACACAATATACAAAAAGTCTCCCCTTCCTCAATAAGATAAGACTGGAGGCTATACTATGATACTTCCCTGATCAAATCCCCCACAAGATACTCCTCCCTTTTATCTACAACGCAAAACACAGCTCCTAAGAAAGAATATAAACAAAACATTACTCCCTCCACACTGCCTTCCCCATGCATTCCCCAATGACCTGGATCACCATTCACCATGAAAAAAATGGCTGCTCCTGCAGGCAGGCGTAGCATTTGGGATGGTGAGTGAAACCTGTGTGGACTTTGTTGAGGTTTGAGAGTCAAACATCAAATTGATTCCTGGATGGTCTCAAAATATTGCTACACAATATTTATGTAATGCATAAATTTTATTTAAAACTTTTACATAACCAGAAGAATTGGAAATTCATGTATTTATTATTAATTTCATATTTGTTTTGCAACTGTCAAGAAATTTGGTTCATAAATGTGTTGCATGAACATTTTACTCAATTTTTATCAAGCTTTATAACTCAATTTCATCAATTTAATTGAAAAAATGAAATTTAATTCTTATTTATAAACTAACCCTTTTGTTTTTGATTTCTCCTTCAAGAATAAATTTCATCCCAGTGGCCATACTAATCTGAGTCTTGAAAAAGAAAAATTCAGAACATTATCTTTCAAAAATTGCAAAAGAAATGGGAAGGATGCCCTCAGATTCATAACCCAAATTTCAAAAGAGATCAACACTATGATGAATAATTATAATTTAAATCAAAATTACTTTTACTCTTTTTGTTATTTTTTTTATTTTTTGATTTTGTCCCTTTTTTTATATTTTATTTTATTTTATTTTTTTCTTCTATTTTTTTTTTTTTTTGATTGTTTTTGATTTTTTTCAATGCTTTAGATTTTTTTTTTGAATCTGGCCATTATCTTACAATTAATGAAACGTATATTTTACAAACCGCTGACGTTCTAAACACACATACAATTACTTGGAAACACAGGCATTTCAAGGATTTTTTTTCTGAAATTTATAACACTGCAGCCTGGCACACTAGTATGCAAAGCCCTTACAAAAATCATTCAGAATTTTCAGATTGTTTTTAGAACTTCAAGAATCTGTTCAAAAACAAAGAAAATAAATAAAAAAGAGTGTCAATGCATTTTGGGACTTTTCCTTTTACTTCTAATTTAATTTTTTTTGGTGATTTGAATACTTGGAATTGTTTAAAAAAAATCAAAATTTTTAGAATATCTTCTTGTAATTTTTTTGATGTGTTATAGGCTTCTTAAGATTGGATTCAATGTAAAAAGAATTTGAAAATCACATCCTTTTCTATATTCTCTTTTAGAATCAGGAATCAAATTTTCTTTCTTGTCAAGTATTTAGAATATAATTAAAAGATGAAAAAAAAATGCTTTTTCATTTTAATCAAAGCTTCTGACACATGAAATATTTATCACCATGAAGATAGGCTCAAATAGAAGGGGTGGTAAATTGGGTGGTCCAAAATTTGAATTTGTTTTTTGTTAAATATTAATAAAAAAATAAAAAAATTTAAGTAAAATAAAATTAATGTTCCAGTGGAAATCCTTAAAAGGCTCTATCACACAAACAGATTGGTATTGGAACTGCTTTTATAGTTTTTTCTGTTTTTTTTCTTGGAAATATCAAAACAGAAAGATAAAAAGAACATGAAAGCAGCCCAAGTACCAAAATGATTCCTTGAACTGGCCACGGGGTCTTAAAAAATAATTCTTGTACTTTAATGCTTGTTTTTTTTTCAATTTATGTTTCAATCATTTTCCTTTGATTTTTTTTTATTTCTTAAAGTTTCTTTCAAACCCTTTCTTTTTCTTTTAATAGTCAATTTCTTTTAAAAACAATGAAAGTTTTGTTCCATTTTCAAAGTTTATCTTGGTGAGAGTGAAAAGGTTTGTAGGATGTTGATGTTTCTCCTCAAACACTAGCTCATCCTCATTAAAAACTGTGTTTGTGGATCATTATCAAACAGTAAATTTGAGGGTACTCACTGCGCTGGTGTGCAATCCTATATAGTAGGGCAGGATCAAAAATTTCAGCTTGCAGAACCCAATTTGGTCCAGTGGCTTTCCCCCCCCCCACCTTGGTTAAATTCACAACACCAGTATATGTGAACCCCCCAGACCAAGGAAATTCCTATGCATGCAAAATGTCATTGGGGCATGAAATACTCATGTATTTAAGAGTAAGGTTAATGAGAAAATAATTCTCTTCAAAAAAATTTTATTTTTGATTTATTTTTGATTTTTGATTTTTTTTTTATTTGATTTTTTTATTTTTTTGAATTTTTGGATTTAAAAAACTCCTGTTAGAATTTTGATGTTGCTCCTCAAAAACAAGCTCATCCTACCTACAAAACTTGTTTTTGAAAGACCATAACACATTCAATTTTTTATACTCAGTGCACTTGTGTGCACTCCCATATAGTAGGGCAGGACCAAGAATTTCAATGCACAGAACCCAAATATGTTTCAGGATTTTTTTCTGATTTTCTTTTTATTTTTCTCCCCTTTTTTGGGGTTTTTTTGTGGGTTTTTGTGATTTTTGTGATTTTTTTGGATGGGTGATGTTAAGTTCACGGCTCCAACCGTCTGGTAGTGGTGTAGGGTCCTACACGGCTCAAATGAGCCGTGGGGGCCCATAGACAACTACAAAGGGCCGTTTCAAACATTTGTGACCCCTGGGGGGTTGTGTAGGAGCCGTTTAACCCCCAAAAATGGCA
This sequence comes from Puccinia polysora, assembly GCA_025617555.3. Lineage (NCBI taxonomy): Eukaryota > Fungi > Basidiomycota > Pucciniomycetes > Pucciniales > Pucciniaceae > Puccinia > Puccinia polysora. The sequence continues at coordinate 24,661,717 of CM062641.1, read as the reverse complement.
AATTCAAGCTGTGGACCCCCATACATGGCTCAAAAATGCCATGTTTTGGGGTGCACAACCCCCTGGAAGTTGTGCCAGAATTTTGGGCACCCCCTGGACCACACTTGGGTTCCTTCAACCCAAATTTGGGATCAATGCATACTTTGTGGGACTGTTGTTACACACCTAGCAATCCCAAAGAGACTTTAAAGTGAAACCAAGGTGAAAGTAAAGTGAAAATTAAAATCATATAAAAACCTGCAAGAAATTCTTTCTCAACTCAAAAGTGAGCAAACTTTTTTTTTCAATTGAAAGTTGGATTGAATACTGAAGTATACCATTGCATTTTTTTGCATGGGAACAGTGGCAGGCCCTCCTTCTCCTGAAATGGCTGGGTGGAAGTTCTACATTGATAGTTTCATCAACAAAGCTTTGGAAAAAGAAAAAAAGGATTTGGTTAATGTAACATTGGAAGCCCCAATTGCATCCTCATCAAGGGTGACAATTGAGGAACAAAATGTTTCACAGTTGGATTTGACCTCTGGTCATTAGTAACATTGTATGGTACTGTTCTTTGCTGTATTTAGTTTGATTGAAACTGATGGAGTGCATGCCATCAATATAACTATGTAACTATGACAGATCCACTTGACCCACCTCCTGTGAGAGCTTTTCATACTAGGGAAGAGGCACAAAACTATTGTCAAACATGGGCAAAGAAGCATGGTTAGGCTTTAACAGTTTTCAACTCAAAGCGTGACCAATATGTGGATTTAGCCTGTGATAAACATGGTTCCTATTCAGGAAAACTTCTTACTAAACGGTCTAGACAAACTCACAAAAGGAAGTTTAGGTTCAAGTTTTTAATCCGTGCAAGTTGCAAAAAGGCAGACCCCTTGTGGCAAATCTCCTATAAAGAAATGCAACATAACCATCAACCATCTGAAAATCCCTCTGTGCATCCTCAACTGAGGAGAATCTCTGGGAAATCCTTTGATCTACTTAAGGAAGGCATGAAAGATGGGCTCAATACCTTACAAATTAAGAGAAAATTGAGCAAGATTGATGGGTGAGATTATGTTGATGACTGAACAATCTATAACACTAAGCAGAAGTTAATGCTTGAAGAACTAAAGGCAAAAGTTTTATGGAGGTACTCTGTGAACAGCTTGAAGAAACAATTTGAATTCACCGGTCAAATTTCAGTGGAGAGGGTCACTTGGAGGCCCTGTACTTAGCACATCCTGAGGCAGTAAAGCTTTCAAAACAATTCCATCATATTTCTATTTTGGATTGTACTTATAAGACAATTAAGTACAAAACCCCACTGTTGCATGTTGTAGGAATGACAGCCAATTGGAAAACTTTCACAAAAGCTCTTGTTTTTAAAACAAAAGAAACTTTTGATTTCTACAGTTGGTCTGTAAATGCATTAAAGGAGTTGGCTTATGATCCCAAGAGACTTCCAAAACTCTTTGTGATGGACCATGAAAAAGCTCTGATTTGTGCTATTGAATCTAGTTTCCCTGAGTCATCAAGACAATGTTGCACTTTGCACTTGTCTAAAAACATACAAGCAAACTTCAAAGCGCCCTTTGTTTATGACTTTGAAGGATGGAAAATCTTTATGACTCTGTGGGCAAAGTATGGGGCCTCAAAGACCAAGGAGGAGGCGGAGTTCAATGATGAGGAGCTCAGAGTAGGTCCAAATCACTGCTTCTTATTCTTCCTAGTTTTGGGTTCTGACCTTTTGAATTGTATATTGTTTCTTGAAAGACTATGAGGATTTACTTGAGTATATGGAAAATAACATTTTCCCTAGCAAAGAGACGTTTGTAACAGCGTGGACTTGTATAAACCCAGATTTTGGAAACAAAACAACACCTTGGGTTGAAGGGGTCCATGTGGCTCTCCAACAATTCCTTGCAAACACTTTGGGAAACCTGTTGGATGTTTGGAAAAGCCTTGAGGGAATTGTTTCAAATCAAATTAAATCGGTTCATGCATCACTTTATAACTCTCAAATTAACTTAGGGACAGTTCTTCCACCTGAACCATTACCATTGGGTTACAAATTTTCTTTAGAGGCAATTCAGCTTATTAGGGAACAATTTGAGAAGTTCAAACATGATCATGATGGCAAAGTGTGCACCAAGTCATACTCCAAGACTATGGGTTTGCCCTTTTCCCACCAAATAGGTGACCATCTAGCATTCAGAGGATCTGTGGCACCCAAAGATGTTCATCCTCAGTGGGGTTTGGACTATGACCCTTGCATTTCTAGTTCTGTAAGTTGGTGTAAGTTGGATTGTTCAAATCACTATGTGATTGATGCTTTTTGATTAATGAATCCTAATTCACTAATGGTTGATCCTTTTGAATTTTTCAAGTGCAATGTTGATTAAATTCTAAGCATTCCTCAGTTACGTGAAAAAGTGAATGCAATGATCTTGGAATCTCCAGATCATGAGCAAAGCGGCCTATTGAAGTATATCATTCAGAAGATTACAAAATATTGATTGAAGCTAAAACTTGAACCTAAATTCTTACAATCAAGTAAGGGCAGACAAAAATTGACAGATATGCAGCAAGAAACATCTTGGTTTGAGCATGTTGAAAACCAACTCAAGGGGGGAAAAAGGACTAGAAGGGCTCAAAAAAAGAAAACACAAAAGATTGTAAGTCTTTTCTTTTGGGATATGTTCATTTTTTTGGTTTAATGAACTTTTTTAATAAATAATGATGAATGGTTAGTCAAAATTGGAAGAATCTGAATCTGAATTTTGTAGTTCAGAGGAAGAGACTGATAGTGAATTGGGATCACTTAATTTTGAATCAGAATCCTCTTCAGAGGAAGAGAATGCGCATCAAGGCTCAACCAGAAGCTTATCTTTGGTGAGTATTCATTTAATTGATCTAATTAAAGAAATTAATATTAAGTTATTTTTCATGATAGGAACCAAACCTGAAATACCTCAATCAAATACCCAAGAAATTCCATAAGTTCTTGGGTGAGGTTTGGGATCCAATTTGAGATGGGAATTGCAGATTTAGAGTCATTGCTAAATCTCTTGGTCATGAAGAACATGGTTGGTTTAAAGTAAGGAAGGAAACAATTGAAACATTAGAGAAACATAAAGCATACTATATTAAGATGCTTGGTGGTTCAAAGGAGGTTTAAAAGATAAAACAAAGACTTGATGTTGAAGAAATCAATGAAAAGATTCCCTCCTCAAAATGGCTGGCCAAATTAGATATGGGTCAAATCAAAGCAGACACATATTCCAAACCTATATGTTTCATTTCATTAGAGTCATTTCATACTTATACTCCAATGAAAAATGGTGTTACTTATCAATCAGATCCAATTTTCATTTCCTTTGTAAACAATAACCACTGGGTTCTACTAGTACTTGAGGGAGAAATGATTCCAATCCTTCCCATTGTAGCAAAACCACATTCCTTGATTTCTAAAAAAGCCTCTGGTTGGGTTGATCATCTCAAAGATCAACTGCAAATGGATACTAGATTGTAATAGACTTTGACTTCATTTAATCATTGGGTTTCATAAAGATTTTAATTCTAAGGCAGCTAACAGGTTCTATTAATATAAAGGGTTATCACATCTTGAACATCATCATGTTGAGTTTTTTGAGTTAACATCATTATATTGAGTGTTTTGCATGAGAGTTTAATGGTAAGTCAGTTCAACTTGTGTTGGGCTGATTCCATCACAAGCTTAACTTATGTTAAGCTTGGGATGGGATCAGCTTGACACAAGTTGAACTTGTTTTTTTTTTTGGTGTTTTTACTTTAGGGCTGGTCAAAAGACTTGTATTTTTTGGGGCACTTTTACTTCAGGGCTGGTCAAAAGACTTCTTTAATTTTTGGGCCCTTTTACTTTAGGGCTAGTCAAGTTGAACTTACTTTAGGGCTTTTCAAGTTACTTGTATTTTCATTGGTGTTTTTACTTTAGGGCTTGTCAAGTTACTTGTCTTTTTTTTGGTGTTTTTAGTTTAGGGCTAGTCCAGTTACTTTTGTTTTTTTGGGTCTTTTTACTTTAGGGCTAGTCCATTGGATAGTACCAGTTTATTTTGTTTTTTATTTATTTATTTATTTATTTATTTATTTATTTATTTATTTTTTGTTTTTTTAACCAAGAAATGAACATTCTTTGATTTTTTGGTTGATTTCTGTTTTTTTGGAAGGTTTATTTAGTTTATGGGTTATGTTAGTACCCTTTCATTCCTTTTTTTTTCTTTTTTTTTTTGGCTCACTGCTGTTTGGTTGCGTGTGGAATCCCACAAGCCAGTGGACCAGGCTGGGTTGGCCACATAACTCTTTGAGCCGTGGGGGGTTGTACACGGCTCAATGAGCTGTGAATTCAACATTTCCCTTTTTGGATTTGTTGGATTTTTTCAATTTTTGTTTTTTTTGGTTTTTTTGGAATAAGTAGTTTTTTTGATTTTGATTGTTATTATTTTCTCCATGAACATGGTGGAAAACTCAGGTTAACCTGTCCACCTCCCCAAATTCATTTGGATTTTTTTAGATTTTATTTTTAGATTTTTTTTTCTTTTCTTTTTTCTTTTTTTTCTTTTTTCTTTTTTCTTTTTTCTTTTTTCTTTTTTCTTTTTTCTTTTTTCTTTTTTCTTTTTTCTTTTTTCTTTTTTTCTTTTTTCTCTTTTTTTTTTTTTTCAATTTCCTTTTATTTTTTTCTTTCCTCATTTTTTTGAGTCCTCTTATTTCCAGAAAAATAAGCAGCTTATCCAAAGTTGTCCATCAACCTGACATTTGGTTGTGGCAAGAATGACCACTTTCTGGCTCCCCCTGCCCATAAGGGAGGCATGCAAAGTATTCTTGAAGGGAGTTGGACAAATTAGCCCAAGTTTTCCACCATTTTGAAGGGAAAACAAAAAAGTTAAGATTAAAATAAAATAAAAAAACATATTCAAAAAAAAACCAAAGAAGTCAAAAAAAAAGAAAGAAAAAAAACCCAATTCCATCTGGCATGGTGGGAAACCTAGGCTAAGTTGTCTACCATGCCAGAGAAAAAATAATAATGAAAAAAGGGGGGGAAATTAATTTTCTCACACCCCCAATCCTTTATTTCAAGGAATTTTACATCTACCTGCCATTGTGTGCCCCTGCTTCCACACAGACAAATACTTTATTTCATGGTACTTTCAAGATTTTTTTTTCTTTTTTTTTTGATTTCTGATGCTGCAGTCCGGTATTTGGTGTCCATAATCCCCCCCAAAAAACTGGTGGTAATTTTGGAGGCATCAGAACCACTCCAAAAATTTAATTAAAAACAAATTCAAAAATTCTGAAACAACCAATTTTTCCATGGGTTTTTGGATCCATATTTTGGCTATTTTAATTTTTTTTTGTTTTTTGGTTATTTCAGCTACTGAATATCTTAAGCACCATCCAAAGATCTCTCCAATATTTTTTTTCATATTTATTTGGATTTATCATTTTACCTTAAAAAATCCTTTCAAATAATTCAAACAATTCAAATTTCTCATTGGACATTTGAATCCTGTTATTTTCCTTTTTATTTCCTTTTTTTGGTGATTCAAGCTATCAAAAAGGTTAAAACAAGAGTAAAAGATCATTTTGATATTCTTTTTCAGATTTTTTGGATTTATCACATTACCTTAAAAAAGATTCCTTGAAAAAAGCAAAAAATTCAAAAAATTCAATCTTTTTATTAGACTTTTGGAGCCTTTGGTTTGCCTTTTTGATTATTACTATTATTTTTTTGGTTTTTCAAGCGGTTAGAAATTCAAAAAAAAAAACTCTCAAGAGTGTTTAAAGATTTATTTCAGAATTTCAGGATGTCATTTTTTGACCTCAAAGCGTTCCTTCAAAAAAATCCCAAAAAATTTCAAAAAAAGAAAAAAAAGAAAAAAAATAATTGAATTTTCTCATTGGATTTTTGGATTTTTTTTTTTTTGCCTTTTAAAATATTTTTTTGAGGGTATTCAAGCTTTCAGAATCTTAAAAAATAATTTACAAACTAGATTCTAAATACAGATCTTTTGGATGTATGCATACACCTTCCAAACTTGATTCAAAAAAATAATAATCAAAAATAAGGAACAGATATGGATACAAATTTCAAAATTTATTCAACTATGATTGGTTTTTAAGTTTCTAATTGATTTTCTTGGATGGAACAAAACCTGATTCCCAAGCTCTAAACTTTTCTCAAAATAATGGTTTTCAAAGATTTTAAATCCTTGGTCACAAAGTGTTTCCAAAGTGGATCTAACCTTGGAGCTGGCCAATGATCAGACTTGAACTTGAATGAGACTCTATGTTTGAAAGATTTTAAAAGAATGGAGCAAATAGGAGAATATTTGGAATTTAGGATTAGGGTGGGGTGGTTGGGGGGGGGGGTAATTCAGCAAAAGTTAAGTGGAAGGCATTCAAGAAGAAAACAGAACCACTGGAAACTTATATGTTTCAGCCAGAAGGAAGCCCACAAGTCCAATTTGATTTTGTATGCCATTGGGAAGCTGGTCTATTGATTTATAAAGATATGATCTTCAGACATACATACAGCATTTATATTGGTCAAGCCAGTTTGCCAGTATGTGGTTGTAGCTAGTGAAAAAGTGCCATTCAGGGTGTATGGGGGGTGTGAGGGTGTATGGTTTTACCTGCTGTTCTTGGATGAGCAGTATCAAGATGGGGGTAGGGGCATGAGAAGTGTGGGAAGTGGCATGGAGTAAGTTGAGTGTGATTTATTTGATTAGGTGACAGTTGAGTTGGAGGAAGTGTATGGAGTTTTGGGACTGGGAGGGTGTCCTTGGGGGTGGGGGTGGGGATGGTGCAGCTGAGGGGGATAAAGATGATTCAGGAAGCAGGGGGGGGGGGATCTGAGTGTGTGTTCAAGATGGATTTTCTTAACATTGAGCAGGGAAAAGTTTGGGAGTCTTAGTCTGTATCCAGGCAAGTTTGAAAGGGCATAAGATACTGAAAACCAAGTGAATTATGTTGTTGACTCCTTTCTACCTATGTTTCTGAGTCCTTCCTTGCATTGAAAACATTCCATAATTTCTTCATTGCCCCGCTGACAGTCCCTGTTCATATGTTTTTTGTCACATCACCCACACCAAGCTTTCTGACTGCACCACTTTCCAAAATTGTTGGTCCTTAAACATTTGAAGCATTGGGCAGGATATGGTTTGAAAGCCAAGACCCTGTGGTGATTATAGTCTAGGAAGATGCCTTTGTGTTTTACTTGTTCAGCTACATCTTTACTGGAAGAAAAACTTCAGTGGATCCGGATTTCTTTACAGTGTAAATGTTGTTGGATAACCATCTCATGGGTATTAAATCCTCTTTCTTGAACTGGTTTGTAAGGGCCATTTTTGATTTGCTGATTTCCACCAAGGGATCAAAATAATTTGGAATGCCATGGACTAAAACAGACCACCTGCTAGGTGTGGCCTCTGGTTTGGAATGTACCTGTTTAGACCATAGGTGCTTGTTATCCATCAACCGTTTTCAGCATTTTTTTTTTTTTTTTTTTTTTTTTTTTGCTTGATATGAAAACCAACATCACCAGAGTTCATGACATGGCTGCCTGTAACTGTGACTAGATTGTCCTGGACAGGTGCGTTCAACTTTGAAAATACCTCATCAGTGCTTTGCACTAAGGGAGCCTTGGGTAGCTGAATCAATGGATTCTTTGCTGGATTAGAGTGGATTACCTCCCATCCCAGTTGTAAAAGTCTCAGCTCTTATCTAGCTGTCAGCATGATATTTGGTCTAGTGTTTGTGACTTTGGAGGTGTAAGTGGGTCTGAGCAGTGGCTTAGATGGTAGATCAGAGGTGGTGGTAGTGTGGTTAGTCAGTCGTAGCACCATCATGTTTATTGATCTTGGTTGCCATTGCTTGGATTTGTTTGTCTTGGGATTGTTCTGTGAAAATCAGGATTAAAATCAGCTCAATCATTGTTTTATTCACAATCAGGTTACCATTTGAGTCATAATCAGTTGGTTCCTCAAGCAACTGAGTCATGAGGAGTGCCAGGCCACTGGTTCCACTGTTGGTGGGTTATTGCATGCCACATTGACACTGTGTTCAAGTTCCATCACAACGTTTGAGGTTCCCACCAAACTGGGTGGGTTGAAGGAGGGGGGGGGGACCAGAGGAGAGCCATTGGTAAGGTTGGTGGTAACAGGATTGGGAATATGGTGCCACCATCCTCCCTCTCTGGTGGGCCATTGGCAGGTGGTAACAGTGGTTGGCCATTATTTATTTATTTATTTTTTTAAGGTCAAAGTTTTTCCCCTATGGCCTTATGGTCCATCAAGTGGTCCTTTTTTCAATGATGTTTATGGTTGTAATCTAGACAACTGAAAGAAAAACTAAAATACGAGCGGCTTGAAGTTGAGACATGAGAGAAGAGGACCTGGAAGTGCCCTGACCTTTGGAGGCTTTGGCCAATCTTGTGGTGCTGGAGTGAGAGGTGCCATGAGTTGGTGGGCAAGCTGTTGGTCACTGGTGAAACTGGTGTCCTTGCGCTTGTCCCACTGTTACTTTGCTTGCCCATCTACAATCCTCAATCCCCAACTCCCTGTAACGGTTGGGATGCCTTGCCCACCTGAGCACCACACCCAGAAAGGATTGCTCCTGTAAATCTTGTTCTGTTGAATTTGCTACATACCTCCACACTCATCCTTACACCTCAATCAACCCTTTGGCCCATTCTTCCTTGATAAAACCCCCTAAAGATTGTTACCAACAGATTTGGGAGCCCATATGGGCTCTTGAGACTCTGTTGGTCTGCCAAAATTGTTGATCTGCCAACCTTGGCCATAAGGTTATGGCAAAGAGAGATAAGAGCATCTAAAATTGTCTTGATAAAATCCTCAATAACTTTGAAAATTTCTCAAGGAACACAAGGGTCAATTATAAATTTCAAAATCCAATCTTGCACCCTGGTTGCAATAGATTGGGCCCCCACAACAGTTATCAAGCAGTCAGAAAGCAGTTCCCACCATTGTCCCTTCTGCAAATCACCACTCGATAAGGGTTGGACTGTCCCCAAACAGGGCAACAAAAAAAAAAACAAAAAAAAAAGATTGTTTTGGCATCCTTTTGATCTCAAAAAAAAAAAAAAAAAAAAAAAGAAGAAGAAGAAGAAGGAAAAAAGAAGAAGAAGATATGAGAATGATTTGGAACAACATCGAATGGGTCCCCGGGGGTTGTCGATGGAAGTGATGAGGTTTGAGTGGGGCTCAACTGAAATTTTCCTTGTCGAGGCTTGACAAGGATCCACAATTTAATGGATCCTTTTTTTGAGGATTTTGTCCAGTGGGGATGACTATCGAGCCCTATGGAGCGCACGATGGTGGCCGGATCGGGTAAATCGTTGATAAGTCTGCCTATCAAGCCAACCCGATCGAGACGGTGGTAGATGCTCTAAGGCTATTGTAGCAAAGAGGGATAAGGAGATGATCAAGTCACGCTCATCAATAAAACAAGGAGCTGAGGTGGTGGTCTGGGCGGGCAAGGGAGTGATGCATGTTGTGGTCCGGATCAAGATCTTCCACCCACCGGGACCTGTGGTCCCTCCCATCGGTGATCGATCAACCCGACCCTTAGCTCTCGTTAGTCCTGGCTCCGGTTGGGGTTCAGGATCACATGAAGGATCACCCTTGACCGGCCTCTTGTTTCTTCCCTCCTCCAAAAGCTGATCATCTCTCATCCTTTGATTTGATCCCTCGGCCTCTCGATCTTACATACCGTTTGGCTGCCAGGTGTATTTGTAACTGTAACTCCCCCCCCCCCCCCGGGGGGCCCCACCCAATCGAAGTTACAGGGAGTTACTGTTATGACCAGATGTCAGAAGAATATGCATGTAAACATGCATATTCATAAATTGTCTATTTTCAACATTCTCGAACCTTCTCCTCATTGCTTACAAAAACGCGGATCCTGGGATGACAAGATCGAACCGTATCGTATCACACCGATACGAAACGTAAAAGAAAGAAATTAACTTATCTCTTGTCACCCCAGGTAAGCAAACTCTTTTTATTCTTCCTTGATTTGTTTTTTCCTTTATATTTTACTTTTTATACACTATCAAACTCTCATGATATATGACAAGATGAACTGTATCGTATCACATCGATACGAAACGTAAAAGAAAGAAATTAACTTATCTCTTGTCACCTCAGTTCTCGGGATAACAGTTACAGTCACACAATCTTGAAGGTTACAGTTACAAGTCGGCAGGGTGTTTGGCTGCGGGGCCCCGGGGACTCGTCCAAAGTTACAGTTACACGCGGCAGCCGAACGCACCCTTAACATCTGATCGGTCGGTCGATCCTCGATCATAAATAAATAAATATATACACTCCACCTTTTTTTTTTTTCTTTTGACTACTATGGATAATCATTCATCTCTTGGATCGACTGATCGTACGGCAATCCCCCCCCCCCCGCGTATGTATCGTTTCCAAGACAAAGTCTTTCTGGTCGTCGAGCTGGGGTGGTTGAGATGGTGGGCCCCGAGGGTCAGTTGACAACCACTAGAACCCTGACTTGGATCATCAACCCTCTCAGAACCCCCACCGTCCTTGAGAAGATTTAATTCCCAAATCGAACTCATTCAAGGGTTCCTTTTCCTTTTGTTTGTTCGAATTTTAAATTCATGTCGAGTCTGATTAGGAGGGGGGGGCTAAGGCTGATTTGAATAAGGTCTAAATTCGATCCTCTTAATCATTTTTTCCTTTTTTTACACCAGAGCTACTTTGAAGTAGGTTCAAGTTTGGGGGTCTTTTTTTTTTTTCTTTTTTCGTTCGATCGTTTTAATGTATGGGACCAAGTCTGTTTTTTTTTTTTTTTTTAAAAAAAAAGAATCAATTTGATGATCGAGACTGTCTTTCCAATTGCTCTTTGAGGTAAGTTTACTGAAGCAGCTTCAACTGAATTGTTTTTTTTTTTTTCATTGTTATCAAGTTTTGATTGCCCTTCATAGTGACTTAATGTTGGAGGTTTCGATTGCGCCTCAAACTTAATTCGAAAGTAGGTCGTTTCGAAATCCAAGTTTCTATTGGAGTTGTAGATTATCAAGTCTCTAATCATGATGTCTTTGGTTATTATATTCGACTTTGAAAAAAAAAAAAAAAACCTAGTTTGAAGTGGGTTTGATTTGGATCTTGATTCGATCCTACGACTAGTAATCTCTCGTCGATTCAGTTTCGAATTAGCTCCTCTCGAAGAAGGTTCGAATTTCAAACCGTTGATGGTTCCTGATGGTTTGTTTTCAAGTTTGAAGTCAAGAATTTGATTAAACCTTCTCATTGGGTTTGATGGACTGTATGCACGTAATCTCATCACTTTCATTCCCCCAGGCTTCCCTACACCCGCTGCGGGTTGATGAGAGCCAATCGAAAGGAAGAGGGGGCGTAGGTGTTTCGATCATCCCAAGGGCTCACGATCATGATCATGAGGGTGGAGGGTAGATCGATTTGGGTCGGAAGGGAGAGTAGTGTCTGCCAAAAGGTTATCGATTCGGTTCGGAGATTCTTGACTCCCATGAAAGGGATCGAGCGAAGGAAGGAGTGGCATGGTCAGTATAGTCTTGGACGCCCGATTCTATTAAACTTACACACTACAAATTCCCTACTGACGTATCCATTCACGGATTCACACATCTAAGCATGTATGTACATACCATCCCCATCGTGCTATCGATTGAGTTGGGAAACGCGTGAAGTACATACATAAATGTTGATAGATTGATTCTACGTGGCATGCGTGGATTGTAGGTTGTGTGAGTATCTCCTGGGCCGGGTTCCCCCGTGGGAGAGTAATTCTCTCTCCCCCCCCCCCTCCGCGCCCAGCTGATCACTGCTTGATCGACACCCACTCACTCGATCCAACGCCCGTCCCGGGTCGACGAATACGTAAATACATATATTAAGTATACTGGGGTTGGAATTGGAATCGTAGGGAAGGAGGTATTTAGTTCAAGTGGATAGATTGACGCACATAAAAGACATACATACTACGCCTAGGTCTAGGGTGTTAACGAGATGAAATTTCCCCCAGGGGAAGAATTAGATTAATGTTGAGTCGGAGGCGTTATTGATACAAGCTGTAAGTACATATTTTGATGATTGCTGAGAACACTAAATCCATGTTACTATGTATGCATTTATGTGATTGGAAATGATGGTTATTTGATATGTTAACCTATTGACTTATAAATCTATGGTAGTCCAATTTATGGATATTATGTTCTTAACATAGGGATCATTCACATGATGGCCAAGACTTTATTAAACTCTGGATCGAGGCTGCAGTTACGACCCGACCCGCCTCGACTAACTACTGCAGCTTGTAGCCAGAGTGAAAAGGATAAGCCAACTCTTCGCGGAGAGTGTCGAACTCAAGGGGGATATATCCCTAAGATCACGATCCGGTCATGCCGATTGCGAGTGTGAAGGGTAAGGATGAGCTGACGAATCGTGATTAGGTCATCGTCATCAACCGATGATCAGCGAGCATAGTCGTCAGTCCACACTGGCTTAGCGCACGAGTCGAGTCGAGTCGAGCTGGGGATGAAGAAATACGAGGCGTAAGCATCGATCGGGTCATTGGATCCCGCGAATGGATGATTCGGTAAATTAAACTGATGAATGACATATACATATATAATTCTTCAGGACCGTCGAGCTAGCGATATATATATAAGGTTATCGATCAGATCATGGTAGCGCTCAATCGACTGACCGGCCAGTCGGATCGATCGAGTCTCGATCGGACCTGAGGAGTGAGATCTAGATTCCAACTTCGTACTCCTCTTTATAAGCAACAGAGACCCCGTTCGAGTTCGAGATCGAGTACGAGTTCAGGAGACGAAGTAGTCAGGTCGACTCAGGTCATCATCCATCGGCCAACGATCGTCTAGCTGCTTACTCAGGTTAGGATTACTAAGTACTAAGTCATCGGTCATTCGTCATCGTTCATCCTCGATCATCATCATGAGCAGTCGTCATCTTCCCTCCTCCACCGCCACCGCCACCACCACCACCACCACCATCGGTTCGAGTCATCACTCCAAACTCGGATTCGAATCTCATCGCACTCGATTTCATCAACTCCGAAACCATTCCTCCTCCTCATCCTCCTCCTCCTCCTCCTCCTCCTCCTCCTCTTCATCCTCCTCCTCTTCCTCTTCCTCGTCCGCTTCACCCGATCCTTCGATCCTCTACAACCCTTCCAGATCCTCGTCTTCCTCCCAAACCCGTCAAGCTCGTAAGTCACTCACTCACTTCCTTCCCATCATCCTACTCTCACTCTCTTAACCCCCTTCTTGATGAGTCACTCTATCGATATCCCGATCGCCACCCTCGTCACCTGTCTCTCTGGTATGGGTATCTGTATCTACTCACTCTCCTCGCATCCCATCCGTCATCGTCATCTCCCACCATCCCCATCGGACCTCTTGACCCTATCCGGCCTCACCTCCATCCGATCCGATCCGATCCGATCCGCCCCGGCGACGACCCACGACGACGACGACGACGACAACGACGACCACGACGACGACGACGACGACGACTACCACAACGACCACAACGACCACAACGATGACGACGACAACGACGACAACGACGACAACGACCACAACGACGACGACGACAACGACCACAACGACGACGACCATAACGACGACGACGACAACGACGACAACGACCACAACGACAACGACCACAACGACGACGACGTCACCTCACCTTATCCAATCATCACTACCGTCGATCGACCCTCACCACCAATCACCGGGGTGTATGGATCACCTTGGATCGTCGTACATACCTAATGTAGTTCACGCTCATCCGTCTCAGGCCAATCATGAACCTCATCATCCCAAGCCTGCCATCCAATCCGATCTTCAGCTCGATCATCACCCTCATCCTCCATCATCATCACCACCCACGCATCCTCATCATCCCATCCTCCCACTCCATCAGTACTCCCTCGTCAGTAGTCTTGACTCGATCCTCATCCATTCTCTCTCCATCCTCACTCACTCACTCACCCATCCCTCCCCCAGCTGCCTCGAACCCTACCATCCCCAACCGAACCCTCCTCGGCATCCCTCGGTCTTCCTCCTCCCAAGAGCCATCAGTATGCTCGGATCGACATCGTAAGTACCCCGTTCCTAGGCCACCCGAACCCTTACCTCCGTCCGAACTCATCCCTCTCCCCTTCGATTCCCCCAAAACACAAGCCATCCACCTCCCTGAGGCTCGATCATCTCGATCTCTCGATCATCGTCGACCCATCGAGATCCTCCTCATCCATCATCCCCCCAACCTCATCCTCGACCACCACCTCCTCCATCTCCTCCTTCTCCTCCTTCTCTTCATCATCATCACCCTCGTCCGATCCAACTTTGCCATCCTCGACTCGTCATGATCCCAACCAGCTCGACGCTCGTCATCCATCGGACCCGCGTTCCCTCTCAACATCCTCCACGATCGATCATCCTCATCAACTCCAACGCACCCTATCCTCCAATCAAGCCATCCAGTCAACCTCCCCCATCGAGCCCCCTTCTCAAGATCCACTTCGATCCGATCATCATCCCCTCAAACTTCATATCCCTCAACCACTTCAGATCTCCCATTCCTTCCGCCGTTCCGTCACAGCCCCATTCACAGCCACCGGCTCGACCCCCGTCGATTTCCCCCTAAGGCTCAATCGATTGGATTCCATCTTCGAGGATGGATCACACCCTGTCTCCTCCAGTTTAGATATTCCCTTCGAACTCATCAAGCCGCCTCTCACGGCCATCACCACCGCTGGCTCTAACGATCATCCGATCCTATCCTCCAAACCCTCCCGGGATCTCGCCCCCTCGTTCCATTCGATGGTCATGGATCGATCCAGCTCCAGTCAATCCATCTTCCCAGACCTATCCTCCTCTTCATCCTCCTCATCCTCCCAACCGAACCTCCTCCAATCTAACCCCGATCAACATTATCGGAAGTGGTCCGGTAACTTTTACGTTTGGGTTTACGATCTCCCCCCTACCCCGGAGGCCCCCGCCGCCCCATTCAGTCCTACCAACGTCGTCATCAGTCCCACGACGACGACCTCCAACCTCTCCAACCATCTCATCGGTGGTCTCTCCAAGCACTTCTTTCAACACGCTCCCTTCAAACCTTCCAACTATCCCTCCGAACCCAAACCTATCAAGTCGAAGGACCGTCGGGTCAAGAAGAGTCTCCTCATCGGGTTGACCAAACAGAAGGATATCTCCTCTCAATCGGAGCCTTCGATCGCCTCGAGCATCCATAAACCTAGTCTTGATCCACTCAGTCTGTCCGAACAGTTGGACGCGTTCGTCGACCGAAGTGATATAGACCCAGCCGAAGTATCCAGATTGAATCAGAATCGCTTCCCGTCCCCATTACTCTGCCATCCCAACCCTCATAAGCTGGGTACGATCGAATCTCAAACGAACCCGAAATCCAAGAAGGCTTCCCAAAGTCACGATCCTAAGGTGAACCGTAAGAGATTCGGCACTGGGTTTAGTACTAGTAGTGCTCAAGCCACGGGTGGTAGCGATGCCAGTGGAGCTGGATCGATCACTAGTCAATTGGCTCTGGGACCCGGTGCTGCTATGAACTCACTAGGTCTCGGTGCTGGTCAGTGGAAGTTGGTGCAAGGTGTGATCACTGAAGACGGCCACTTTACTCTTTATACGAGCGTGAGCTTCAATTCCTTCTTTCATCTCTTTATACATACATGCATATATATATATATATATATAGATACATTTACTGAATCGATCCCAATCTTTGATGTTCCTTCAAACGAAAAAAAAAAACGCTTCCCACCGAACGTTTTTGGTTCTTGGTGACTTTGGATGCGTATCTATCGAGGGTAGCATGATGTGGTTCTATATCGAATCTATCTGCCCTCTTATCGAAGAACTGATATTCGAATGGTTCATCAATCTATCTTTGGTCGTCTGCATTGTGGTGTGATCACTCATCGTGCCATCACCCATTCTGTTTCCACTCAAGGGCCCACTTCATCTACTTCTTTACCCCTCCAGAGTCCTTTTACTCACCTTCGATCTCCGAATAACTCCTACTCCTCCCTTCCGAGTGCAATGAACATCACCCTCCCTAGTCACACGGCGCCATCCTCTCCTTTGCCCTCAGCCAGTTCATCAGGTCCCACGTCGACCAATCTTGGTCATCAAACCAATCAACAGCTCTCGATTAGTAGTCCAGAACTTTCGATTTACATTTGCATGCCCAACCTGATCCTACTAGAATCTTGGCTCGTCATCTGTAAATGTTTTTGTCGACCGGATGATTTCAGGCACCTCTATCCACGCTCTAACAAGAAGCACCAGTCATCCGGTATCAAAAGTTCCAGGGCTAGAGTTCAGAGTTTGACGAATCCTCAAGTTGAATCATCATCTTCCCCTGCCCCGCGTCTCTCGGATGATCCAGGATCGGGCAAAACTATCGATCCCCAATCGATCAAAAGCGGATCGCCCGAGCGAGTTAGGATTTGGAGAGGGGTGGAGATTCAACTCTTGGAAGGTCGCAAGTTGGGAGAAGTTCAACAGGTCACCGTTAGTAATATGATTAACAGTAGTTATTATGGCGCGGGTGGGGTAGCGGCGGGTGGTACCAACGGAAGTGGAAATCGAGCGATAGTCAAGGAGGAGAGAAGGAACTCGACCGGTGGGTTTCTACCCACCAACAGTCAAGCTTCACTATTATCTATCAACAAGGAACTTTTGTTCAACAAATCTTCCAACTTTGGCAAACATCAAACCGCTCAGCAGTTTATCATCAGTGATCCTGTTTATCATTACCAGGTCGAGAACGGCAGCAATGGCGTGGGAGCTGATCCATCCCAACCGGTACCCTATCGACATCCGAAGGATAGTAATGAAGCCAGTAGCTCACTGGTCGGCTATTCGAATTCTATCACGCCCGTTCTGAATTTTAATAATGCTAGCAACGTGCAATCGTTAGGAGGAGAGGTGATCAACCGACAGAGCGTTCTCAATTCTAAATCTGTCTCCAATCCTGATCCTCATCTCAACCCTGCCGACTCTACGACCAATCATCAACCCATCAAGAGTCACAAGCTACCTTCCGCCCTTTCGACCCCCATGATGGAATCCTCGTCGAGTATTAGTCATACCAAGTCCCAAGTCTCGTTTCCCAATACTATCACTTCCACCCAAAACAATCACAATGATCACTTTTACTTTGTCGAGTTTGAATGGGATAAGGAAGTGATGGGTAGATCTACCATTAAACGAAACTCGAACCCATTTTGGAGGGAAGACTTTAAATTCTCGTTCGTTCTTGTTATCCCACGATCAAGCTCTTCCCCGCATATGATATACGTAGAGACTGATGACCTCCCCCTCCCCCTCACTCCACTTATCTGTTTTGTGGAATCGCAAACGCTACGATTGGTAGAGAGTTTGGATCCTTCAGGACGCCGATGATCATCAAGGTTTATCAGATCAAGAAAAACGTTCATCATTCGAAAGCATCTTACCATCAGTCACTCAATTCAATCGGTAGTTCGAATCCCTCATCGTCCAACATTCAATTGATCGGTCATAGTATTCTGGACTTCAAAAAGTTTGAAAAAAATCTCGAGTTACAGCTTTGGTTACCGATTTACATGAATTATCCTGAGGAGGACGAGGGTGGTCAATCGCTCGGAACTCCCAACAACTTGAATCCCGATCAAGTCCTTGATATGAGTTCGAACGATCACCCTGACGATCATGCAAACCTATTTCGGAACGCCAACATCGTTGGTGAAATCAATCTCTCCCTGACCGTCTTCGAACAAGTCGTCCTGGCCGAATCTGAATATTCCAAAATGTTCACGGTTCGTTTTTTCTTCTTGCTTGTCACCATCAACCTTGTTGAGTAGAGGGGATCAGCTTGATTGAAGCTGGTGCTCTCTTCGTTTCGTTTTGAGAATTTTTTAGTTATTGAATAACGATGATATCAAATTGCCGTTGAATCTGGCCAATATGGCCGTCGGTGAATTGGATCGACTGGCTGAACTCCTGATTCGAATCTATGAGTCCAACGATCGATTATTCCTCATATTCTCTCAACTGGCCACGATCGAGATCGATGGGGATCCATCCAAGGCAAGTATTCTATTTAGGGCGAATACCCTGTTGACGAAGATGTTGGAGGCCTATATGAGGATGGTGGGAGGCTCGTTTCTAGAGTCTAGCGTCGGATCGGTGATTCGTCGGATCTGTATGGGTAAGGTCGAAGTCGAAATCGATCCAGCCAAGTTAAAATCCTCACTGTCCTCGAGTCAAAAAGAGAAGCTCATCAACGAAAACGCCAAAGAGCTCAACAAGCTTTCGAATGAGATTTGGCAATCGATGTACATCAATCGATCCAAGTGTCCGAATCGATTGAGAAAGGTATTCGTCAAGATTCAAGAGTTGGTCGGCAGTGCTTTTGAGGATCAAGACATGAGGTTGACCGCTGTCTCGGCCTTTGTCTTTCTGAGGTTCTTCGTACCCGCGATCCTCAATCCAAGGTTGTTCAACTTGATCCAATTTCAACCCGATAATAAGTCTCAGAGAACCTTGACTCTCCTAGCCAAGACGATTCAAGGTTTGGGTAACTTGACTCTCTTTGGGATTAAAGAACCATGGATGAGTGTCATGAACGAATTTATCACCAGTCAACTCGATTCGTTTCGAGATTACATCTCGTTCATCTCCCGAGAATCTGATTCGATCAAACCCGAGTGGACCTCGAAGGAGTACGAAGGGTATGGATTACCCTATGCCCTCCGGGCCTCATTACCCGCTTCGTCTCGAGATGGGATTCCCATCCTTCCTCATCTCTTGGATCCCGTTCGGGATTATTCACTCCTGGCTACCTTCATCTCGGTCCAAAAGCGGAAAGCACGTTCAGCCGGAACTCAATCTTCATCGGTTTTACCCCCCAAGTCGACCAAGTTTATCGACTCCATCCCGCGTCGTCCTCGTCGACTTACCGACGTGGCCGAGATGACGACCTCATTGTCGGATCTGACGAGCCCAGTGAATGCTACCATGAATAGCAGTAATAGTAGTTGTTGTAGTGGTGGTGGTGGTGTTGGTCATGGTACGACAAGCGAGTTTTTCAAGATTTGCAACGAGCTACATGCCAAGTCTGAGAGGAGATATTTGAAGATCGTTCAATCCGAATCTAAGGAATCTAATAAGGCTTCATCCTTAGCCACCTCGACAACCCTCAACGTCAATTCTTTCGATCGTTCATCAAGCTTAGCAACTCGAAACCTGTTCCCGATCCTATCGACAGCTCCAGACAACGTCGTCACCCTCGAAGGTTCGTCCCAAAAACCTACGATCATCAACTCCAGAAAATTGGTCGCCAATCATCCCGATTCGCCCCTCGAACCTGCTTCACCTCGACAGCCATCGCGAACGGCAACCCTATCATCCAACATTTTGCCATCATCCCCTAGTCATCGTTGGAGGCGATCGCACACGATCTCCGCTGAACAAGGTAGCGGAACTGCTCAAGCGTTTGATTATCTATCAGATTTACCTCATTCGACGAGTAGTGAGAAGTCAGTCGATCCGTTGGGTTTGATCTCTACTACCGTTGGTTTATTAGAAGGTTCGAATGAATCGGGATCGAACCTGAACCTGATGAGCGCTCCGATCGATCCCAATTCGAATTTGAACTCGTCCTATTCGACTTGCTCGTTACAGAAAAAACCTAGTTTGATCCATCGATCGCCTAGGTTTAAGATACCTTTCAACTCGAACCTGCTCACTCCATCTCAATCTCGTCAACCTTCTGGTCTCGCTTCTCCTCAGGTTCAATCCCCGAGTAATCGAAATCTTGGGAATCGTAACAAATCATCATCTCAAAGGGTTAGTGATCGCCCTGAGGAGGAGGAGGAGGAGGAGGATGATGATGATCAAAGCACTACGGTCTACCAACCTCAAAGTCTATCGACTCAATCGATCTCTCCCTCGCAGCTTCGAGATGATCAAATCTCCAAGTTCAACCAATCGCTCGAGACTGACGCCCAAGGTGATCAACTTGAGAGAGATCACACCGGTGGAGGTAGCGATGAACTGGCTAGTTCTAAATCCACCTCAAGGTTGATGACCCATCGATCGATTTCATGCCTGGTCAATTCTTCCACCGAAAATCGACAACTGATTCCTAGATCGCCCATCACCGGTGCGACCAAATCGGCCGTCTATCATTCGTTGATCGGATCTCCTCATCTACTCAAGAATCGAGTCAACGAACTGACGGAGACGAGTATGATTGGTGGAGGTTGGGAGGCGGCCGATTCGTTCAATCGATCGGTTCATCATGAGGACGGGGATGATGGTCGTCATCTCGGTCGATTTGGATCGATGAGTCGAAGGTCTAGCGTTAAAAGTAATAAGAATGGTATGAGGAAACTGTTGATTGACGTTCGAGATGGTACGTTCAAGCAGAAGAGAGAAAAAAAAACTAGATAACCGGAGAGATGATGGATTATTAACCTGTTTTCTCAACGTTCATTCGCTCGCCCTTTTTATTATTAATTTATTCAGCACTCCAAGAATTATCACCAGTGGAAAGAGAACAACGACAAGGGGAAGAAAGGAAAGGTCAAAGAGGTAAAGGGGTAGAACAAAAGATCGGAGAAGATAGCAAGGACCAAAGTGAAATACCCCGGGAGGAAGGTACTTCGTTTTCTAATCTTTTAGTTGATGGAAAACCGGTCAAGAGCAGTCAGATCGTCAACCGACTAGGTGGTGATGGTGGTGGCCGTTCACTCTTGAACGTCAATCGATCAACATCCTCCTTCTCGTTATCATCCGTAGCCTCCTCCGTCTCCTCTTGCTCCTTAACTGATCATCATCATCATCATCATCATCATCATTCATACCGTGATCATCATCGACACCCTCAGAGTTTAGATAGTCTGGATGATCTCAATCATCCTTACGAGCGATCGACGGGGCAAGTCGAACAGGATCAATCGACTTCCTCCATCCAATTCATCGAAGCTGGTAGTAGTCTTCTGGCTAGTGAGAACATCGATCCATCATCGGTTACTACCAAGAACCAAGTCAAGAACCATCGTCTCCTCAATCTCAATCACCCCCTCATCCATCGTTCCTTAAAACACTCATCATCCACCACTGATGAATCTGCCATCTCTACCTCGACTACCTCGACTCCTACCTCAGCAGTCCCACCTGCGTTTTCTTCGCTTCAACTCATTTCGAGCTCACCAGGATCATCATCTCATACTTCAAATCCGATCCCCTTTGATCGGTTGGCGGGTGGGATGATGAAAGACCACCGTCCCGATAGGTCTAGGGATAGTCATGGCAGTGGGAGTAGTGAGAGCCTTGGGGATCGTTCGAATCCGAGTAGTGGTAGTCAAGCTACTACGGCCAGTCATTCTATTCATCCTACCCCTACCCAGCATCATCATCATCCTGATCAACGGGAACCATCAACGGACTCGGTCACTCATCATCATCATCATCCTTCCTCCCCCTCCTCCTCGCTGACGACGACGACGTCGAGCAGTCACACCCATCACTCTCTCAACCTGATCGGCAAGCAGATTGGCCGATCGACGAGTTCGGGATCGACGTCGGCTTCCAACTCGAATCCTTCGACTCAACCATTCCCACCACCACCACCAGTTCATCAACATCATAGTACTTGGAGTCATCGTGGGTTTATCAATAAAATGATGAGGAAGAACTCGACCGCTAAATAACCCCCCTCCCCCCCTTTGTGGCTTTTTTGTTTTGTTTTTATCATCATCATTCCGATCGAGCTGGTGGGGTCCCAGCGGCCTTCCTCATCCTGCTCCCCTCTCTCACTCTCCCCCCCCTTTTTTTTGTTGTGTTGATTTGGGTGCAATTTTGTTTGTTTTTGGATCTCGCTCAATCATTCATTTCAAACATCTTCCTGCTCGCTGTTGGATCAATCTCTCTTCTCTCCCAGTCACCTTTCTTTTGTTTTCTTTTTCCTCTTTTTGGCGGAGAGAGGCGGGGAGCGAGAAAGAATGTGTCTGTGTGGGTGGGTGGTGGGTGTTGAGAGTAGTAGTAGTCTTGGTAGCTCGGAAGCGATCAGAAAGGTTCCTTGTTGGAGATCCTAAGTAGTCGAGCTCTGAACGGACCTCCTCTTGTGTTCTTTTTTCTTCTACTTTTTTTGGGTTTTTTTTTTGTTGTGGGTGTAGGTATAGGTGTAGGTGTAGGTGTCAGAGTGGATGGAAGTGTGGATGATGATGATGTGAAGGAAAGGATTGAGGTGAAAGAGGGGGTTACCCTTAGAAGCTCAAACAGTCAATTAGTTGTGAAGAGAGATGAATTTTTAAAGTGAATACTTGAAGGGAATCTGATTGAAAGAGAAAGGTTTCTATAGACAGACCAAGTGTTAGTGTGGGTCTCAAGAAGAAGACAGAGCTTATCATGATACCTTGGATCTGGATTTGAGAACCTCATGATGATGATGATGATGATGATGATGATGATGATGATGATGATGATGATGATGATGATGATGATGATGATGATGATGATGATGATGATGATGATGATGATGATGATGATGATGATGATGATGATGATGATGATGATGATGATGATGATGATGATGATGATGATGATGATGATGATGATGATGATGATGATGATGATGATGATGATGATGATGATGATGATGATGATGATGATGATGAGAATGGTTAGAAATATGCAGGCAACAACAAATGGAGTAGGAAATGATGAAGCAGGCACAGGGAAAGAACAAGAGACAGGGATTTAGAGATTGAAAGGACACTGCAGCAACAGCAAAAAAATCAGGAGGGCTGCTTATGAAGAACAGGAAAAATTAATCAAAGCACAATGATGAAGAAGACCGGAGAGAAGCTGAAGTAAGGATTGAGAAGGATGAAGATCTAAGGCTGAATGGCTGAGTACAGAGTGCTTGAAAGAAGAAGGAAGGAAAGAAAAGAAAAAAGAAGAGCGTGAGAGAGAGATTGAGTTCAGGAATCTGAGAGAGGTGAGAAACTGGATGAGGGAGTTCTGAGATAATCCTGAAGCAGAGGAGGAACTGATGGCTCCATTGCAGGTAACCAGTAAATAATATCTAAAGGAATCAAGTTGATTTCTCTCTTCCTTGGATTTTGTGCTACCATAGCCTTGCCATATCTACAATTTTATTGGGTTTTACCCCTTTTTGCTAATTCATAAGGAGCCCATTGTTCCAGGGTACAAGATTTAAAGTTAATCTCCTCAAGAGAGGTGTTAAAGACACCCAATCTGTATAAAATGTGGCTCCTCTTTTAACTAGTATTACTGATTATATTGAAAAACTTTCAAACAAACCATATGAAACTTTCACTTATTCCAATCATATTTATCCTTTTGGAGATTGGTTTGTTTTAATTCTTGAGAATATTACTGTTCTTTTAATTCATCACTCTCTGTAGCTAAAGGATGGAAAGGTTACTGGTATTGAAAATCAGAAAACTGGGGGTCTGGATGGGAAATCTCTGATAATAGTTATATTTAATTATTATTTTCCTTGGGCCAGGTATTCAATGTAAAAATAAGTAAAAAAAAAGAAAATACTTATTTCCATTTTTTTTTTTTTTTAAAAAAAAGAAAATCAACTTTTCTAGCGGATCTAAAGACCAACAAAGAATTGATTTAATAATATCTTAGTCTTCTTAAAACAAGAAAAGAAGATGAAATCAGGAATTTGGTATCTACTGGTTGGGAGGCACTAACCCCTGAAAAAAAAAGCAAGACTTCTTTATTACAAAAAAGAAGCTGAAAAAGAGGAAGAGTTGGAGTTGGAAATATAGATAAATTTTCAATTATTTACTCAGGCAACACAAAGCATAAAAAAGATGTAGAAATCACTTGTTTTTCAAAAATAAAAATCACAAAAGTCAGTCATCAATATTTTTTTAGTAAATAAGAAATAAAACACTAGGGGAAAAACAGAGGCACATGCTAGTATGTGCCTGCCTGTAATGTTGGTCTTACTGAAAGAAATAAATCAGGTATAAGTGGAGAATAAGCAAAAAAAATCTCCAAAATAAAAAAACATGTAACTCTTTTCCAACCAACAGAAAATCTAGTTCTAATTCTGATACAATGCACATGCATCTCAGGTTTAAAAAATGAAATTAGATTCAAATTTCAAGGAAATCAAATTAAAGATATTTACAAGGCAAATGAGAGAAAATGAATCATAATTATGAAAACTGATCATTTTGGTTGTGCTCATAACCAGGCCTATGAATTTATTCTATCATGCCAAAGAAATCTATCTGTTTTTTGAATTTATCCTATTCTATGGATTTACTTACCAAGTGCTTGATTGTAGCATTGAAAAGACCAGATGGGTGCACCAATGGACTGCTTTAATTCAGACTGGAAGATGACTTGAATATCATCAAGATGCAAACATTCAGAAGTTGATTTCAACTTGCTCAATTATTAACAATTTCACCAATCTTTAAGATTTTTGACAGGAAAAATCCAATAGAAAACAAAAAAAAAAAAAAAAAAAAAAAAAAAAGAGGGAAAATGGGGGCACATGCTAGCATGTGCCCCCCTGTGATTTTGGTGTTACTGAAAGAAATAACTCTGGTGTGACTTGAGGTTATGCAAACCATATCTCCAACATTCAAAACATGAAACTCTTTCCCAACCAACATCAAAATAAGTTCCAATCCTGAAACAATGCACATGTGTCTGTCACACAGAGACTTGACACAGAGTCAGGGTGGCAGTAACTAGCAGAAGAAAAAAGACTAGTACAAGGGGGGGAATCAACAATGGATTGAGCTGAGAGATTCAGCAGAGAGGATTGAGGACTCCAAGGTGGGTAAGAAGTCAAGGGAGACTCAAAATTAGTCTGGTTGGTACTAGTAGGAGGGGAAATCTGTAAAGAAGTGGACTGGAATTCTAGGCACAGAACAAGATGGATTTATCTCATAAGGAAGGGAGAAGAAAGATCATGAGAGTTAAGGTTTGTATACTGCTAGATAAAAACTTTCATTCTCCTACTAGTAAAATATTTGCAATATATTAAAAGAAAGGATAAGAACATAATATTTATGTGAATAAGATCAACTCAATATGTCAAAAGTGTGACAGAATCCACCAATGTAGAATAGGTGTACTCCTGTCAGCTTGCTATTATTGCAGAGCAAGCTGCAAAAGTAACAGAAATAACATAAAATAATAATAATAAGATTAACCTAAGAAGGAGTAGGAAAACCATAAATATTATTGCAAAAATGGATTCTCCACTCAACATTAGGTAGGGTCACTCACTGAACCCACCCTTGACATCCAACTCCTTATATTTTTAAATAATTAAGGAAAGAAAGACCAAAATACCATGGAACCACTATTGAACTTTTTGGCAAATTAAATATTTCACACATATTGTCACATATAGGTTTCACATCTAAAATAAAGTCAGAATTGAGGTGTTGTGTATATTTTAGGAGTTATGGGCGGAAATGTGTTTTGTCAAAATTCCCGCACACAGCCGCGGCAGCCAATGCACCCGCGCGCGGCTGAGATACAGCCTTGTCACTCTGTTGAGGCTGTGTATGCAGCCCCAGGCCTCTGACAAGTACGCAGGCGCGGGACTACCAGTTGACAGAGTGACAGGCGGCCTGAGAAGCTTAGGTACCGCGTAAACATGCTACAACCCACACGCCAACATTCTAAATATGTAATAAATGTTCCCGTGGATAGTAGATAGTCTAAAAGTACATAATATTATATAAAAATACTTAAATAAACTTTATACATATTTTTTATTAAATATAATTCAAAGTACCAAGAATGTCAAAAATAAGACAATGAAAAATTCTGATTTCTAGACATCAATATCTTTGTGACATACTAAGAAAACTAATGATGTAAAAATATTCCATGAATACCCATGACTTAAATTTTTAAGTAATTATTTTAGTAAATCTACTGAATTTTGAAAATAAGGAATAAAATCAATATCATGAATTTACTCCAAATATTTAATACATAATGAGAACTCACCTGACATCCAAATATCCATAGGAATGTCTATTAAAATAATTATTAACTTACTGGGAAGATTTACTAAGGATAATTAATTAAATAATAAATAAAAAGGACAGATTAGTGTTATTCACACGTCCAAATATCAATTATGAAGTAGAATAATTCCAATACCCTGTGGAATTAAATGCTATTTGTGTTACAGTACCAAGAACACGTGACAGGCTACCACTGGTTACCCTGCTAGCCTCAGTGTCCGTCCCTTTGAGCCCCTGTACCCCTCAGAAGGACAATATTGGGACACCAAAAGCGTTAAATAAAGAGCTCTTTAGAGGATGTTGATACCCAGAGACCCAATTATATTTATATCCAGACACTGTGCCAAGGTAATCAAATACTTTTAAGAGATAAGTAAGTGATTTATGGCTTTAGCCTGATTAATAATATCCATCCCCAACTGTTTTTATCAATTTAAAGTGCTGAACAACCTTATAACCCCAGTAAACAGGTTTTACCCATCAGTGCACGTCCCAAAAAGGTACCCAAAGGATTTAATAATATGCCAGTGAGTCTTATTATCCTTTCTCTGTTGTGGCAGCTGGGTTACAAAGCCCTGCCACTCCACCGTGTATTTTATATACATATTATCTTTGGGCAAAATATCCTTTAAACTAAAGGGCCCAAAGTAACCAGGCCTACATGTTTTCATACTGAATTCCCTGAAGAGAGGTGTTAGAGATCCCTTATATAGTTGTGGCCCCTCTATAAAAATATTTAATAATCAATTTATCTACATTGATTTATAACAATAAACCATAACCAAACCAATTAACCTTGCAATAAGCTTTATCCAAATATTTTATGGATTTTTGCTGCACTTATTAAATAATATATTTAATATTTATTCTATCACCTCTGGTAGCTAAAGGATAGAAAGGGTCTTGGAATCCAGGAGGCTGACAATTGGGGGTCTGGCTGGGAAATATTACATTTTATTATATTTAATACCTTGGAGCAGACATTTCATTTAAAATTAAATCAAAGATAAATTTATCTGACTTTTTAACTGTGATTCAATGTTAAAGTCTTTTTCAGTGGATTTATAAACCAATGTAGAAATAATAATCTATTACTTAAATCTTTTAAAGATAAGGAAAGAAGGATATATTAAAAATTATAAACCTACTGGTTGGGAAGCTTTAACTCAAGCTGAGCAACTTAATATCTCTTCTGCACATAAACAATTAGATAAACTCCTTGAACAAGAAGATCTTAAAGGTGTATCAACTTCCAGGCCCTATCAAGAAAACATAACACTTGGAAGAAATAAGGTATAAATTACTTTTTAAAATATAAAAGTAAGTATACAACTTGTATTACCATATTATTTTTATTAAAATAATATTTTCAGCCTCATGGATTCCAAGGCCCTTGCTATCCTTTAGCTACCAGAGGTGATAGAATAAATAATAAATATATTATTTAGTAAATGCAGCAAAAATTGGTGAAATATTTGGATAAAGCTTATTGCAAGGTTAATTGGTTTGGTTAAGGTTTATTGTTATAGATCAATACAGATAAATTGATTATGAAATATTTTTATAGAGGGGCTACAATTATATTGGGGATCTTTAACACCTCTCTTCAGGGATTTCAGAATGAAAACAGGTAGTCCTGGTTACTTTGGGCTCTTTAGTTTAAAGGATATTTTGCCCAAAGATAATATGTATATAAAATACACGGTGGAGTGGCAGGGCTTTGTAACCAAGCTGCCAAAACAGAGAAAAGATAATAAAACTCACTGGTATATTATTAAATCCTTAGGGTATCTGTTTGGGACGTGCACTGATGGGTTAAGGTTATAAGGTTGTTCAGCTGTTTAAATTTATAAAAAGAGGTTGAGGATGAACATTATTGATCAGAATATGCCATAAATCACTTAATTATCTCTTATGAGTATTTGATTAACTTGGAACGGTGTCTGGATGTAAATATAACTGGGTCTCTGGGTATCAATATCCTCAAAAGAACTCCTTATTTATAGCTTTTGGAGTCCCAATATTGTCCTTCTGAGGGGTACAGGGGCTCAAAGGGACGGAAACTGAGGCTAGCAGGGTAACCAGTGGTATCCTGTCACGTGTTCTTGGTGCTGTAACACAAATAGCATTTAATTCCACAGGGTATGGGAATTATTCTACTTTATAATTGATATTTGGACGTGTGAATAACACTAATCTTTCCTTTTTATTTATTATTTAATTAATTATCCTTAGTAAATGTTCCCAGTAAGTTCATAATTATTTTAATAGACATTCCTACGGATATTCTGATGTCAGGTGAGTCCTCATTATGTATTGAATAATTTGAGTAAAGTCATGATATTGATTTTACTCCTTATTTTCGAAATTCAGTAGATTTACTAAAATAATTACTTAAAAATATAAGTCATGGGTATTCATGAAGTATTTTTACATCATTAGGATTCTTAGTATGTCACAAAGATATTGATGTCTAGAAATTCTCATAAAAGTATATTAAAGTATTTTAATATATTTTTAGAAGTTGTCATTGTCTTATTTTCTCCATTCTTTGTACTTTCAATTATATTTAATAAAAAATATGTATAAAGGTTATTTAAATATTTTTATATAATTTTATGTATTTTTAGACTATCTACCACCCACGGGAACATTTATTACATATGTAGAATGTTCCCATGTGGGTTGTAGCATGTTAACGCAGTACCTAAGTTTCTCAGGCCGCCTGTCACTTTGTCAACCTGTAGTCCCGCGGCTGCGTACTTGTCAGAGGCCCAGGGCTGCATACACAACTTTGACGGAGTGACAGAGCTGTATCTCAGCCAAGCGTGGGTGCATTGGCTGCCGCCGCTGCGTGCAGGAATTGTGACAGAACACATTTCCGTCTGTAACTCCTAAAATATACACAACACCTCAATTCTGGCTGAATTTTAGGTGTGAAAACTATACGTGACAATGCATGTGAAATCTTTAATTGGAAAAAAAGTTCAATAGTGGTGCTGTGTTATTTTGGTCTTTCTTTCTTTAATTATTTAAAAATATAAGTAGTTGGATTTCAAGGGTGGGGTCAGTGAGTGACCCTACCTAATTTTGGGTGGAGAATCCATTTTGGCATTAATATTTATGGTTTTACTACTCCTTCTTAGGTTAATTTTATTACTATTATTTTTATGTTATTTATTTTACTTTTGCAGCTTGCCCTGCAATAGTAGCAAGCTGAGAAATATTGATATACTTTATTGACCAATAAAATAACCTTTTACCATCAGTTAACCCTCCTATACCAGAAACCACCACCACTGAAACTGATTTATTGGATCAAGAAGTCCCAGATATCTCTGGACGCGCTGAAAATATTGATTGGACGGGTGAAGACCTCATTGGGACACACCAAGACCCCGTAGGATTACCTATCAAGGACCAATTTAATCACAATAAAGTCCTGGTACCTTTGAATATCAAGTTAAGTGAGTATTAAATAAAACTTATTTTTTTTACGGAATTTTTTCTGTAGAAAGAAAAATACTCATAAAAATTTTATTCAAATATGAATAGACGTAACACAAGAGCCTCAGGGAGAATTCCCTCCTATGGATCTTTTCCAGGAGCCCCCAGTAACTGTGAGACCACCAATAATGACAACCATGAGGGGACTGAAACCCGTGAAATAAATGTTGATGGACAAGGAACAGCCCCAAGTACTTCTGCCCTCCCCCAACCTAGAGCCGGAGAAGGTAGTAGAATTAAGCCCCCCTCCATTACAGGAAGATTCCCTGCAGCCACCCCAGAAGAATCTGGCCAAGGAAGCCAGGATCAAAGACTTAGTCAGAGATCACATGAAATATTGGGAAGATTTCAAAGAAGCCCAAGCCAAAGAGGACATGGTATCTATGAAAAAGATAATCTCCCAGGAAAAAGCTACTCAGATAGCTCTTCAGAAAATGATTCCAAGGAAAGAGGTAGAATCCTATGTAGAAAAGTTGAATCCTTGGGATCAATTAGCCCAACTGAAAGGCAAAGGATCAGGAAAGAAGAGACCTTCTTCCCATCCAAAGCCAAAGGGAAAGAAGGATTGGGATCAGATAATATCCCTAGCTCAAAAATGGAAAAAGGTTTACAACAATTAGCCTCTAATTCTGAGCCCAAACAAACCTCTGATGTAATTACTTCCTTTTCTAATGATATGCATCATAATTTCAAGATTTTTTGTGGAAATTTGGATGGTGTTTATACCCAGATGGATAAATTAACCTAAGCAGTAGCCAAATTGATTAACAACCAAACACAAACTGTAGGAATGGAAGATATTAAAGAACAAACAGAAAAATGATTGGATACAATCAATCAAGGTAGGATCAGACAGACTCAAACAATTGAGAATATGTTATCAGGTATCCAAGAAGATTTTATTATGTCTTTCCAACCTTTAAAAGAAGAATTGGTAACCACCACTAACAGCTCCATTTTATCCCTTAGTGAGAAATTAGATCTTCTTAATAACAAAGTGGACCTTCAACTTAATCTGATCAAAAATGATCCTAGAGACTTAAAAGTCCGTCTGACCAACCCCTTGGGGAGTACCACAGAGGAACCAAAACCTCCCAAACAAACAACTACTCCTTATGCACCACCCTGACTAGAAATACATAGGAGTAACACCTTCAGGCCTAGTCCTACCCCTGAGATGGAGCAAGCCCTCAAACTGTTACACCCTATTTCTGAATGGCCCAAGTTCTCTGGTGAAGGAGAATAAAATCATATAAATTTAATTAAATTTATTGACTATACTATTAACTCCTATGACTTAACAGAAGCTATAGCTGTAGTCAGGCTGCCCAGACTATTGGAAGGAGTAGCTTTAGACTGCTTTATCAGTAAAAGAGAAGAATTAGGATCCTTACCATGGAATTCTTGGAAACTTCTAATTAAAGAACAATTTGGTTCTACAATGTGGAAAATGATGAAAAATTTTGAAAATTCCTCATCTGATCCCTCCAAGGATAAGGCTCACAAATGGTTCTTGGAACAGAAGAGAAGATAAGATTGCTTCTATCCAGATGCTGATAAAGAGGAAGTGAATGAAAGAATCCTCAACTTGTGTCCCAGAAATCTTAACCATAGTGTAAGATGCAGGATGAGTATGGATGCTGACTTACCAACTTTAACCAATGTGTTAGAAGAAGTCATAGACATGAATGGGTTAGAAAAGAAGGTTCCTTCTAGACCTAAAGAGAACTTCAACATTAACAAAACCAGATAAAAATACCCTCTGATAAATAATTCTGATATTAAGAAACCAAATGAGAACAGGGAAAAAGAGAGAATGCCTGGAACTTGTTGGAATTGTAACAAGACAGGGCATATGAGACAAGACTGCCCATTACCAAAAAGAAAGATAGCAGTCTTGGAAGGATAGCAGGAGCTTGAAAGGAATCAGAACTATGAAGACATAGCTGATACTGAAGGATCCCTTTCTGAATGTGAATTGATCCTGAACAACCCCATTAATGTTATAGAAGGAGATATAGGCACTTATATAGAAATCAATAACATCCATGGGGACTATAGTGTGCCCTCCAAAAATGGGCTCCTGCAATAATTCCTAGACATATGATGGATGCTAAACCATTAACAGTTAAACCTATTAGTGGTAAGAGTTATAATACTGGTTAAACTTGCTATTCAACAGGATTGTATAGAGAGAGAACTATAAGGTTATTACTGGATAGTGCAGCTTTCTGCTCATGTGTCTGTACTGAATTCTTAAAAAAATGGGATCCCAATTGGAAAGAAAACCTTCTGCACGTCCCAAAAGCCAAGTTTAGCTCTTGAAACTCTACTATGAATGCTATTGGAGTATGGACTGCTCCTATAATATTACCCCATACTAAAGGATCTTTGAGAATAAAAGTGGAATTTGTGGTATTGCTGAACAGATTATGTGACTACCTGATAATATTTAATGATGCTTTATGTCTATATAGTATAGATGTGTTCCAGAGTAAAGGGAGATACTTTACAGTGGGTAGTAATTGGGACAAGAAGTTTAAGATATGCACCATCCAATCTAACTTCCCCTCTTCCACTTATCAAAAGCATTTAGAAGACTTTAATCAAGAATAATTCCCTCAAGCAGCTCTAAATATGAAACTTTTTGAGGAACAGAAGAAAGATATATTGACAGTCTGCTTTGAGAACCAAAATGCTTTTTTTACTAAAGATCATCCCATTGGTGATATCAAAGGACATGAAATGGTATTAACATTGAATATTAAGCCTCCTTATCCTCCAAACTTAAGAAGACCAGCTTATCCCTCTAGTCCTAAGTCTAGAATAGCTCTTGAGGAACATATCCAAGAACTGATAGACTTAGAAGTATTAAGGAAAGTAGGGCACAATGAGCAGGTAGATGTGACCACACCTGTAATCATAGCTTGGCATAATGAAAATTCAAGAATGGTAGGAGACTTCAGAATGCTCAATAATTATACTCAGGCAGATTATTTTGCTATACCCCAGATTGATCATGCTCTACATAACTTGTCCAAGGCCAAATATATCACTACTATGGATATGCTTAAAGGTTTCCACCAGATACCTATAAGCCCTGAAAGCAGAAATTTTACAAGAATAATCTTTCATTTGGGAGTATATGAATATCTTAGGATGCCCTTTGGTATAAAGAATGCCCCATCACAATTCCAGAGAACAATGGATACAGTTCTGGGTAAATACATCAGACAAGGATGGATGATGGTATATATAGATGATTTTATCATATATTTTGATGATTGGGATACTCATATCAACCAAATAAGATTAGTACTCAAACCTATTGCCAAAGCAGGAAGTAATGCAACTTTGGATATGGAGAATTGAAAGCCCTAGGGCATATAGTCTCTAGTCAAACTCTAGCTGCTTATCAAAATAAGATAGCTGTTGTCATGAACAGACCCATGCCTCAAGATAAAACAGAGTTACTGTCTTTTATTAGTTTTTGCAGTTACTACAGACAATACATACCAACGTTTGCTATGGTAACTAAAAGTCTGTATGAAATATGCAACAACAAACCTTTATTTGAAATGACACATGAGAAATTGAAAAACTATGAGGAAGTAAAAATAGCTATGACCTCTACTCCTTTAATCATTCAACCAGATTACTCCAAGCCCTTTAAACTGTACATTGACGCCTGTATGGAAGGTTTAGGATCTGCTCTACATCAAGAAAGAATAGAAGAAGACAAATCAGTGGAGAAACCAGTACTCTTCATATCTAGACAGATCAAAGATACAGAAAAGAGATATGGAGCCAGTCAGTTGGAATGCTTGGCTCTAGTATGGGCTTTAGAAAAGCTACACTATTACTTAGAAGGCACCACTTTACAAGTGATCACAGACTGTAATGCTCTAAGAACTCTCATGAACATGAAAACCCCCAGAAGAAATATGCCCAGGTGGCAAATTGCTATATGTCAGCTTTCTGATACCAGGAACCTTGCAGTCCTTTAGCTACAGAGAGTGATAAAAATACTTGATCCAAGACCACTCGCGGGCAGCTGAAAGTTTTAGATAGATCAAAAATGGCCCAACCAAGGCTATGATTGTCTAAACCGAGTAGTTGGGTATGGAGTTGCAAGTTTTGGAGTAGGAAGGGATTGGGAGTGAGGGTTCAATGGGATCGATGAATGGGGTGATAGTGAGTGAGCTTGAGTGGGATTGATCAAAGTGGGAGGAAGATGATTTGGATGGGTTGGATTGAAGGATGGAGGTAGGTTGGATTGTTTGAGGTGGGATGGTGATCTGGTTGGATAGGAGGTGGGAAGATAGTTCTTGTTAGAGTGAAAGCTGGTTGATGGAGCTTGATATGGTTCCAAGGTTGAGGTGGATGATTTGAGTGATTGAGAGATGGATGATTGATGGGCTTTGTTGGGATGGTCTATTGTTGTCGATCAATTAGGCTAGGTTGCTGGACATTGTGCAATGGATGGTGGTTGAGTTTTGGAGATGAGATCTTGGGCCGAGCAGGTCTCGGCCCGCGTGTTCAGCCAAAAAGGAAGGGGCGGAATGACAAGAGAAGGAATTGAAAGCAGTGTCTAGATGGTGAGGCCAAGAGAGGCCTGCCCTAGACCAATGGGAAAAAGGGATGTTTGATAGGACGAGGAAGTTGGAGAAGTAAAACTAAAAAAGAAATTCCGATTTTTTATTTTTATTTTTTTTGAATAACACCTAAATAAAAGAATTGTAAAAAATTTTGAATTTTACGCATCTGGTCCAGGGTGCCCAGATTTGGTCACCACATCTCTCCCCAACTTACGGATTGTCCCTAGTCTGCATCTGAGCTTGATGTCATAAAAAAAGAAAGGAAAGATGATCAAACACAAGAAATGGCCATTTGATCTTGAGGGTGATTGAAAAGAATATCTTGATCCATCCAAAGAAGATCTTCTAGAGTTGACTGCAATAAAATGAAGAAGGCGTCCCAGGTGCTCATGTATGTGGCATACAGTAGAGTTTCACAACAAAAAACGCAGCAGATGACCCTGGCGGTGCACAATTGGGAGGACTTACTTCTACCCCAATTTGCCTCCACTGAAGCCCATATTTTTCCATGCAAAAGCCACCAAAAATAGGATCAAGATTGGGATCTAGTTTAGACTCATTGCAGAGATTTGCACCGGAACTGAAAGAAGGTTGATTAGGAATAAGAGTACAAGGAAAAGAAGAAACAACAGATGAAGAAGAAATATTTTTGGATTTTTCCATTTTGTTTTGTTTTTGATTTTCAATATTTTTGAGATCAGAGGAAATTGTTGAAAAGGAAGAGAAATAGGCCTTGGGGATGAGGGTTGACCCTTGAGTTGAATTTTGAGGCTGAAAAGAACTACAACTATTAGTAGGATCAACTACTCCCATAAAAAATGAGAAGAACTGGGATTATCCTTCTGTTTAGGGAAATGACCTGGGAAATCTCTTTCCCAGAAACCAGAATCCAAAGAACAAAGAGGAACCTCAATTTTTCTACCATCTGAATTGGGGAGGAGGATTCTATCACCAACTTGATCAGAAAACCTCAGGGTTGCTCCAAAATTGATTAGGAAAGGTTGAACCAAGATCATAGGTCCATCCAAGAGTGTGATCCAAAAATGACAAGTTCCAATGATGTTTTGGCCAATCCAGACTGGGATGTCTTCAACGATTCCAACCAATTTGCAAGACTGGTTCCCTATTCCATAAACTGAAGAGGTGAAACTGACCCTAGGGCTGAGTTGAAGTTTACAGGCCATAGCATCCAAGATCAAGTTGAGCTGAGAGCCAGAGTCAACAAGGAGTGAGACCATTTTAGCTGATTCACCAAGATGGCAGGGAAGAAAACCAAGAGGAAATGAGTAAAGACTAGAATCAGAAGAGGGATCTGTTCCACTAGAGTCCTCTATCAAAGTTGCAGAGGAGACCTTGAGTTCCTCAGGACCAATTTCCACACGTTGACAAGAAACCCATTTATTCATTCCTTCAGCAACAGATGGAGAGATTGACAGGAGTTCAGCCACAGATAGATCAGGAATTTTAAGATCAGAAATTTTCTTTAGTACCCCTTCCACAGCATTGGGGTGATCTTTAGAAATTCCCCTCTCAAACCAAACTTTGGGCTGGGTGGAGGGAGGAAGATTGGGTGAAGCAGGAACAGGATTGGGGGATTGAGTAGGTTTAATAGATGAAGGAGGAGGATCAGGGTGAACTTGAGAACTTTCCATGAGTGGTTCTTTTTCCACCTCCATGTCTTCTACATCAGAAGAGGGCTTGGGTGAAGATTGT
Source organism: Puccinia polysora (assembly GCA_025617555.3). Lineage (NCBI taxonomy): Eukaryota > Fungi > Basidiomycota > Pucciniomycetes > Pucciniales > Pucciniaceae > Puccinia > Puccinia polysora. The sequence continues at coordinate 24,625,757 of CM062641.1, read as the reverse complement.
CGTTTGGGCGGTTTTCAAAGGATCAAGGTTGGCAGGGAAGGAGCTTTATGAGGTTTGGGCTCCTCATGTCACTTCCTTGCTGGATCTGATTGGTAAGTACCAACCAAAGAAGAGGAGGAAATAGCTGGGGGATACCAGGGTTGAAGAGTTCCACAAGAAGATTGGAAATCCACAGAAGTCAAGGATGCCTTCATAGGAGGGGGTGGCTGGTAAGAGGCCACCACATGACAAATGGGGCGAGAAGAATCAAACTGATTAGGGCACCATCAGGAAGAAAAAGGTTATTCATTTTTTGCTCTACTAATTTCTTGTCTTTGTCCCTCTGGAGCTTGAGACATAAACCGGTTCCTTGGCCTTTCCTGTGGCAATAATAGCAGACTATAGTATTTTTAGGAACAGCACTAGAAGGTTTAGGAACAGCAAGAGAGGAAATCTTTTGATCCATTTTGTTTTCAAAGGCTTTGAGCAGTTTAGTGATCTTGTCCATTGTAGCGGTTTCTTGGTTAGGCTGAGGGTTCTTGGGCCTGCAATCAGATTCCATTTTATTCATGATCTCGTTTAACTCTTTGAAAGAGGGGGCATGGACTGTTTCAGTGGTTTTAGACTTTTCAAAAGTGAGGGATTTTTGAACTTTCATGACTTTATCCACCACTCCCCTAAGGATAAGGAAACCAGGTAGTTTGAATCAATTATCCCTTGTGGTGATCATGGATCCAGACTTGACCAGTTTGTCCTTGATCCTTTCTTGCACTCCAAGAGAGAAAGATTGGAAAAATCGGACTCAAATTTTGTCTACTGTGTCAATGTGTTGTTTTAGACAAGGTAGGATTGGATGGGATCCCAAGCTTTCCTAAAAGACTGATAATCGGAAGCGGAAGCCATACCACCATTGGAGACCCACTGAGAGACAAGGTTAACTAGATCCTGCAAAGTAAATCGTGCTACATCTATTTTTCCCCAATAAGCCAACATTTCTCCCCGCAGCAGGGTCCAGTTATGCCGTTCCAAACCTTCAAACAACTCAATTATTTCCATAACTTCATCAGAGGAGATAAAAAATTGTAACTGGTAGGCCATATCGAATTTGCTAGCCCCGTCCACAAAAGCAGCCATCTTGTACAAGTCCAATAAGAGTTCCACGTTTTTCCCATTGAATCCTAAGTTCTTGTTCTGGGGCTTGATCTTAACCATCTTAGGACAAGTAGAAGAGTTGCTGGTGGATTCCATTTTGACAAAGTTCCCTAAAGGATCCAAGGAGCAGATTTCCAAAGTGGCTCACAAATGTGGCAAGAGTAGGTTTTCTCAAAAAACAACAAGTATCTTGCCCAGGTGGTGCACAATTGGGAGGACTTAATTCTAGAAAAAGTTGCCTCCACAAATCTCGATGATGACAAAAAAAAAAGAAAGAGATTGGATTAAAAAGTTGATGATTGATGATGGGACTGTAAATCCCAAGGTTGCTGGTTTGATCCCGGCCCGGGGGACCAAATGTAAGACTCCAAACAATGCTAGGCCGTGGAAGTTGTGCGGAGGGGAAAGGTGCTGTTTAGGCTGCCCTCCTGAGGGTTAAAAAAATATTTAAATGTAACCAAGATCAAAGTCCAGAACCTGGTAAACGGGGGACCAAATGTAAGACTCCAAACGGTGCTAGGCCGTGGCAGTTCTGCGGAGGGGAAAGGTGCTGTTTAGGCTGCCCTCCTGAGTGTTGCAAAAATACTTAAATGTAACCAAGATCAATGTCCAGAACCTGGTAAACGGGGGACCAAATGTAAGAGGATAAAGATTATAGTGGCTGGTAGCTGGGAAACAACACTATCTGAGGCAAGATGGTGCCGGGGAAAACTTGAATAGAAGAAGTCAAGGTTTGTTCAGAGTTCAACAGGACAAGGCAAATGTAATTAAAAATGCCCACAAGATAATAGCTCTGGTTGTCAGCAGAAGCTTAGGAAAGATCAACTCAATCCCAAAACAACCTCCAGGTTCTCAATGAACCTGCCCAACTCTCCGCAATCAAGCGCTTGAAGGGTACCAGATAACTGTGGGTGGCTGCACAAGACAAAGATAATTGTTTGAAGAAAATCTAGAAGCAAAACAATGACTGATTCAAACAAGAATAACCCAACAATTCTCAAGGGACTCAAGAGTAGCGTGGCGGAATTCAACTTCAAAAGAGATGAAGGGAGGTTTAACACTCAAGGTTTTAAGCTTAATAAAACCTCTTCAGTCAAACGTGACTGGTTCCAGAAAGATAATCAAAGGATGATCAGGAACAGTATGGTTGGATAAAGGGATCAGGAGTGGTGTAACAAACTCAAGAATTCAATCAGTAAAATTCTTCTTCAACCAGCAAAGCTATTGGTTGGTGATAAGGATCAAGGATCAAGGGTTTGTGGAGGATCAAGGATCAAGGGGCAATCATAGATATACCCAAATTTTTGTCTCAGATAAAGGGGAATAAAAACCCCACAGATGATGTATTGCAAGGAGAAAATGATGATGATACCCTGTGCTGATGTGCTGATAGGATCCGCTGATCTAGGATATGATGATAAGGTAGCCTGTGCTGATCTAGTATATATATGGTGCTCATTGGATGTAGGATGATGGGATGTATGAAGCTCCAAAAGGCAGGGGAGAGCCCCTCCTTATATTGGCAGGAGGCTCTGTTAGACTATGTACAAGAGATGCTACAAATGGAGCGGAAAAAGATTTTTTTTTTTTTTTTTTTTTTGAATAACACCTAAATAAAAGAATTGTAATTTTTTTTTGAATTTTTCTGCATCTGGTCCAGGGTGTCCAGATTTGGTCACCACATCTCTCCCCAGCTTAAAGACTGTCCCTAGTCTGCATCTAAGCTTGATGTCATAAAAAAAGAAAGGAAAGATGATTGAACACAAGAAATGGCCATTTGATCTTGAGGGTGATTGAAAAGAATATCTTGATCCATCCAAAGAAGATCTTCTAGGGTTGACTGCAATAAAATGAAGAAGGCGTCCAAGGTGCTCACTTATGTGGCATACAGTAGATTTTCACAACAAAAAACGCAGCAGATGACCCTGGCGGTGCACAATTGGGAGGACTTACTTCTGATCCAAGTTGCCTCTACAACAATGAAATTTCTTGACCTGATCAGCAGAGAACCTTCTGGCCATCTGAGTACCGTTGCGCACGTCCATCCACGGACGGACGCAGGATAGGTGAAGGGATGAAGATAGATCCCACCCCAATCAGGCAGGCCAGATTTCCACTGGCCTGCATGGTCAAATTTTTCTGATCACCTTTATCTGAAAATCAAAAAAAAAATTCTTTTTCCGCTCCATTGGTAGCATCTCTTGTATATAGTCTAACAGGGCCTCCAACCTGGAGTGTTAAACCTCCCTTCATCTCTTTTGAAGTTGAATTCCGCCACGCTACTCTTGAGTCCCTTGAGAAGTGTTGGGTTATTTTTGTTTGAATCAGTCATTGTTTTGCTTCTAGATTTTCTTCAAACAATTAGCTTTGTCTTGTGCAGCCACCCACAGTTATCTGGTACCCTTCAAGCGCTTGATTGCGGAGAGTTGGGCAGGTTCATTGAGAACCTGGAGGTTGTTTTGGGATTGAGTTGATCTTTCCTAAGCTTCTGCTGACAACCAGAGCTATTAGCTTGTGGGCATTTTTAATTACATTTGCCTTGTCCTGTTGAACTCTGAACAAACCTTGAATTCTTCTATTCAAGTTTTCCCCGGCACCATCTTGCCTCAGATAGTGTTGTTTCCCAGCTACCAGCCACTATAATCTTTATCCTCTTACATTTGGTCCCCCGTTTACCAGGTTCTGGACATTGATCTTGGTTACATTTAAATATTTTTTCAACACTCAGGAGGGAAGCCTAAACAGCACCTTTCCCCTCCGCAGATCTGCCACGCCCTAGCACTGTTTGGAGTCTTACAGCGGGGTGGGATCTGCTGCGTGCGGGTTTCTAGTACGCGGGAAACTGCTACTATGAGTACGTAGGGGTATGTAATGATGTGGGGCTGTGTGCAGGAATTGTGACATAACACATTTCCGCGTGTAACTCCTAAAATATTCACAACACCTCAATTTTGAGTGAATTTTAGGTGTAAACCCCATACGTGAAAGCACGTGTGAAATGTTAAAATGGAAAAAAGGTGCCATACTGGTGTTATAATTTTTAGTACTGTTCTTTTTAATTATTGTAAAAATGTAAGGACTACAATTTCAAGGGTGGGTTCAGTGAGTGACCCTACCTAATTTTGGGTGAGGCATCCATTTCTTTAATAATATTTATGGATTCCTCACTCCTTCTTTGGTTAATTTAGATATTCTGATTTTTTATAGTTTTGTGTTGCTATGACAGATTGCTCTGTACATAGTAGCAAGCTGACACTATACAACAGTATAGAGGTCAGATGACTATAGTGCATAAAGCTGGAACTAAACATCAGAATTCTTATAGTCTGAGTAGGAATGCTTTGCCTGATGACTCTAGTAATCCAGCATATGACCCTGAGTATCAAGATATCTTTCCTATCTTGAACATCAATCTTTTTGTCAGCCTCCTGGATGCCAAGACCCTTGCTATCCTTTAGCTACCAGAGGTGATAGAGTAAATCATAAATATATTATTTAATAAATGCAGCAAAAATCTGTAGAATACTTGGATTAAGCTTATTGCAAGGTTAAATGGTTTGGTTATTGTTTATTGTTTCAAATCAAAATTGATTATTAAATATTTATAGAGGGGCCAAAATTATATTGGGGATCTTTAACACCTCTCTTCTGGGATTTCAGTATGAAAACACGTAGTCCTGGTTACTTTGGGTTCTTTAGTATAAAGATTATTATACCCAAAGATAATATGTATATAAAATACACAATGGAGTGGTAGGGCCTTGTAGCCAAGCTACCACAACAGAGAAAGGATAATAAGAATCACTGGTATATTATTAAATCCTTTGGGTATCTGTTTGGGACATGTACTGATGGGTTAAACCTGTATACTGGGGTTATAAGGTTGTTCAGCAGTTTTATTTGATAAAAAGAGGTTTGAAGACAGATATTACTGATCAGACATTTCCATAAATCACTTACTTATCTCTTATAAGTATTTGATTACCTTGAAATGGCATGTGGATATGAATATTACTGGGTCTCTGCCCATCAACATCCTCAAAAGAGCTCTGTATTTATAGTTTTTGGAGTCCCAATATGGTCCTTCTGAGGGTTGTAGGTGCTCAAAGGGACGGACACTAAGGCTAGCAGGGTAACTGGGGGTAGCCTGTCATGTGTTCTTGGTGCTATATCCCGGGTAGCATCTAATTTCTTAGGGTATGGGAATTATTCTACCTTATAATGGACATTAGGACGTGTGAATAACACTAATCTGTCCTATTTATGTATTATTTAATTAATTATCATTAGTATATGTTCCCAGTAATCTAATAATTATATTATTAGACATCTCTACGGACATTTTGATGTCAGTTAAGTTCTCATTATGTATTATATAACTGGAGTAAAAAGTAATAATATTGATTTTACTCTTTATTTTCGAGTTCCAGTTGATTTGTTAAGATAATTACTTAAAAATATAAGTCATGTGAATTCATTTAATATTATTACATCATTATCTTTCTTAGTATTTCACAAAGATTTTGATGTATGGCAATTCCCATAAAAGTATATTAAAGTATTTTAATATATTTTTAGAAGTTGTCATTGTCTTATTTTCGACATTCTTGGTACTTTGCATTATATTAAGTAAAAAATAAGTGTGAGGATTATTTATGTATTTTTATATAATATTATGTATGTTTAGAAAGTCTACTATCCACGGGAACCTTGATTACATATGTAGAAAGTTCCCGTGTATGTTGTAGCCTGTTTACGCGGTACCTGAGCCGCCCGTCACTCTGTCAGCCCGTAGTCCCGCGGCTGCGTTTTTGTCTGAGGCCCGGGGCTGCATACACAACCTTGACAGGTTGACACTGCTGTATCTCAGCTGCGCGCGGGTGCTTTGACTGCCGCGGCTGCGTGCGGGAATTGTGAAAAAACACATTTCCGCCCGTAACTCCTAAAATATACACAACACCTCAATTCTGACTGAATTTTAGGTGTGAAACCTATACGTGACAATGTTTGTGAAATATTTAATTGGCCAAAAAGCTCAATACTGGAGCCATAGTATTTTGGTTCTTTTTTCTTTAATTATTTAAGAATATAAGGAGTTGGATTTCAAGGGTGGGGTCAGTGAGTGACCCTACCTAATTTTGGGTGGAAAATCCATTTCTGTAATAATATTTATGTGTTTCCTACTCCTTCTTAGGTTAATTGTATAATTATTATTTTTTATGTTATTTTTGTTACTTTTGCAGCTTGCTCTGCAATAGTAGCAAGCTGAAATTCCCCCACTCCAAGATATGGCCATATCTGAAAAAATCTGGAGGAAGTTGGGAGAAAAAATTAACTGCATATCACTTTGGGTGGAGAATCCATTTCTGTAATAATATTTATGTTTTTCCTACTCCTTCTTAGGTTAATTGTATTATTATTATTATTTATGTTATGTTTGTTACTTTTGCAGCTTGCTCTGCAATATTAGCAAGCTGACACTTTTTGCATTTAATGCTCCAATCATGGAGATCCACTTATGTGAATTAGATACTGCTTTCTTCAATCTAGTGAGGGACAACTACTCCCCTGAAATCAAGCTTCTGATTAACATTATGGAATTTGAATCCCCAGAAGCAGCTCTGAGAAATAGTTTACCTGCTTCATCACTTAAACCCTATAAAGCAGGAAGGTTTACCTTTTGGGATGGTCTCCTTTACTACAGACACCAACATTCCAGTGTATTAGTATTAAGGAACAAAGAAAATATACAACACATACTCCAGGAATGAAATGACAACTGTTCATCAGGGCATCTATCCACTGAAAGAACCTTGGAGAAAGCAAAAAAAACTGCTTGGTGGATAGACTAGAAAGAAATCACTATTAAGTATGTTACTAGCTGTGAAACTTGCCAAAAATCTAATGAAACTACTGGAAAAAGGTTTGGACTCCTATGGAAGATCTCTGAATGCAAAACTAGATGGGAAATCATTAATATGGATTTTTTCACCAGCCTCCCCCCTGGAGGTACTCATTCATATAACTCTGTCCTGGTTATAGTTGACAGATACTCTAAGAAGGCAAAATTTTTACCTAACCACAAAGAAGATAGTGCTATGGATGTAGCTCTACTATTTTGGAACAGGATCATAGCTGATGTTGGTATACCCAAGATTATAATCACTGACAGAGACCCCAAATTTACCTCTGAGATTTGGAGGAATCTACATGATATACTGGGTACTACTCTAGCATTTTCTACAGCATACCATCCCCAAACTGATGTATTAGCTGAAAGAATGATACAGACCCTAGAAGATATGTTAAGAAGGTTCTGTAGCTTTGGTCTAGAATACAAAAACTCAGATGGTTATTGCCATGATTGGGTAAGCCTACTCCAAGCTCTAGAGATGGCTTATAACAGCAGTAAACATTCTACTACCAAAGAAGCCCCTTACATACTAGAAAGAGGATGGATTTCAAAACTCCCTAGGAATAACTTAAACTATAACTTAGCCACCATTCATCCAACATCTCTTGACTTTAAGAAAATGATAGATCTGGCAAATAATCATGCTAAAAAGTGTGTAGAAGAAGCAGTAGAACACAACAAACAAAGATGGGACAAATCACATAGGGAACCTGACTTTAAAATAGGAGATCAGATCTTGATATCCACCACGAACTTCAACAATCTAGCAGATAACAGAAAGCTGAAACCAGCCTTTGTTGGACCATTTGTTATCAAAACAATGCATGGGAAAAATGCTGTAGAAGTAATCTTGAGTGAAGAATTATCAAGAAAACACCCAGTATTTCCTGTTAGCCTGGTAAAAAACTTTCAAACAATAGAAGGTAGCAACATCCCTCCAGCAATAATCCAAATAGAACCTAAACCTGTGAAAGAAAAAGGGAAAGTCAACAGGATATTGAGAGACAAGAAAGATAGAGTGCAAGGAAAAGATGTTAGACTATACTTAGTAAGATACAAAGGAGAATCTGCAGAAAAACATGAATGGTTACCAAAGAATAATATACCTGATGGACCAATACATCTCAGAAACTACAGAGCCAGCAAAGGGAACTAAAACACACATTGAATTAATTTTTCCCAACATGCTCCAGATTTTTTTTTCAGATATGGCCATATCTTGGAGTGAAGGAATGTCAGCTTGCTACTATTTCAGAGCAAGCTGCAAAAGTAACAGAAATAACATAAAAATAATAATAATAAAAATAACCTAGGAAGAAGTAGGAAAACCATGAATATTATTGCAAAAATGGATTTTTCACCCAAAAGAAGGTAGGGTAACTCACTGACCCCACCCTTGAAATCCAACTCCTTATATTTTTAAATAATTAAGGAAAGAAACACCAAATTACCACGGCACCACTATTGAAATTTTTGTGCAATTAAATATTTCACATGTATAGTCACGTATAGGTTTCACGCCTAAAATTCAGTCAGAATTTAGGTTTTGTGTATATTATAGGAGTTACAGATGGAAATGTGTTCTGTCACAATTCTGGCAACCAGCCGCGGCAACCAATGCACCCGCTCGCCGCTGAGCTACAGCTCTGTCACTCTGTCCAAGTTGTGTATGCAGTCCTGGGCCTCTGACAAGTACGCAGATGCGGGACTACAGGTTGAAAAAGTGACAGGCGGCCTGAGAAACTTAGGTACCGCATAAACATGCTACAAACCACACGGTAACATTCTAAATATGTAATAAATGTTTATTTTGATAGTAGGTAGTCTAAAAGTACATAAAATTATATAAAAATACTGAATTTCAAAAATAAGCAGTAAAATCAATATCATGACTTTACTCCAAATATTTAATAAATAATGAGAACTCACCTGACATCAGAATATCTGTAGGAATGTCTATTAAAATAATTATTAACTTACTGGAAAAATTTACTAAGGATAAATAATTAAATAATAAATAAAAAGGACAGATTGGGGTATTCACATGTCCAAACATCAATTATAAAGTAGAATAATTCCCATACCCTGTGGAATTAGATGCTACCCGTGTTACAGCACCAAGAACACGTGACAGGCTACCACTTGTTTTCCTTCTAGCCTCAGTTTCTATCCCTTTGAGCCCCTGTACCCCTCAGAAGGACAATATTGGGACTCCAAAAGCTATAAATAAAGAGCTCTTTAGAGGATGTTGATACACAGAGACCCAGTTATATTTATATCCACACACTGTGCCAAGGTAATCAAATACTTATAAGAGATAAGTAAGTGATTTATGGCTTTAGTCTGGTTAATAATATCCATCCTCAAACCTCTTTTATCAATTTAAACTGCTGAACAACCTTATAAACCCAGTATACAGGTTTAACCCATTAGTGCACATCCCAAAAAGATGCCCAAAGGATTTAATGATATACCAATGAGTCTTATCATCCTTTTTATGTTGTGGCAGCTTGGTTACAAATCCCTGCCACTCCACCGTTTATTTTATATAAATATTATCTTTGGGCAAAATATCCTTTAAACTAAAGTGCCCAAAGTAACCAGGCCTACGTGTTTTAAGACTGAATTCCCTGAAGAGAGGTGTTAAAGATCCACAATATAATTGTGGCCCCTCTATAAAAATATTTAATAATAAATTCATCTATATTGATTTATAACAATAAACCACAACTAAACCAATTAACCTTGCAATAAGCTTTATCCAAATATTTTATGGATTTTTGCTGCACTTATTAAATAATATATTTAATATTTATTCTATAACCTCTGGTAGCTAAAGGATAGCAAGGGTCTTGGCATCCAGGAGGCTGACAACTCCTGAACATCTTTAAATGATAAAATAGGTTTATAAAAAACTGCTAACTAAGAGATTGTAGTATGCTCATCTAGAAAGGTCCTGCATTCACACATGATAATAAATTCTGGGGGGGTAAATTCAGTTGATTTGATGACTGGGATCTTGCCATTAAATTTTTTTACAATTCTGAGTATATTGAGTTTATTTGGAATTCATATGAATGTACTCCCACTACCACTCCCACCCCCAAGTTGTCAAGAAAAGATTTTTTGGACACCCTAATGGGCTCTTGAAATAACTTTCAACCAACAATGCCATCCCTGCCAACCATATTGCTACCAACATTAATTCAACAAGTGTATGAAAAATGTTCCAACTCACAGTCAAGATACCAATTGGAGAAAGGATATTATTTGAGATAGATTGTGAAGATATTTTGGATCAATCCTAGGGGTTCTAAGACAAGGATTATGAGGGTGGAAGACCCAATGGGGAAACCAAAGCAATGAAAGAGCTAGAGGCTATTCTAGCTGAACCAATGGCTTCAAGACAGCCATTGCAACCAAAGCTGGATTGATATCCAAAATGCAGGTACTGATTGATAAGAGAACCACCAAAGGACCTATTTAAAAGTGGGAGAAGAGGGGCACCAGTGAAGGGACTCGTGTTGCTAAGAATGATTCCACTACAAGGGCTAGAGTGGCACCAACTACCTATAATTCCCATGCTGGGGTCCTGAATGAATATAGTGTCCCCCAGAACGTTTCCCAAAAGTCTGGGGGACATTTCTGTCTCAATTTTAAAACTTGTGTGGAATAAATTCATTTCAGGAATCTTTTAAACAGGAAATTAAACACCCAATCCCATATTTTCCAGATGGATCAATCCATCAAAACTGGATTGTAATTGTCAGCTGGCTACTATTCAGAACCAACTGACTAAAGCCTAAAAACAAATAAAATATAAATTAATAATAAACAAAGACGGAAATAATAAAATAAAATAAAAATAAGGAATAAAGCCTTAATTTGTAAGAAATCCAAAAATATTATTAAAAAAATGGATTTGCGGTGCCAATTTAGGTAGGGTCACCCCCTGGCACCACCCCCAAAATCCCACTCCTTCAGGTAGAACCATGGTTCACCTGTGCACCCTCCCATCACATCTGCAGGTATAGGTTTCTGACCCAAAATTTGGTCAGAAACCCATAATTGCGTTTAGTTTAGGAGTTATGGACGAAAACTGGTTTCTTCCATAACCCCGCGCGCAGCCGCGGGTCATAAGCAGCCAGGCGCGCAGCTCTTAGGAGCCACGGCACAACCGGCCCCGCGAGTAGTCGAGCGACTACCTTGCGCAGGACCAAAGATGGCCCCGCGAGTAGTCGCCCAACTACCTTGCGCAAGACCAAAGATGGCCCCGCAAGTAGTTGCCCGACTACCTTGCACAGGCTCTAGGCGGCAGTTAACAACCAGCCTCGCGGGTAGTTGAGCAACCAGCCTTGCGGGTAGTTGAGCAACTACCACGCGAGGCAGTCGCCACTTACCAGCCCGCGGGTAGCCAAGCGACCACCTCGCGCGGCTGCCCCTACCTATTGCCGGCCGCGCAAGTGGTTGACCGACTACCCTGTGCGGGCCCCTAGTGACCGACCAAGCCACCACGCAAAGTGACTGGCCGGCTCACTGGCCAGCCCTCCCCTCTCCCAAAACGGAAAATGGGCTGTGGGGTACCTCCAATACACCCCATAGCCCTGTTCCACATCACATGGGGGCCAGAGAGCGCCACCATGTGGTAGGGAATAGTATGAAAGGGGATAAACAACCCAAAAATCCGGAAAAATGGGCCCTGCACCCTCTTTGGAACTATACAAAAGGGTTTTCAGGGCCTCTGTAAAAGGGCCTGTACGGAAGATTTGCACCTAAAAAAGTATCTGGGAGTTACTGCAACACCCTGAGAGTGTGTACTGAGCATAAAAAGGGGCCTAGCTTCGTGCTAGATGGATCACAAGACACCAGGAATACATACAACACTCTCCATACCCCTTATAATTAAAACTGTACGTAACTAGTCACAACTAGGGGTGTACTGTCCAATTAAGGAACTTTAAGACACACCAATATGAGAAGAAGAGCCTCAGAATCAAAATTTCCTTGCAGAATACGGTCCCCAATGCCTGTGTTCAAGCCCCTGGCCTCAGGAAGCCATGGCTTATATTTATAAATATAAATTGAATACAACCTCTTTGGTCAATACAGTGAGGTCATTAAGGGCACAGAAACGTGTATCAAGCCCAAAGCATGAGTACATAGGGCTTCCTGTACCTCTTTAGTGACTAGAGCAGGTCCACACGAACACACTGATGGCTCCCTGGCCTCAGCACTAGCCTGGGTCACCCTCCTTTGGCTGGTAAAAGGACTGTACCAAGAGGGGACCCAAACAATATAAATAGAGGCCCTTCCCCCAGCCATTTCTAACACATTCATCCACTTATATAGTCATTATTGCTTCAGATATTTTCTTCATCAAGCCATAAAACCCTTTTAAGAAATAAGTGTGTGATCCTGGACCACTTTCTGATAAAATCTTAGACCATAATTCCTGAATCCCTGTTTTTGGCCAAAATCAACAACCAACCATTCAGCCTGCCCCAGTACCAACTTCCAGCACCCTGAATCCATGAATATTGGCCCATTCATCAAGAATAAGTCCGGATCTAGACCTAGTAAGTGATCCTGCTGACTTATACCCCTTTTTGTAGGTTTTGCATAACCTATGCCCCAAGGAAATTACACACACCCTTCTTGAAAGGAATCCTTGTCAACCCCACAGGCACCACAATTGCTCCTATATTGTCCTTAAAAGACATATACCTGTGTTCCGGAGGGCTCAACAACACCATTAAGGTCTTGGCCCCTCCATTTAAATTTATTTTATAAATATATAAATAAATTTAACCCTTTCAGCCAAATCATATACCTGGCATTTTATCTTATCTTTGATCCAAACTTTCTATCACCTCTAGTAGCTAGAAGGAGTGAGGTCCTTGGCATCTAGTAGGCTGACAATTGGGGGTCTTGCCGGGAAATAATTGATATAATTATTTATCCTGTGCCATTTTTAATAATTTTTTAATAATTTTTCAAAAATTAACCAAAAATTCCGAAAAAAATCATTATAAATTACCAAACTTCAAAAATAATTGAAAAATACAAAAAAATCTGAAAAATTATTTTTCTGATATTTTTACGGACTCCTTAATCTGCAGTGGAATTAAAGACTAACGCAGAACTTATTAAATACTATCTTAAACTCCTAAAACTCCGAAAAGAAGAGTATATCAAAAATTACAAACCAACTGATTGGGAACTTCTATCTCCTTTAGAACAGAAGAAATTGATTGCTCTCCACTCAAAACTCAGAGAGGAACAACAATTTGAATAAAGGTTTTGTGTCAACCTCATCTTGAAGTTTCACAGAGATTGGGCTAAGACTCAACCTCCTGCTCATATCAGATTCAAGTTATTAAAAAGTGAGATTTTTTCCGAAAATTTCTTTAAAATTTTTAATTACAAACTAACTTATAAATCTTATATCTGGTACTTTCTAGTGTCTGGACCGACCACTGCCCCATCAGCTCCAGATGCTGCCACTACAGAGGTAGCAGCTACACCAGTCACCACTCCAGTAATAGTTCCCAACTACCCTGTTGTAGAAGCTCCCATCCAACCTAGGTCACCAACTAGAGAGGAATCTGTGGCCACTCCCAACTCAGAGGGTAAGCCACATTATCTCACTTCTTTTAAGCATCTATATAATTTACTGATTGCTTTTAATAAAATATGTCTAGACTCAGAGGACCAGATGGACGCTTCACCTCTCTCACCCACTCCAGAGCCAAGCGGAATAATCCATCCATTGACTCTACAAAGAATGAAAGACTTGGGTATCCAGCCAATCCAGAGGATCCCATCCCCAGCTCCTCTTCCCAGCTCCTCCTCCCGAGCTTCTTCTCAAGGACTGCAAGAGGAGTCCTGGAAAATGCTGATCAAGGAACACATGTCCTTGTGGCAAAAGGTATTACAAGCGGAGAAAGAGGCCAACGTGAAGATCCAGGTCTTCTATTGCAGGCAGGCCCAGATCTCTCAAAAGGCTCTGCAAAAGTTCATAACCAAGCAAGAGCTAGAGGAGTATGTGAAGGGGTGGAATCCATGGGATCAACTCAAGAAGATCCAAACTCCTCCCAACAAAAAGGGAAAGCAAAGATCCTCCAATCACAAGAAACCAAAGGAGGATTTCAACAATCCAAAAATTTGGGCAGAAGTGAAAGCTCTAGCTCAAGCTTTAAAGGGGGCCTACAAGAGCTAGTTGTAGATAGTTCTTTTGAAAATAGTCTTAGGAATAACTTTAGTGCTTTAGACAATAACATTTGTTTGTGCCTCCAAAAGATCCACCAATTGGAAGAGAAATTGAGAAGTCCTGAGTATCTCCTTGAGTTGAACATGGTAGTAACCACTGCCCTTATCAAAAATGGAGTTTCTTCTGATCTAGAAGAAATTAAGACCCTGATCTTAGAGGATAGAACTAAGAACAGGATAAACTATGAAAAATCATTTTCCACCTTAAGAGAAGATGTAATTCGACACCAATCTTCTGCAAATAATGTTTCCTTTGAAAACATTTTGAGAGAACACAAAAACCAGTTTGATAATTCCATCAATGAGCTCAAAACTTGTTGGACATGCAGCTTAATATGATTAAGAATGATATCAGGGACGTGAAATTGTCTCAGATTTCGCAATATGAAGCTAATAACCATTCTGAGCGCCCTATTCCGCCTAGATTCCCCAACCCTAGGTTTACTCTTGCTCATCCTCACCGGAATTATTCTCCTGACATGGAGCAAGCTATCAAATTGTTGCCCCCTATCACAGATTGGCCTAAGTTCTCTGGAGAAGGAGAATATGATAATATAAGTTTTATGAAATATATTGATCACCATATCATTTCTTCTGGTTTACCAGAAACAATAGCCCTAGTAAGGTTGCCCAGAATTTTTGAAGGGGTAGCTTTAGATTGGTTTATCTCCAAAAGAGAACTGGTAGGAGATGCTCCTTGGGAGGATTGGAAAGAATTGATCAAAGAACAGTTTGGTACCCAAGTTTGGAAAAAGAAAATGCTCAAAGCTTTTGAGCAGGATTTCTTTGATCTGGTTAGAGATCAACCTCACCAATGGTGTTTGACTCAGAAAAAGAGAATTGACTGTGTCTATCCTCAAGCTTCCGTAGAAGAGATCAATGAGCGACTACTAGGAAAATGCAAAGGACACCTAGAACATAATGTCCGGTGTAGGATATCAATTGATGCTGATCTTCCCACTCTTATAGGAGTCATGGAAGAAATAATTGACATGATGGAACTTAATAAAAAGCCCAGAGACAGGCCCAGAGAGCTTCAAACCGGACCCAGAGAGACAAAAGAGGTCAGTAAGGAACTAGTGCTATCTGCTCCCCAAGGGAATGCTGTTGTTAAAGCCAACCCCTCTCTTGAATGCTGGAACTGCGGAGAGAAGGGGCATAGACGACCTGACTGTCCTCATCCTAGAAAAAAGATAAATAATATCCATGGCAACTCTGATAGTGAGGAAGAAGGTGATGACTTAGACCTAGTCATCCAACAACACAAAGAAGAACCAGACTTGCGCCCTGTCAATGTCATCTCAGGAGATATAGGTTCTAGCATGGAAATTAATCATGCTAAAGGAGATTCTCAACTACCTCAGAAGTGGGATGAATCCATGAACTTAGACCACATCTCTGACGCCAAAACTTTGACAGTAAAACCAGTCACTGGCAGGAGCTACACTCTGGGTAAAAACTGCTTTGCCACTGGTTTGTTTGAAAAGAAACCAGTCAGAATTTTGCTTGATAGTGGAGCTTTTTGCTCATGCACCAGCACTGATTTCTTAGATTGTCAATACCCTATGTGGAAAGAACACTTACTTCCTGTGCCCAAAGCCAAGTTCAGTAGTTGCAATTCAGCTATGGATACCTTAGGAGTCATAACTATGCCTATTGTTTTCCCACACAGTAAAGGATCCATAAGGCTTCAACTCAAATTTTTAGTCTTGAAAAATAGCCTATGTGATTACTTAATACTAGGTAATGATGCTTTCTGTTTATATGGGATAGATATGATCCAGAGCAAGGACCAATACTTCACCATTGGAGGAGAATGGAAAAGGAAATTCCAGATCTGTCACATATCAAACTCCATAGAAAACAAACCTCTAGAGTCTTTTAAAAGTGAATATTTTTCTCAAGCCTCTCTTAATGACCAACTTACCTCTGATCAGCAAGACAACCTAGTCAACTTATTTTTTGAAAATATGGGCGCCTTTTGCACCAAAGATAACCCCATAGGTAATATCAAGGGACATGACTTGGTACTAACCCTGAACATAGAACCTCCTTTTCCCCCAATCTTGAGGAGACCTGATTACCCAGCAAGCCCTAAGTCCCAAGCGGCATTGGAAGAACACATAACTGAGCTCATGGATTTAGGAGTCCTCAGGAAAGTAGGGCATAATGAGCAAGTGGAAATAACCACTCCCGTCATCATAGCCTGGCATAACAACAAGTCCAGGATGGTTGGAGATTTCCAAATGTTTAACAACTACACTAAAGCAGATTACTACCCTATCCCTAGGATAGATCATTCCCTCCATAATCTTTCCAAAGCCAAGTACATTACTACAATGGATATGCTGAAAGGATTCCAACAGATACTTATTGAAGCTAAAAGCCAAAAGTATATGGAGATTATCTGCCACTTAGGCATCTATGAGTACCTGAGGATGCCTTTTGGGATAAAGAATGCCCCTTCCCATTTTCAAAGAATGATGGACACAGTCTTTGGAACTTTTATCCGGCAAGGGTGGATGATGGTGTACATTGATGATATTATCATCTACTCTGATGATTGGGAAACTCACTTAGAGAAGATAGGCCTGGTTCTGAAAAACATATCAGATGTTGGACTAAAGATATCTATGAAGAAATGCAACTTTGGTTATGCTGAACTAAAAGCCTTAGGACATGTAGTCTCAGGATTGTCCCTAGCAGTAGACCAGAACAAAGTTGCTTCCGTAATCAATAGGCCAATGCCTCAAAATAAGACTGAGTTACTCTCATTTGTCTGTTTCTGTAGTTATTATTGGCAGTTCATACCCAACTTTGCTACCATAGCCAAAAATTTTATGAGATATGTAACAAGACTTCTATATTCAAAATGACTCATGGAAGAGTACAGAGCTATGAAACCTTGAAGAAAGCCATGACCACCGCCCCCGTCCTAACTCAACCTGACTACTCTAAACCTTTCCACTTATATATTGATGCCTGTCTTGATGGACTTGGAGCTGCTCTTCACCAATCCAAAGTAGAGAATGATGTACCTGTGGAAAAACCTATACTATTCATATCTAGACAGATTAAATATACAGAGAAAAGGTATGGAGCAAGCCAAATGGAATGCCTAGGGTTGGTCTGGTCCTTAGAGAAACTTCACTATTACCTGGAAGGAAGTACCTTTGAAGTAATAACAGACTGCACGGCAGTAAGGACACTCATGAACATGAAAACCCCTAACCGCCACATGCTTAGATGGAAAATAGCCATCCAGCAGTATAGAGGACAGATGACAATCATGCACAAACCTGGAACCAAATATCAGAATGCAGATGGACTCAGTAGATGGGCTCTCCCTAATGACCCTAATAACCCTGCATATGATCCAGATGAGAATGACATCTTCCCAATCTTGGGCATCCATGTTTGTGATCTAGATTTGGCGTTCTTTGATTCTGTCCAAGAGAGTTATGACCCGGAGCATCTTAAGTTGCTAGAGATTATGAAAAGCAAAAACCCTTCTAATGAGTTAATACAAAGTTTAGACAAGGAACCCTCTATTCCCTATAAAGAAGGAAGGTTTACAAGCTTAGATGGTCTTTTATACTTCCGTCATGAACACTCTAGTGTGATAGTCCTCAACTCAGAACCCCACATTAAAACTATACTGCACGAGTGCCATGATAACTGCACTTCAGGGAACTTCTCATTAGAAAGGACTATTGAAAAGGTCAAGCAGACAGCTTGGTGGATTGAATGGAGAGAGCAAACCACTGACTATTTCAAGTCCTGTGACAACTGTCAGAGAGCTAACAAACAAACAGGAAAGAGATTTTGTCTTCTCCAAAAGATATCAGAACCCACCAATAGATGGGAGATAATAAACATGGACTTTGTCACCGGTCTACCGCCAGGGGGACCATACTCTTATAACTCTGTGATAGTGATTGTAGACAGATTCTCCAAGAGAGCAAAATTTATGCCCAATCACAAAGACGAAACAGCTATGGAAGTAGCTCTGTTGTTCTGGAAAAGAGTCATGGCTGACGTTGGTATCCCCAAAATAATAATCAGCAACAGAGACCCAAAGTTTACCTCTGAATTCTGGAGGAACCTCCATGATATGCTAGGAACAAAATTGGCTTTATCCAAAGCTTATCATCCCCAAACTGATGGTCTAGCGGAGTGCATGATCCAAACTTTGGAAGACATGCTAAGAAGTTTTTGCTCTTTTGGTTTAGAGTTTGAAAACCATGATGGGTACACTCACAATTGGGTAAGCCTGCTGCCAGCCCTAGAAATAGCGTACAACAGCAGTATGCACTCTACCACTCAAGAAGTTCCTTATATTCTAGAGAGGGGATGGATACCTAGGATGCCCAAAGAGAGTGTTAACCAAAACCTTGTCAATGTCCACCCAACAGCCCTGGACTTCAAGAAAATGTTGGACAAATGTAATTGTCATGCCCAAGAATGTGTACAGCAAGCTGTTGAGTATAATAAAACTAGATGGGACAAAAGCCACAAGGAACCTGAATTTAAAGTAGGGGACAAGGTCTTACGGTCCACGGTGAACTTCAACAACCTAGGGGGAAATAAGAAACTGAAACCAGCCTTCATTGGCCCTTTCTGCATTAAAATGCTCCATGGAAAGAATGCAGTTGAAGTTATCCTCAGCAAGGAATTGTCCAAGAAACACCCAGTCTTTCCAGTTAGTCTGATTAAGCACTATAGCCCTAGGGAATCTGAAGACCCACCTGCCCAGAATATTCCCTTAGAAATCCCCCAGGAAGGGAGAAAGAACAAGGTAAGCAAAATCCTCAAAGAAAAGAAGGAAAGATTGAATGGAAAGGATTTCAGGTTGTACCTTGTCAGATACAGAGGAGAATCAGCAGACAAAGATGAGTGGCTACCAGAAAATTACATACCAGATGGCCCGGAATTTCAGAGCTGCAAAGAGGAAAGAATAAAATTCTCCACCCCAAGAACCTTTTTCTGGGTACACCAATCTTGGAAGTGGGGAATGTCAGCTGGCTACTATTCAGAACCAACTGACTAAAGCCTAAAAACAAATAAAATATAAATTAATAATAAACAAATACGGAAATAATAAAATAAAATAAAAATAAGGAATAAAGCCTTAATTTCTAAGAAATCCAAAAATATTATTAAAAAAATGGATTTGCGGTGCCAATTTAGGTAGGGTCACCCACTGACACCACCCCCAAAATCCCACTCCTTCAGGTAGAACCATGGTTCACCTGTGCACCCTCCCATCACATCTGCAGGTATAGGTTTCTGACCCAAAATTCGGTCAGAAACCCATAATTGCGTTTATTTTAGGAGTTATGGACGAAAACTGGTTTCGTCCATAACCCCTCGCGCAGCCGCGGGTCATAAGCAGCCAGGCGCGCAGCTCTTGGGAGCCAGGGCACAACCGGCCCCGCGAGTAGTCAAGCGACTACCTCGCCCAGGACAGAAGATGGCCCCGCAAGTAGTTGCCCAACTACCTTGCGCAAGACCAAAGATGGCCCCACGAGTAGTCGCCCGACTACCTTGCACAGGCTCTAGGCGGCAGTTACCGACCAGCCTCACGGGTAGTTGAGCAACTACCACGCGAGGCAGTTGCCACTTACCAGCCCGCGGGTAGCCAAGCGACCACCTTGCGCGGCTGCCGCTACCTATTGCCGGCCCCGCGAGTAGTCGACCGACTACCCTGCGCAGGCCCCTAGTGACCAACCGACCAGCCTTGCGGGTAGTCAAGCGACCAGCCTTGTGGGTAGTTGAGTGACTACCACGCAAGGTAGTCGCCACTTACCAGCCTGCAGGTAGCCAAGCGACCACCTTGCGCGGCTGCTGCTACCTATGGCCGGCCCCACAAGTAGTCGACCGACTACCCTGTGCGGGCCCCTAGTGACCAACCAAGCCACCGCGCAAAGTGACTGGCCGGCTCACTGGCCAGCCCTCCCCTCTCCCAAAACGGAAACCGGGCTGTGGGGTACCTCCAATACACCCCATAGCCCTGTTCCACATCACATGGGGGCCAGAGAGCACCAACATGTGGTAGGGAATAGTATGAAAGGGGATAAACAACCCAAAAATCCGGAAAAATGGGCCCTGCACCCTTTTTGGAACTATACAAAAGGGTTGTCAGGGCCTCTGTAAAAGGGCCTGTACGGAAGATTTGCACCTAAAAAAGTATCTGTGAGTTACTGTAACACCCTGAGAGTGTGTACTGAGCATAAAAAGGAGCCTAGCTTCGTGCTAGATGGATCACAAGACACCAGGAATACATACAACACTCTCCATACCCCTTATAATTAAAACTGTACGTAACTAGTCACAACTAGGGGTGTACTGTCCAATTAAGGAACTGTAAGACACACCAATATGAGAAGAAGAGCCTCAGACTCAAAATTTACTTGCAGAATAAGGTCCCCATAGCCTTTGTTCAAGCCCCTGGCCTCAGGAAGCCATGGCTTATATTTATAAATATTAATTGAATACAACCTCTTTGGTCAATACAGTGAGGTCATTAAGGGCACAGAAACGTGTATCAAGCCCAAAGCATGAGTACATAGGGCTTCCTGTACCTCTTTAGTGACTAGAGCAGGTCCACACGAACACACTGATGGCTCCCTGGCCTCAGCACTAGCCTGGGTAACCCTCCTTTGGCTGGTAAAAGGACTGTACCAAGAGGTGACCCAAACAATATAAATAGAGGCCCTTCCCCCAGCCATTTCTAACACATTCATCCAGTTATATAGTCATTATTGCTTCAGATATTTTCTTCCTCAAGCCATCAAACCCTTATAAGAAATAAGTGTGTGATCCTGGACCAATTTTCTGATAAAATCTTAGACCATAATTCCTGAATCCCTGTTTTTGGCCAAAATCAACAACCAACCATTCAGCCTGCCCCAGTACCAACTTCCAGCACCCTGAATCCATGAATATTGGCCCATTCATCAAGAATAAGTCCGGATCTAGAACTAGTAAGTGATCCTGCTGACTTATACCCCTTTTTGTAGGTTTTGCATAACCTATGCCCCAAGGAAATTACACACACCCTTCTTGAAAGGAATCCTTGTCAACCCCACAGGCACCACAATTGCTCCTATATTGTCCTTAAAAGACATATACCTGTGTTCCGGAGGGCTCAACAACACCATTAAGGTCTTGGCCCCTCCATTTAAATTTATTTTATAAATATATAAATAAATTTAACCCTTTCAGCCAAATCATATACCTGGCATTTTATCTTATCTTTGATCCAAACTTTCTATCACCTCTAGTAGCTAGAAGGAGTGAGGTCCTTGGAATCTAGTAGGCTGACAGTAATTTTATCTTGAAGGGGATGCAACTCAATTGCCTAAATTTGAAATACGTTGAATTCCTGTTGCCCCTTCTCCAAGAGCAACACTGCCATTTATTTTTCTGAATTATATCTACCTGTAAGAAATTTAAGAGATATTTTGAGCAAAGTGATATGTGCAAAACAAAAAAACCAAATTCTAGTCATGAAATCTTCTATACCATTCAAAAGTTGGAAAAAGATTGACCAAGGTTCTTGGAAGGGTAGGAGTTGGTAATTTTGAATATTTGAATGGTTAAAAAGGTTCTTTGCTAAATTTAGCAATGATGTATTATAAAGATGCCCTGTTCAAGAAGTTTCAAACTTTATTCAGTAAAAAGAAGATGCTGTGGAGTCAATGAAAAAACCAAAAACCAGATAAAACTCCATAATAAAAATATGTCTGAGAAAGAGAGCTGCAGTTAAATCTTTAGGGCCAGTACATAATCATAGCTTTTGAATTCTCCTGATTGATTGTTTTTCTACAATGGTACCACCAAACAGGAATACCAGCAAGGGGGAAAAAATTGGAAATAGATTATAGAATGTTTTTGCTTTACCAAATCAAATATCATTTGCATCCAATTCTGTTGTAGGTTTTATGAAAATAATGATTCAGCACTTCATAATAAGCCAACAAGATTAACCAATAAAATTTTTTTTTTTTTAATTTGAAATTTGGGTGCTTTTTTAAGGATTCCAGCTAAAATCATGCTTTTATTGTGTAGTTAAATAATTCCCTTCATGGATCAAACTTTCAGAAGCTAAATTTTGACCCTCCTTACCATGATGGAAAATCAGAACCACAAGTGATAGTTCTATTCAACACCAACCAAAAACATGGGTAAAAAGCCCCTGAAAATTTTTTAAAATTGGGGAATATCCTTTCAGTATGAATAAAGTAGCTAACTAAACTCTATATATCTTTTTTTATTTGAAATGATGAGCTTTTTGGGATCCCTTTGGAATATTAAATCCTTCATTAAAAATTACTGAAATACTAGTGGTTTAATCAAAGTTTTGATGCATATACAGGCCCAGCCTGGTGAGTATATTATATCAAAGAACCAGTTTGAAAAAAGGATATATATATATATATTCAAGATGAATAAGGACCCAGCTGGGGTGGTTTTGTGTTCCAAATTTCAAGGTCCAGATTTCCAGTGGTTGCATTTTTCCAAGACTTATTGATTTATTTAATTTTGAATTTTTTTGGAAAAATACTTGAAATTTTATAATGAATTTCCAAGAGTAAAAAAAATTGAAAAAAATTGGTATAATCTACATCAAAATGATTTTTTTTATCATAAACCACCAAAGTATATTAAAAATTTGAAAGAAACCTTGAGTTACAATTGAAACTCCTTTCAAGCATGAATAGTATTTGATTGAAAATTGGTTTTAGAATATTTAAACAGAAGTTGTGTTGTTGGTATTTGGGTGTTGTTTGGATAGATTTCATGAATTAGGACAGAGTTAAAACCCTTTTGTAACCAACTTGAAAATTTGATCTTTTTTCTTTTTTATTTTTTTTTTTTTTTTGGATGTGAGCTCTTTTTTAATTTTTCTCTAAAACAATGTATAAAATCATTCATTGATATCTTTGAATCCAGTTTTGTGTGTTCCAAGGACTCATGAAACAATAGAATATTCATATCAGGGCACCTAATCAAATCAAACCAACCAAAAGGACTGTTGGACTAAGATTTCATCCCAAAACCAAAAATTGAATTTATCCAATGTTTTTGCTTGACAGGGAATGTTTTAGGCATTATTAATGCTGATCAAAAATGAGGAAGATCTTTACAACTTCATCTTTTGAATCAATCGACCCAACTAGATGAAGGAAAGATTTTAAAATGAAAAAATTGAGCACCAACAAAAGGTTAAGTTTTTAAAACAACTTGAATTCATTCAGAATACCACCACCCAAAAAAGTTCCAAGTGGGGAACTTTTCAATATTAAGTTCTTTGGATTATTTTTTTGTTTTATGGCTGCCACAGTCTTTCCAAATAATTTTGATTGAATTGGAGTATGATTTATTTGCAGAGAAATAAATTAAATAAAATTTGGAAGAAGCTGTTGGAGCCCTGCATCAGGACACTGTGTATATGTATGCCATTTTTGTTTTCAAATACTAAAGGCATATAGTGTCCCCCAGACCTTTGGGTTAAGGTCTGGGGGACATTTATTTCTCAATTTGGAAACTTTTGTGGAATTAATTCATATTGTGCATCCTTTAACAGAAAATTAAACACCAGATTTCAAATTTTCAAAATGGATGACTCCATCAACCCTGGGTTGTAATTATATCTTGAAGGGGCTGCAACTCAATTGCCACAATTTTAAATACCTTCAATCTGTGTCCTCCCTTTTCCAAGAGAAAAAAAAATGCAATTTTTTTGTCTGAATTAGATCTAACCGTAAAAAGGTTAAGAGACATTACATGAAAAGTGATAGGTGCATACTCAACCAACAAAATTAAACTCATAGAAACTTTAGACCATTCTGCATTTGGAAAGGAATCAACCAAGTTTTATTGAAGCCTAGCTGCCAGAAAATTTTAAAGTTGAATTTTTAAAGATTCTATTGACAAATTTAGCAATACTGTAGTCTAAAAACACCCTGAGGAAGATATTCAAAAATTTATTTGGTACAAAGCAGATGCTGTGGAGTCAATGAAAAAGCCCAACACCAGATTAAACTCCATCATGAAAATATATCCAACAAAGAAAACTGCAGGGAAATCAGGAGGGCAGGTACATAACCACAGCTTTCAAATTATCCTAATAAAATGATTTTCTACAATGGTATCAACAAAATGGATGATCAGCAAGGGTAAAAAAAATTGGAAAGAAATTATAGATTGTTTTTGTCTTACTGAATCACTGATTATTTTTCTCCAATTCTGTTGCGGGGTTTTTGAATTTAATCATTCAGCTTTTCATAATAACCCAACAAGAGTAACCAATATTTCTTTTTTTTTTTAATTTGAAAACATTGTGATTTTTTAAGAAGTCCAGCTACAATGATGAATTTAGTTTTTGGTTAAATAATTACTTTCTTTGATTTTTTTTTCACAAATTCAATCTTAAAATTCTTGAAAATGATGGAAAATCAGAAAGAAGAGTTATGTTTCTATTCAATATCAACCAGAAACATGGGAAAAAAACTCTTGCAAAATTTATAAAAGTTGAGGAATATTCTTGTAGTAGGAATAAAAAAGCTAATTAAACTCTCAATATCATTTTTTGCAGGAAATAATAAGCTTCTGAGAAACACTTTCAAAGCTTGAAGCCTTCAGTAAAGATTCTTGCAATACTGGAGTTTTGATCAAAGTTGTGATGAATATACAGGCTTATTCTTGTGAGTATATTAGTTCAAAGGATGGGTTTGAAAACAGGATAGATTATTCTTTTTTTGAAATTGATAAGGACCCAGCTGGACTGTGGTTGTGTTTACAAATTTCAAGGTCCAGATTAATAGCAGTCAAATTCTCCAAAGATTTATTTATTTATTCAACCTTTAATGTTTTTGGGAAAATACTTGAAATTTTGTAATGAATTTCCAAGAATGAAGAAAATTCAAAAAAATTGATGTAATCTACATAAAGCTTATCTTTTGACCATACATCACCAAAATATATCAGAAATTTCAAATAAACCTTGAGTTTAAATTGAACCTCCTTTCAAGTATTAATAATATTTGATTTCAAATTGGTTATAGAATATTTCAACAGATGTTGTGGTGTGGGTATTTGGTAGTTATTTGAATGAATTGCCTGAATTGGGACAGAGTTACAACCCAGTTGTAACCAAGTTGAAAAATTATTACAGGGTGGCACATGCTAGCATGCGCCTCCATTCTTCCCCTGGTGAAAAAATTTAAAAAAATGCAAAAAAAAATAAATTAATTTTTTTTGATTTTTTTAGTGGAATCCACTCAAAAACCCATTCAATTCACTTATTTGATTGAGCAAGAGCTCAATGAGGATATCCAAAATCCAGAAAATTTTGATTTGTCTCAAGGTTTCATTGGCACACCTCAGGAACCCCCTTGGATTACAAGATAAGGACCAATTGAAACCCAACAAAGCTCTGGTGCCCTTGAAACTTGACTTGATTTAGCTCATTCCGCACCAATATATATATATATATAAATATTTTTTTATTTTTGATAAGTTTCAACAAAAAACTTATATTATTTTACACTATGTTCCAAAGCAGGTGAAACACCCAAGCCACTGGTAGAGCTCCATCTTATGGATTCCTGCCCATAGGAGTCCCCATATGCAAGGATTTCAGTTGCAAGCGCAATCAGGGGGCTTGAAACTGTAACTCAAGTTTTGCAAAACCACGGCAGCCAACTTGAACAACTCAATGTTGGAGAGCTTTCCATTTCCACAAACCTAATACCAGGAGGCTACCACTTTGGTACTGCCTCCCCTGATGGGCTCAGCCAAAAAGGAAACAATAAAACTACTTTTCAAAGATAATTTGAGCCTGTGGGAACAATTTAAGCTGATAAAGTCCCAAGGGGATGTGGCAGCCATGAAGAAATTTATTTCCCAAACCAAAGCAACACAAATAGCTTTGCAAAATAATATATCAAAAAAAGAATTAGAGACTTATATGAAGAATTGGAATCCATGGGATCAATGATCTCAATTAAATGGAAAGGACCCTAAAAAGAAGAGGACCTCCTCCCATCATAAATTAAGTGGAAAGGACCCCAAAAATTGGGACAAGATTATATGATTAGCCCAAAAATGTAAGAAAGTTTTTTTAGATTACATAATTTCCATTTGCGTGTTCATTGACTGTTATGTGCCACCCACATAATAGAATGTTTGGATAAGTACTGTCAGCTTGCTACTATATACAGAGAAAAACTGTGAAACAGTAACACAAAATTCAAAAAATAAGATTACATCAATTAACAAAGCAACGAGTGAGAAATCAATAAATTTTATTTCAGGAATAAATTCCTTGCCCAAAATTAGGTAGGGTCACTCACTGACCCCACCCTTGAATTTTAAGTCCTTATATTTTTAAAATAATTAAAAGGAAAAGTACTCAAAATTAAAACACCTGTATGGCACTTTTTGGCCATTTTAATATTTCACACGTATTGTCACGTATAGGGTTTACACCTAAAATTCAATCAGAATTGAGGTGTTGTGTATATTTGAGGAGTTACACGCAGAAATGTGTTATGTCACAATTCCCACGCGCAGCCCCGCATCATTACATAACCCTACGTACTAGCAGCAGCAGGATCCCGCGTACTAGAGACCCGCGCGCAGCTGATTCTGCCACGCACGCAGCGGATCCTACCCTGCGCGCATCCGTACTACTGATCCCCGCGCCTGGATCAGTCATGACTAATCTGACAACTGGGTACCTCTCAGAAGAGCTACAACCTAGTTAGGGTTGCCTAGTGTATGTAAAAAACAGACATATGCATTTATAATGATCTAAAAAGATCAAAACTTCAATAAAATTAATGAAAATTAAGTTTTGAACATTTTTTAATAATAAATCAAAGATCAAAGACTACCATGTAAACCACGGATCTTGATTTTGAAGACCACAAAAGACTGCAAGAAGTGTTCATAAAAATTATTAAAAATTATCTAAATGATCAGCATATGACGGAAAATCAGGAAACATCCACATCTGCACGCTTTAAACCAATATCAATAGTACAAATAAAGGATGAGTACAGAATGATCAAATTTACGCCATAACTAATTAACAGATCCTGTGGCTAAAATAGTACAGAAATCCAGCAGATTTAAGGACAGCTGATTGACAGCACCAAGTAGACGTGCTAATATTGCCCTGACTAGCTTGCCAGCCTCAGCCCACGAGCAGAACCCTCTCTACGCGCCCTGAGAAGACCAAAATCACCCCAAAAAAGGTATTTATACAGACCTCTTTGGATCCATTATTCAATCAAAGTTTACCAGGCATTATTTATTATCAATCAGACACTGTGTCATTGTTGATCAGGTGCTTATATGAAGATAAGCAAGTGATTTATGACTTAGTCTGTAGTAGTATTATTTACCTTTATTAAAAAAATCAACCATTGAAGTTTAGTCAAGCAATTTACCCCATCTTCTCTGAAACTGTCAGCTCTCTGATACCAGGAGCCTTGCAGTCCTTTAGCTACACAGAGTGATAAAAATGCTGGAATGATAATAATAATTATTATTCCAATAGTAAATGCTTAGAAGCTCAAATAAGAGCAGTTGCAAGGTTTAATTGGTTTGGTAGTAAAGGGTTTTCAATATAATATAAAAGAGGGGCCACAGTATTATACTACTGGAGATCTTTACAGACTAGCAAACTCTCTTCAAGGGGCCTCCTTAGTCAGTTTTTAAGAACCTTGGAATAAATATGGGGGCCTATGAAGGACTTCCTCCACTCATGGCCAGGCTTAACAGCTCAAAAAGCCTAGACAGGAAGGGTAACACTCACTCTGAGCACTTTTACCACGAAAATCCTGGAATAATTGGAAGGGTTTCAGAGCAGATGGGGTAGATTGCTTGACTCAACTTCAATGGTTGATTGGTTAATATAGGTAAATAATACTACGGCAGAATAAGTCATAAATCACTTGCTTATCTTTATATAAGCAATTGATTAACAATGACACGGTGTCTGATTGATAATAAATAAATTCCTGGTAAACTGATTGAATAATGGATCCAAAGAGGTCTGTATAAATACCTATTTGGGGTGTTTTTTTGGTCTTCTCAGGGCACGTAGAGAGGGTTCTGCTTTGTGGTCTGAGGCTGGCAAGCTGGTCAGGGCAAGATTAGCACGTCTACTTGGTGCTGTCAATCAGCTGTCCTTAGATCTGCTGGATTTCTGTACTATTTTAGCCACAAGATCTGTTAATTAGTTATGGCCTAAATTTGATCATTCTGTACTCATCCTTAATTTGTATTATTGATATTTCTTTAAAGCGTGCAGATGTGGATGTTTCCTAATTGCCCGTCATCTGCTGATCATTTAAATAGTTTTTAATAATTTTTATGAACAATTCTTGTAGTCTTTTGTGTTCTTCAAAGATCAAGATCCGTGGTTTACGTGGTACTCTTTGATCTTTGATTTATTATTAAAAAATGTTTAAAACTTTATTTTCATTAATTTTATTTAAGTTTTGATCTTTTTAGATTATTAATAATGCATATGTACTTTTGTTACATATACTAGGCAACCCTAACTAGGTTGTAGCTCTTCTGAGCGGTACCTTGTTGTCACGACGGATCCAGGCACGGGGATCAGTAGTACAGATGCGCGCGGGGTAGGATCCGCTGCGTGCGTGGAAGAATTAGCTGCGCGCGGGTCCCTAGTACACGGGATCCAGCTGCTGCTAGTACGTAGGGTTATGTAATGATGCTGGGCTGCGTGTGGGAATTGTGACATAACACATTTCCACGTGTAACTCCTAAAATATACACAACACCTCAATTCTGAGTGAATTTTAGGTGTAAACCCTATACGTGACAAGACGTGTGAAATATTAAAATGGCCAAAGGTGCCATACAGGTGTTGTAATTTCCAGTACCTTTCCTTTTAATTATTTTAAAAATATAAGGACTTGGAATTCAAGGGTGGGGTCAGTGAGTGACCCTACCTAATTTTGGGTGAGGAATCCATTCCTGTAATAATATTCATGGATTTCTCACTCCTTGATTTGTTAATTGAGGTATTCATATTTTTCATATTTTTGTGTTACTATTTGACAATTTTGCTCTGTATATAGTAGCAAGCTGACAGAAACCCTTCAAATTATTCCAGGATTTTCGTGGTAAAGTGCTCAGAGTGAGTTTTACCCTGCCTTTCTAGGCCGTTTGTGCTGTCAAGCCCAGCCACCAGTGGAATAAGTCCTTTCTAAGGCACCCATAGTTATTCCAAGGTTCTTAAACTGCCCAAGGTGGACCCTTGAAGAGAGGTTGCTAGTCTGTAAAGATCCCCAGTAGTATAATACTGTGGCCCCTCTTTTATATTACATTGAAAACCATTCAATACCAAACGCATTAAACCTTGCAACTGTTGGAGTATATTCATATCTCCATATTTCCACATCTTCTTCTGTCTATTTCCTCTATTCTTTATTTACTTTCTGTTATATTCAATTCCTTTTTCTTTATTTCTTATTTTACTTTCTGTTTTATTCACATTTCTTTCTTTCCATTCCATTCCTGTTCTCTTTGTATATCACACACTGAACATGTCAGTGTTCCTCACCACTCAGTCTCCAAACCCGCGCCCTCTTTTCTTTCACACTGAATGTTCTCTTTATTCCTACCATGTCACACTGTACGTGACACCTGACTGCTAGCACCTATACCTGAGGACAGAGGTTGAGCAAAGTAGAAGGATTTCTTTCCTCATCCTTCTATTTCATCTCACACCTCTGTTATTCCTCAGGTAAGATCTGTTTTCCTTTTATACTCTCTTTCACTATGTATTTCCTTTTGCTTATGAAACTATCCTTCTATTTCATCTCACACCTCTGTTATTCCTCAGCTCAACAGCAACTGCTCTAATTAAATCATTTATTTGAGCTTCTAAGCGTTTATTATTGGAATAATAATTATTATTATCATTCCAGCATTTTTATCACTCTCTGTAGCTAAAGGAATGCAAGGTTCCTGGTATCAGAGAGCTGAAAACTGGGGGTATGGCCGGGAAATATCCTTAAATAACTAATTTTTAATTATTTATTCCTTGGACCAGTCTATTTATTTTTAAAAAATAAGTTAAAATACTTATAACATATATTTTTGATCATTTGTTTCTCTAGTGGATCTTAAGACCAACAGAGAATTGATCAATTATTATTTGGACCTTCTTAAAAAGAAAAGAGAAGAAAAACCCCGTAACTTTGTCCCTGTTATTATAACTCCTGAGCAACAACGGGAAAAATTGCTTTATTATAAGCAGCAGGTTATAAAAGACAAAGAACTTGAGATTGAAAGAATTATCAATTTCAATTCTTTATTAAGGCAACATAAGGAGTGGAAAATTTATCAAAGGAAGCTTTATATTTATAAGCTAAATAATCCTGAAGATAAAGAAAAACCCAAAAATAATAAAAGTGATTATTTTTTTTCTAAAAATCAACTTATCACATAAAAATACAAAAATATATTAAACTTATATTTTTTTATCCATCTCAGTGGATTTAGTTTTTGGTGATTTCATTCACCAGGACCTCCTAGAGGACGTCCCAGACAGTGTACCATAGATTTATCCCAGGATCTGATTGGGACTCACTCAGACCCCGTTGGAATACCTTCCAAGCATAGTTGTGATCCAAACCAAGTGTTGGTACCGTTGAATTTAACTCTAAGTAAGTTAAAATATTGATAAAAAATTATTAAAAATATAAAACACACAAAAAATATTATTTTTATGAATTTAAAGTCTTTTTTCAAAGTTTTGACAAAAGACTTACATATTTTTTTGGTATTATGTATCAAAATAGGCGCAACACCCGTGCAACTGGCAGAGCCCCGTCATATGGATCTCTGCCTGGAGGAACCCGTACGCGCAAGGACTACAGTCGCGAACCCAATGAGGGGACTCAAACCCGTGACCATAGCGTCACACGGGACAACAATGGCGACAACCACGGCCGCCAACTCGACCAACAGACATTTTGAGAACCCTCTGTCGCCCACCAGGTTATCCCAGGAGGGTACAGGTCCTCCTACACCACCCCAGCTGGACTCAACCAAGGAGGAAAGGGTCAAAGTGTTACTGAAAGAGCACGTGAGCTATTGGGAACAATTCAGGTTGGCTCAGACCCAGGGGGATCAACCAGGTATGAGAAAAGTCATTTCTCAGGCAAAGAAATCTCAGATTTCTCTGCAAAGGTTTATCCCAAAGAAAGAAGTAGAAGGCTACGTGCAGAACTGGAATCCTTGGGATCAGTTAGCTTCCTTAAAGGGAAAGGACCCCAAAAAGAGGAGATCCTCAGCCCATCAGAAGTTAAGGAACCCAAAGGATTGGGACAACATAATATCCTTAGCCCAGAAATGGAAAAAGGTGTACCGCAATTAGATGTAGAAGCTCTTGATAGCTTTTCTGTAAATTTGTCTCACAATTTTACCATTATTAGCCAATGCTTTGATAAAGTTTAAAACCAATTGGAAAAATTAAGTTCAAGTATTTTTAGAGTGATTGACACTCAGTCTCAGATTATGAGAATTGATGAGTTGGAAATACAACAGATCAAGGATAGTATAAGAGCTAGTAAGTTTGACCTGATGAAACATATTGATGACCATCAATCAATTCTTCAGGAAGATATTCTTGCAACCATAAACCAGCTTAAAGAAGAAGTTAAGAAAACTAGTCCTACTCCTTCAGGTCATCTGACTAGCAAAATTGAGTTATTAAGCAAAAAACTTGATTTAGAGTTAGGTATGATTAAGAATGATCTCAGAGATCTTAAGATCAACTCTACTAACTCTCTGGTCATTGAACTAGAAGAAACTAGACCTGCCAGGTTCACCAGTACTCCTAGTGTTCCTCCCAGGACCAGGATAACTAGGAATGCGTATTTCAGACCCAGTCCTACTCTGGAAATGGAGCAGGCTTTGAAGCTACTTCCTACCATCACTGAATGGCCTAAATTCTCTGGAGAAGGAGAATACAACCATGTCAGTTTCATTAAGTTTATTGACTATACTCTTTCTTCCTATGGGCTCCCTGATGCAATAGCTGTGGTAAGATTGCCCAGATTATTTGAAGGAGTAGCTCTTGATTGGTTTATCAATCAAAGAGAAGAAGTTGTATCTTTATCCTGGAATTCATGGAAAGAATTGATCAAAGTACAGCTTGGTACCAGGATTTGGAAAAGAACGATGATGAAAACTTTTGAAACTTCCCAGTTTGATTGTTAATTTTGAGATTGAATTTCTTTGAACTAAGAACCAGCAAGCTAGAGGAAGGAGGTTAGGAATCTAGCCAACAGATTCACGCACAGGAATAGATAATAAGAAAGATAAAAAGAACACAAACAGCTTGGACTATCATCAGAGTCAGGACAACCTGAGAAGCAGAAGAGAAGCTAAGGCTAGAAGAGATGCGTAAATATCTGGAACATAAAAAGAATCAGAGTTTATGAATGGTAAGAACTGTTTGGATGGATATCTTACCAGGCAAGAAGAGCAGGAGACAATTGATCAAGAGTTGAGGCAAGTCTTGATTGTGGAAAAAGGAAGAAGAAAAGAAAGAAGAAGAGAAGGAAGGAACGGAAGGTGAAGAAAACAAAGAGGAGGAAGATAAAGAAAATAAAGAAAGATAATAAAAATAGAAGCGGTAGCGGAAGTTGGTCAAGTTGTAAAGGTGAGAGGTTGAGTCAGGTTGAGATGAGGTTGAGTCAGGTTGAGATGTGCCGGTGGGAGGTTCAGTCCTCCTCGTCCCCGAGGATTCCTCCTGGACCTAGAGCAGAGTCTCGAGAGTCGGTCAAGGAAGCATGAGAATGGAGTGTTAGCACTCCTTTCTAGAGCGCGCGGTGTAAGACTCCAAACGGTGCTAAGCCGTGACAGTTCTGTGGAGGGGAAAGGTGCTGTTTAGGCTGCCATCCTAGGAGTTACAATAATATTTAAATGTAACCGGAATCAAGGTCCAGAACCTTATTGATGAGAAATCAAAGTAAGGGAAGAGGATAAGAGTTGTTGGTAGCAATGGAAACAACACTATCTGAGGCAAGATGGTGCAGGTAAAGACTTGAACAAATAAGTCAAGGTTTGTTCAGAGTTCAATAGAACAATGCAGTTGTAAGACAACTCCCACAAGCTAATAACTCTGGTTGTCAGCAGCAGATTAGGAAAGATCAACTCAATCCCAACCAACCTCCAGGTTCTCAATGAACCTGCCCAACTCTCCGCAATCAAGCGCTTGAAGGGTACCAGATAACTGTGGGAGGCTGAACAAAACAAAAGCAATTTGTTTATGAAGCTCTAGAAGCAAATCAATAATGAATTCAAGCAAGAATATCCCAACACTTCTCAAGGGACTCAAGAATAGCGTGGCAAAATTCAACCTTAAAGAAGAAGGGAGGTATAACACTCCAGGTTTTAAGCTTAATAAAAACTCTTCAATCAAACGTGATTGGCTCCAGAAAGATGATCAAGGAGAGATCAAGACCAGTATGGTCGGAAAAAGGGATCAGAGTGGTATAACACACCCAAGAATTCAGACAGGAATTCTTCTTCAACCAGCAAGGCTATTGGTTGGTGATAAGGATCAATGTCACAAGATACAGGGTTTGAGTATGGAGGCTCAAAGGATCAAGGGGAAATCATGGATATACCCGGATAAATTGCTCAGATAAGTGGGGAAGGATGCCCACGGATAAGTTGATTTCTGATGATGAGGGAGACAGATGAGATGATATGATGATGGTCAGATGGGATCCTGGGCCAAAAGGCAGGGGAGAGCCCCTCCTTTTATAGACATGAGGCCATGTATACTATGTACAAGAGATACTACAAATAGGTGTGGAAAAATGAAAACATAAAAAAAAGATGACATGAGAGGGAAAAAAAAGAAATGTTGCCCGCATCAAGAATGACCGCGGGCAACCAGATGGGCACCCGCAACAGCGGTCGCGGGTGTTGAAAACGGCTGTCGTCGCCCGATCTGGGGCGACAGCGGGGTGAAGGTTCCGGCGGCCGCGAGCGGTCGCTTGCGGTCGTCGTTTGGATCAGATGATGGGCGAGGAGGGCGTGAGTGAGAACGATGAATGGTAAGTGGGTTTGGAGATCAAGTCGTGTGGGGGTTGCTTGCTGCGATGGTAGATCGGGTCGGATACTCAACGATGAGCTTTGATCATCTGCGCTTGATCGTGGGGACGTTGGGGGGAGTTAGTAATTGGGCTGAGCCTAGCATCAATTGGATCGATTGTTGCGGATGAGCGTTGGAAGACAGGACAACCACAACCTGGGAATTGATGATCCGGTTCTAATAGTTCAGAGAGTCCACTAAGTTGATTGAGATTGGTCAATTGAGCCAAAGCTGGTCGAGATTTGAGATGAGGATGGATGATGGGAGATATTGATGGGCTGGGATCATGCTTGGTTGTTGTTGCCAGGTTTAAGGGGCAATGGTCGACCAAAAATCTGAGATCAGGGTTGTGGGCGGTATCCTCAAGATGATTGTTGAGAGGATGATTGGGGTCGTCATCGTCATGTTTGAGGATGGCGGGTGCGGAGGATTTGGAGGTTCAAGGGGATGAGAGGATGAGTTGGGAGGAGGAGAAGGGATCGTCAAAGGTGGTTTGACAATCGCTTGCGTTGCCAAAAGTCAGGGCCGCGAGCGCAACAAGTGGTAGTTGAACATAGGAAGAGGGGATCGAAGCAGAGAGACAGGCAAGAGGCCTGTCCTAGACTGCTAGGACAGGGAGAAGTTGAGAGATGGGGGGAAATGAAGGTACCCATAGGGGTACAACCAAAAAAAATATTTTTTTTTTTCCGTGGTGTCCCGGATTGGTCACCACATCTCTCCCCAACTTACAGAATGTCCCTAGTCTGCATCTAGAATTTGAAGGGATTAAAAAAAGCAGGGAACAAAGAAATTGAAGCAAAGATTGGCCATTTCTTGATCTTGAGAGCAATTGAAGAGTTGAGGAAAATATCTTTATTCTTCCAAATGAGCCCTAGAAGCGGCAGGAATAGAACAAGGAGGGCGTCCCGGGTGCTCACATATGTGGCATACAGTAGAGTTTTATAACAAAAACGCAGCAAATGACCCTGGTGGTGCACAATTGGGAGGACTTACTTCTGAGATAAGTTGCCCCCACGACAATAAAACTTCTTGACTTGATCAGCAGAGAACCTTCTGGCCAACCAAGTACCATCCAGCTCCTCCAAAACATAAGATCCACCTCTAACTTGATGAACCACTTGATAAGGGCCATTCAAACAATTAGAGGAAAGCTTGCCCCACTGGGTCTCCAAAGATCAATTATAAGCTAAAACTAGGTCACCAGGGTTCAAGGGCTCCCTGACTTGATTAGAGTGCTTGTCCTCCCAATACTGGACGGATTTTTCTCTGGACTCCATCATCTTTTGATAAGCTTCATCACGAACGTCTTCACTTAGCTCCAGTTGCTTGGATCTAGCAACTAACAGATCAGTGGTTGAGGACACCTCTTCCCAAGAGATACCCAAGAAAGATTCCATTTCCAGATCCAAAGGAAGGACTGCTCTTTGACCAAAGATGATTTCATAAGGTGAGTAGCCAGTAGTCCTTTTGGTTGAGATTTGATCAGAGAAGAGAACAAGAGGAAGGAATTTGCGACAATTCTTGCCACTTTCACCAGCCAGTTTAAGAAGTGCAGCCTTCAAAGGGGCATGGCCTTGTTCCACCATGCCTTGGCCTTCAGGATAATAAGGAGTAGTAACTCTATGTTGTCCAGGAAGGGATCGGATCATTTCAGCAAGCTTGCCCCCAAATTCAGAGCCACCATCAGTAGAGTAAGATTGAGCCAGGCCATAACGCATTGTCCAGGTCCCGTAGAGGAAATCTGCCACTGATTCAGAGCTAAGATTCTTAAGAAATTTTGCTTCAACCCATCCGGAAAAATCATCTCTAGCCACAATGAGGTACTTAGCACCACCTGCCTTAATATGAACCACATCCATAGCAATCCTTCCAAAGACAGTGGACTCCCCAGTAGGATAACAAATTTCAGCTGGGCGCCTAAGATCACGTTTTTGACAAACTTCACAACTCTTGCACCATTGGGAGACGGATTTCTTCAAAGATGGCCACCAGAATTGTTCGGATAATCGTCGATAAGTTTTGGTTTCCCCACGATGACCAAGGCCTTCATGGAGACTTTCAATCATAGAATCTTGTTTAGAGGGAATAGTAACAACAATAAGAGCACAAGGATTGCCTCTCTTCATAAGTTTAGAGCCTTGAACAAAAAAATTAGAAGACTTTTGTTTAAGAGATTGAAATTCCTTAGCAGAGAGATCAGGAGGTTTTTGAAGAGTTGAAAGGTACTGCTCTAATTTAAGCCAGAAGCCTTGTTGAAAGCCAGAATAATTTTGAGAAGAAAAAGAGAAAATAGGTTGGATTAAAGGTTCCTCTTCATTGAAATTGGTTCCAACATCAGATTTGTTGTCCCCAAGAGGTTGTCGAGATAAACCATCAGGCATGGTGAAAGATTTCCCCGGCCTGTGAACAATATCAAAAGAGAAAAGCTGGATAAAGGCCACCCAACAAGTCATAGGAGCATTGAGAAGACTGGGAGCGTTGATCATTTCAATGATGGATCAAGCATCAACTTGCAATTCGAAATGTTGGCCCCAGAGAACGGTTTGAAGTTTCTTCATCATTCAAGCGACACCACAGAGTTCCAGTTTGGGCTGGGAGTATCTAGATTCTACATCTGAAAACAACAAAGATTCATAAAGAGCAGGACGGTCCCAACCATTTTCATCTTCCTGCATAAGGACGGCCCCAACAGATTGATAACTAGAATCAACAGCCAGCTTGATCTTGCCAGCTCCAGGTCCATAAGAGATTTTTTTCAAAACTATGTCTTTACCAACTATCCTTTTGAGTAGCTGGAAAGCACATTCACAATCTTGGGTCCAAATCCATTCAGCATCTTTTCTGGTTAGACGACGCAAGGGTGCACAGATTTTGGATAAAGATGGGATAAAGATTCTAACATAAGTGACAACACCTAGAAAGCCCCTAACTTCAGTTGGATTGATTGGGGTAGGCCAAGAGATGATCTTGTTGAATTTGGCTGGTGCCATCCTTCTTCCTTCCTTGCAGACCACATGACCAACAATTTCCAGAGCAGGGACACAAGCCGCCAGTGTGGATCCAGAGACAGTAAGGCCAGATTCCTCGATTCAAAACAGAATCCTCTCCAAGGTAGTAGCATATTCCCAGATAAAACAACCAATTCCTGAATGCCAAGGTAAGAGCTCATTATCATAGTCAGATACTGGACCTTTAATTCCTCCATTGTCAATAAAGATACCAGCATGATCAGGGATTTAATCCTGGAGGATCCACATCATCTGAGCCTGATAGACTGCAACCAAGTTGGTGGCTCCTTGAGGCAATCAATCAAGTGGAAATCAACCAAGAGGAGTATCAAAAGTAGTGAGAGGACAAGAAATAGGATTTAAGGATCGTTTGTCATAGCCACCCATAATATCCCCTAGACCATAGCAAGCTCTCCCCGCAAAGGATTCAACAAATTCTTCAGTAGCAGGAGGGATACCAGAGTCTTTAATAGTAACTTTATTAAGAGGTTGAAGATCATGAACTATTCTAAGTTTAACATTACTCTTGAGGACACAGAAGATGGGGCTGGAGTAACTAAAAGTTGACTGTTCATACAGGCCAGTTCAAAATCGTTCCCAGACCAACTTGATGAATTCGTC
This sequence comes from Puccinia polysora, assembly GCA_025617555.3. Lineage (NCBI taxonomy): Eukaryota > Fungi > Basidiomycota > Pucciniomycetes > Pucciniales > Pucciniaceae > Puccinia > Puccinia polysora. The sequence continues at coordinate 24,587,650 of CM062641.1, read as the reverse complement.
AACTTTAGCAGCAGGGATAGGGATCTTTTTCTTTTGCCAAGGATCATGTTCAACTACAGGGATGATATAAGGGAGGCCATAGGATTCCCGCAAGAGACCTCTCTCTTCTTCACAGAAAGCAATAGATTTTTCCCTTAGAGATAAGACATTTGTGATTAAATTTAACTCATCAGGAAGAAGCCATCCATCTGGACCAAAGTTGACCACCTTCAGACGTTCTTCAGTGACCCGTCCATTAGGCACAAAGGGACCAATAAGAGATTGAGGAAGACCACAGTAAGGATCGCGAGATAGAGGAGGACGCATAAGGGGAGGATTGAGGTTGAGAGGCATGGGCTGGTTGACTGGTTGGATCTTCTTAGCAACTGGTTTATACTTAGTGGCAAAAGAGAGAAGTTCTTGTTTCCTCCAAGAGTTGACCAGAGAGACTTGATTACGAAAGCTGAGTCCAAGTTCCAACATCTTCCAAGTCCGATGTTCTGTAATATCCTTGAAGGGTGCCTTTTCCATAAAAGGAGAGCCAGGAGATAATACGTTGCTCACATGTGTGGCACAAGGTAGGGTTTCGAAAATGACGGTAAAAGATTGCCCTGGCAGTGCACAATTGGGAGGACTTACTTGTACCCCAAATTGCCTCCACTGAAGCCCATATTCCTTCATACCAAAATCACCAAAAACGGAATTGCAATTAGGATCTAGTTTAGACTCATTGCAGAGATTCAAACCGGAACTGAGAGAAGATTGATCAGACTCAAAAGTAGAAGGAAAAGAAGACACAACAGATCCAGAGAGAGAAGGAGATGGAGAAGAAATATTTTTGGATTTTTCTATTTTGATATGTTTTTGTTTTTTAATATTCTTGAGCTCAGAAGAGAATGATGAAAGGAATGAAAAATAAGCCTGAGGGATGGTAGTTGACCCTTGAGTTGCAGTCTGAGGCTGAAAAGAACTACAAATATTAGTAGGATCAACTATTCCCCTAAAAAATGAGAGAAACTAGAGTTATCCTTCTGCTTCCCCTTAAAAGATGATTTGGGAGAATGACCAGGAAAATCTCTTTCCCAACAACCAGAATCCAAAGAGCAAAGAGGAACTTCAATTTTCCTGCCATCAGCATCAGGGAGAAGAATTCTCTCCCCAACTTGATCAGAAAACATCAGGGTTGCACCAAAGTCCATTAAGAAGGGTTGTCCCAAGATCATAGGACTGTCCAAACGAGTGATCCAAAAGTGGCAGGTTCCAACAATATTTTGACCAATCCTGACCGGTACATCCTCAGAAATACCAACCAGTTCACAAGCTTGATTTCCTATCCCATACACTGCAGAGTTGAAGCTGACCCTAGGACTAAGTTTGAGCTTGCAGGCCATAGCATCCGAGATTAAGTTAAGCTGAGATCCAGAATCCACAAGAGGAGAAACAGTTTTAGCTGAGTCACCAAGATAAAAAGGAAGGAAGCCAAGGGGACAGGAATAAAGGTTGGAGTCTAAAGAAGGGCTGGTTCCACCAGAGTCCTCCATTAAAGTTCCAGAGGAGACTTTGAGTTCTTCAGGGCCAATTTCCACACGTTGACGAGAGACCCATTTCTTCATTCCTTCAGCAACAGATGGAGAGATCGATAGGAGTTCAGCCACAGATAGATCAGGAATTTTGAGATCAGAAATTTTCTTTAATACTCCCTCCACAGCATTGGGGTGATCCTTGGAGATGCCCCTTTCAAATCAAACTTTGGGCTGGGTGGAGGGAGGAAGTTCAGGTGACGCAGAATCTAAGATAGGATTAGAAGGTTGAGGTGAGGGAGAAGGATCAGGGTGATCTGGGAACCTTTCCATGAGTGGTTCCTTTTCCACCTCCATGTCTTGTACGTCAGAGGAAGGAGGCTCAAGTGATGATCAACGTTTAACGGGTTTTCAAAGGATTGAAGTTGGCAAGGAAGGAGCCTTATGAGGTTTAGGTTCCTCATGTCGTTTCCTGGCTGGATCAGATTGATAAGTAGTCCCAGCAAGACGAGAGGAAGAAATAGCTGGAGGATACCAAGGTTGGAGGGTACCACAGGATGATCAAAATTCAAAGGAAGCAAGAGATGCTTTCACAGGAGGTGGTGGCTGGTAAGAGGCCACCACATGTCGGATAGGACGAGACGAGTCAAAAGGGATTAGGGCACCATTAGGGAGGAAGTAATTTTTCCCCCTCTGCTCTACCAACTTTTCCTTTAGGTCCTTCTGAAGTTCTTGGCATTGTCCGGTTCCATGGCCTTCCCTATGACAGTAGTAACAGACCAGAGTTGATTTGGGGACAGAAGAAGGAGTTTTAGGAGTAGCTAGCGAAGAAATCTTTTGATCTATTTTGTTCTCAAAGGCTCTAAGTAGCTTGGTGATTTCATCTATCGTAGTAGGTTCTCAATTGGAATTAGGATCTGCTTTAGGCCTACAATCTGCCTCCATTTTAATCATAATATTGTTTGATTCTTTAAAAGAAGGAGCATGGACCGGTTCAGTAGTTCTAGGCTTTTCAAAGGTAAGAGCAGTTTGACCTTTCATGAATTTATCCACAGTACTCCTAAGGGTGAGAAAAACAGGGAGCTTGAATTGATTATCCCTGGTGGTAATCATGGATCCAGATTTGACAAGTTCTTCTTTAATCCTTTCCTGCAAAGCCAACAAAAAAGATTGGAAGAACTTTGCTTGAATTTTGTCCACTGTGTCAATGTGATCGTTTTGGATAAGATAGTTTTGAATGGGATCCCAAGACTTCCTAAAAATCTGATAGTCAGAGGCTGAAGAAATACCACCATTGGAGATCCACTGAGAAACCAGAGCATCCAAATCCTGCAGAGTAAACCTAGCCACATCTATTTTACCCCAGTATGCCAACATAGCCTTCCTGAGAAGCGTCCAGTTATGGGATTCAAATCCCTCAAAAGACTCAATTACCTCCATAACTTCATCAGAGGAGATAAATAATCGCAACTGATAAGCCATATCAAATTCACTAGCTCCATCCACTTCAGCAGCCATTTTGTAGGAGTCCAAGAATCGCTCAACATTTGTACCGTTGAAGCCTAAGTTCTTGTTCTGAGGTTTGATCTTTACCATCTTAGGTCGGACAGAGGTGGTTGGAGTAGCGGAAGATGCCATATTGAATAATGGAGTTCCTAGGGGATCCAAAGAGCAGATTTCCAAAGTGGCTCACGAGTGTGGCAAGAGTAGGGTTTCACCAAAAATGACAAGTATCTTGCCCAAGCGGTGCACAAATTGGGAGGACTTACTTCTAGGATAAGTTGCCTCCACGGATCAGATTTGAGAAGAGAAAAAAATAGGAGAAAGAAAAAAAAGATTGGATTTTGAGGTTGATTTTAAATGTCTTGGGACTGTAAATCCCAAGGTTTCTGGTTTGATCCCGGCCCGGGGGACCAAATGTAAGACTCCAAACGGTGCTAAGCCGTGGAAGTTCTGTGGAGGGGAAAGGTGCTGTTTAGGCTGCCCTCCTAGGAGTTACAATAATATTTAAATGTAACCGGAATCAAGGTCCAGAACCTTATAGATGAGAAATCAAAGTAAGGGAAGAGGATAAGAGTTGTTGGTAGCAATGGAAACAACACTATCTGAGGCAAGATGGTGCAGGTAAAGAATTGAACAAATAAGTCAAGGTTTGTTCAGAGTTCAATAGAACAAGGCAGTTGTAAGACAACACCCACAAGCTAATAACTCTGGTCGTCAGCAGCTGATTAGGAAAGATCAACTCAATCCCAACCAACCTCCAGGTTCTCAATGAACCTGCCCAACTCTCCGCAATCAAGCGCTTGAAGGGTACCAGATAACTGTGGGAGGCTGAAAAAAACAAAAGCAATTTTTTTATGAAGCTCTAGAAGCAAATCATCAACGAATTTGAGCAAGAATATCCCAACACTTCTCAAGGGACTCAAGAATAGCGTGGAAAAATTCAACCTTAAAGAAGAAGGTAGGTATAACACTCCAGGTTTTAAGCTTAATAAAACCTCTTCAATCAAACGTGATTGGCTCCAGAAAGATGATCAAGGAGAGATCAAGACCAGTATGGTCGGAAAAAGGGATCAGAGTGGTATAACACACCCAAGAATTCAGACAGGAATTCTTCTTCAACCAGCAAGGCTATTGGTTGGTGATAAGGATCAAGGTCACAAGGGACAGGGTTTGAGTATGGAGGCTCAAAGGATCAAGGGGCAATCATGGATATACCCGGATAAATTGCTCCGATAAGTGGGGAAGGATGCCCATGGATAAGTTGATTTCTGATGATGAGGGAGACAGATGAGATGATATGATGATGGTCAGATGGGATCCTGGGCCAAAAGGCAGGGGAGAGCCCCTCCTTTTATAGACATGAGGCCCTGTATACTATGTACAAGAGATACTACAAATAGGTGCGGAAAAATGAAAACATAAAAAAAAGATGACATGAGAGGGAAAAAAAAGAAATGTCACCCGCGTCAAGAATGACCACGGGCAACCAGATGGGCACCCGCGACAGCGGTCGCGGGTGTCGACAACGGCTGTCGTCACCCAATTGGCGGCGACAGCGGGGTGAAGGTTCCGGCGGCCGCGAGCGGTTGCTCGCGGTTGTTGGTTGGATCAGATGATGGGCGAGGAGGGCGTGAGTGAGAACAATGAATGGTAAGTGGGTTTGGAGATCAAGTTGTGTGGGGGTCGCTCGCTGCAATGTTAGATTGGGTCGGATACTCAACAATGAGCTTTGATCATCTGCGCTCAATCGTGGGGACGTTGGGGGGAGTTAGTAATTGGGATGAGCCTAGCATCAATTGGATCAATTGTTGCGGATGAGCGTTGGAAGACAGGACAACCACGACCTGGGAATCGATGATCCGGTTCTAATAGTTCAGAGAGTCCACTAAGTTGATTGAGATTGGTCAATTGAGCCAAAGCTGGTCGAGATTTGAGATGAGGATGGATGATGGGAGATATTGATGGGCTGGGATCATGCTTGGTTGTTGTCGCCAGGTTTAAGGGGCAATGGTCGACCAAAGATCTGAGATCAGGGTTGTGGGCGGTATCCTCGAGATGATTGTCAAGAGGATGATTGGGGTTGTCATTGTTGTGATTGAGGGTGGCGGGTGCGGAGGATTTGGAGGTTCGAGGGGATGAGAGGATGAGTTGGGAGGAGGAGAAGGGATTGTCAAAGGTGGTTCAAAGATCGCTTGCGTTGCCAAAAGTCAGGGCCGCAAGCGCGACAAGTGGGAGTTGAACATAGGAAGAGGGGATTGAAGCGGAGAGACAGGCAAGAGGCCTGTCCTAGACCGCTAGGACAGGGAGAAGTTTAGAGATGGGGGGAAATGAAGGTACCCATAGGGGTACAACCGAAAAAAATATTTTTTTTTTTTTCCGTGGTGCCCCGGATTGGTCACCACAGCGGTTGTCGAGTGGTACAATTCTCAACACTCCCCGTGACTGGTAAGTGGATCCTCCAATGGATTATTTATTGCACATGGAGAATAATTTCTCCTGTAACAGTTCAAGTGAACTGATCAAGGATGCTTTTGAGAGGGAGTTGGCAACCATGGATTGACCAGGAATGAGGTTCAGTTTGAACTCTTGATTTGCAAAATCTTTGCAAAGACCTTTAGTCTTTATTTCTATATGTTGCGACTTTGAGTTAGAGCCAAATTTTCTTATCTTTTCATCTAAGCCCTTGTTGTCTATGTGTAGCCTAGGTTTAAATTCAGGACTTTGGTAGATCTTGTTGATGAGGTGCCTGATCCATTTAATTTCCAGATAACAGTCAAGTAGGGCATTCAGTTCTGACTTGGTGGAGGAGTAGGTGATATTCTGTTGTCAAGTTGAGTTCCAAATAACTGGGCTTCCATAGTGGAAGACAATGTATCCGGTTTGAGATTTTTGAAAGGTAGGATTGTCTCCCCAAGTGGCATTGCTGAAGCTTGAGAGGAAGTCTTGTTTCGGGTCGCATTTGATGATAAGTTTGAAGTCTTTAGCCGTCTTCAAGTACTTCCATACTTTCCGGACCTCCCGCCAGTGGCTCATGCCGGGCTTGGCATTAAACCTAGCCAGGCTGGATACAGAGAAGGAGATATCCGGACGGGTGTACTGAGATGTATGATTGAGAAGACTAATTGCAGACCAATAATTGATATTTAACTGGCAGAATTCTGCATGATCATCATCAGAGGCAGGCTCAAGATTGAGGTTTTGAGTTAGTGGAGACATTGTGTCTTTACAAGATGAGAGACCGAGTTCTTCTAGTCCACGATTGATGTGGTTAGGTTGGCTTAAGAGGATTTGGGCGTCTTCAATTTCCATGAGCATCCCCAGTATGGTGTTGGGTGGATGACATGATGAATTTTGGAATTGACTAAGGAAATTTGATTTGAAGATGTTGGAGTGAACTGCATGAATTAAGTCATCCACGTGGAAATATAATATTTCTTTTGTCATGCTGTTGAGGTAGAGGCAAGGATTGCTTGTTGACTCCTTGTATCCTTGAGACTTAATCCACGACGTGAGAGTTTCCTACCAATTTTTGGGTGATTGCTTCAGACCATATAACAATTTTTTTAATTTTAGATACGGAGATTTTCTACTTGATCCTTCTGGGGTACTTATAATCACGGTTTCTTCCAGAGGAGCATGCATAAATGCGCCTTTGACGTCAAATTGGGTGAGCTTCATCTTTTCCTTCAAGGCGTATACTAGAGCTAATCGTAAAGATTCAATTTTTCCGGTAGGCGCCCAAGTTTCATTATAATCAACTCCTAATACTTGATCAAATCCTTGGACACATAAACGGGCTTTGTATTTGACTGGTTCGCCGTGGCAGTTTTCTTTCACCTTGAAGACCCAATTTGTATTTAGAATGTTATCCGGGAGTTCATGGTATTCTTCCCAAACGTCCTGCAATTCTATACCCTCTAATTCAGTTTTGGTGGCTTTCTTCCATTTAGGCCACTCGGGGCAGTTACGTGCGGCCTTATAGGACGGAGGTTCGTAGTAATGGTGAAAACCATAGCGTTGAGGCTTCTTGATTTCACGTCAAGGTCTTTGGTATATGGGTGGTTCAGGCGGTTCTGCTGGAGTAGGGTGAGAAGGTGAGCTTGGAGTAGATGAATCTATGGGGTCCACACAGTTCTTCTCCTTGTGATCCGACTCTGACTCAGAGGGGTCTTCAGGCAAGTCCCAAATTGCATATTGCTTTTTGAACGAAGAAAAGTCAGATTTGTCCGATTCCAAACTAACTTGAGAGAAGAGATTGAGTCCGGGAGACTCGAGGAGCGGGAATTGGGAGATATTGTTCTTGAGAAACTGGACATGTTTTGTTTCAATAACAGCACCAGATGAGCTTAATACAAGGTAAGAATGAAAGATTGGATTGAACCCAACTAAGATTCCTTCTAAACCTTTTTCCTCGAATTTCCTCCCTCTCTGAAGATGACTTCCCAAGTATATAACCGGTGATCCTACAGGTTTCAAATAGTTAGTAGGGAGATCATTTTTGAACATAAGTTCCCAGGGGGATTGGTCATTACCTTCCCTTGGGACTTGATTCAACATAAAACAGCAACTTCTAATTACTATGTGCCAATATTTTTTAGGTAATCTGGAAGAAGAGAATGTGGTGCGTGCAGATTTGACCATTGTTCAATTGGCTTGTTCCAATCGACCATTATGTTGAGAATGAAACGGTTCCGACGTGAGTAGTTTGATGTGTTTAGATATAGCGAAATCCTTCAAGGTTTTATTGGTGAATTCTGTGCCTTTATCAGAGAAGATCCCCGTCGGAAAGTAACCGAGTTGTTTGAATTCAGTCTTGAGGATACTGATTATGAATTCCGGGGTTTCATTATTAGACAGTAGAGGAAATGCAGAGAGATAGCCGGAAAAGTTATTGACGAGAGTGAGAATGTAGAGGTGGCCCGCCTTTTATTGAGGAGTGATTGGTCTGATCAGATTGAGATGGATCCTTTCGAGAGGCTTTGATGATGGTGTCAAAGTTGCTGAGAAAGGAGATTTAGTGATTTTGCTTCTTACACAGTTGTCGCATTGGAAGTTATTTAGTTCTTCCTTAGAGAACCTATCTTTAAGAATAGGCTACAGAGTAGAGATTGCTGCGTGACCATACATCTTATGGAGATCTGATAGAGACGGAGACTCAATGAAAGTGGAGCCGGAGGATTGATTTATGAGATTGACAGTGAGGTTATTGCCTGCGGCTCAAGGTTTCTCAATTACAAATAGGTTGTCTCGAATTAGTCCTCTTAAAACAACCACGTTGTTTTGAGTGACAGTGAATCAGTCGCGTTCTTGAAGAAGAGTGCATCCTTTCTTTTCTAGAAGACCTGGACTGATCAGGTTGACCACTATATCAGGAACGTACATACACTCCTCTAGTGTTATAACCGACTTTTTCCATTCTAATCAAACAGTACCAGTACCTCGAATCTTCAGATTGGCTTCAAGTTTACCGGTCTTGATTTCTTCCGGGTTGTTCTTGAGATCAATTGAGGTAAAGAACTTAAGGTTGTTGAATATGTGAACATTTGCGCCAGAGTCCAAAAGAAGGTTTGATCTATGATTAGAATTGATCTAGAGTGTGAGCAAGGCATGATAGTTGATTTTTGGATTCTTTTTGGTTTTATTTTTCCACTCATTCTGCTGTTTGACCCACCATCCTGGCGCTATTTGAGGATGAAGATGGAAGCAAGAAGTCTCTGGATGTGGGGCGTTTGGATTGTGATAGCCTTCTCTACACCTGAGTTTTACCTTTTTATCATCTCTTTTGGTTTTGCCTTTGGTAGTTACTAGTGTGACATCAGAAGTTGACTTTCCTACTTTGAGTTGGGCCTTCCATTCATTGTTTTATTGGATAATGTGGTTAAAAACTGTTTCTACCGTGATCAGCTTCTCTACATGCATGATTTGTTGTTTGAGATTCTCCAGAAGGGGGGGAAATTTGAACAGGATAAGGTATGAAAGTATATCTTTTGGTAGCTCTATGCCCACGTCTGCCATCTGTGAAAGTGCTTTCTTGGTATTGGTGATGAAGCTCTCAATTGCGTGTTCGTTGAAGGGAGCATGTAAAAACTGATTGAAGACTTGGGCTCTATTGGCAGTTTCGGACAAGGCAAATCAACAGGTAATCTCGGCCCAGAGCAGCTTAGAGGAGGAAATATTTGTTGAATTGACCATGTTGGCATGGGTGACGCTGTCTAGTTTAGAGAGGATGATGGCTTGTATTTCACAATATTGTTTTATTGTTAGTTGTCCTGAATTCCTGGTTATAACGTCCTTGATTTCCTTGAGATTGAAGAGCATCAGCATCTTGTCTCGCCAAATCAAATAGTTGTCTTCATTGAGAGGAGGGATAGCATTGACTGAGGCTTTGAGGGTAACTTGATGAAAATAATCATTGGCTCCAGCCGGTTCATTCATTTTTGATTGGTTTGAGTCCTTGTTTGGCTTTTAACCGTGTTAATTTTGAGATTGAATTTCTTAGAACTAAGAACCAGCAAGCTAGAGGCAAAAGGTTAGGAATCTAGCCAACAGATTCACGCATGAGAATAGATAATAATAAAGATAAAAAGAACACCAACAGCTTGGACTATAATCAGAGTCAGGAAAACATGAGCGGCAGAAGAGAAGCTGAGGCTAGAAGAGATGCGTAAATATCTGGAACATAAAAAGAATCAGAGTTTATGAATGGTAAGAACTGTTTGGATGGATCTCTTACCAGGCAAGAAGAGCAGGAGACAATTGATCGAGAGTTGAGGCAAGTCTTGATTGTGGAAAAAGGAAGAAGAAAAGAAAGAAGAAGAGAAGGAAGGAACGGAAGGTGAAGAAAACAAAGAGGAGGAAGATAAAGAAAATAAAGAAAGATAATAAAAATAGAAGCGGTAGCGGAAGTTGGTTGAGTTGTAAATGTGAGAGGTTGAGTCAGGTTGAGATGAGGTTGAGTCAGGTTGAGATGAGGTTGAGTCAGGTTGAGATGTGCCGGTGGGAGGTTCAGTCCTCCTTGTCCCCAAGGATTCCTCCTGGACCTAGAGCAGAGTCTCGAGAGTCGGTCGAGGAAGCATGAGAATGGAGTGTTCGCACTCCTTTCTAGAGCGCGCAGTTGTCAAGTGGTACAATTCTCAACATTGATCCATCCAAGGACAAACCTCATAAGTGGTGCTTAGACCAGAAAAAGAGGTTGGACTGTTTTTATCCTGATGCTGATAAAGAAGAAGTCAATAAAAGACTCCTCAACTTATGTCCCAGAAAAATCAACCACAGTGTAAGGTGTAGAAATATGGATTCAGATCTTTCCACCTGAATAGGTGTATTGGAAGAGACTATTGATATGAATGGTCTTGACAAAAGGGTCAATAGACCTCCAAGGGAACAAAATAATAGGAACAGGGAAGAATATACCTCCAAAAATAAGGAATCCCCTGCTACTAATCCATCTACTTTGGAAGTCAAGAAGACTCCAGAATCAAAAGAGAAAGTATTTTGGAACTGTAACCAAACAGGACATGTAAAACCTGATTTTCCTCTCACTAGGAAAAGGATTAATCTTATTGAAGGAGAAGAGTGTGACAATCCTGACCCTCACCTTGATGATACTGACGGATCACTCTCTGATTGTGATCTAATAATTGTTAACCCCATCAATGTTATTGGAGGTAGTATTGAGTCTTCTCTGGACATAAATTCAGTCAATGAGGATTCCAACTTACCTCAAAAATGGAATCCCAACATGAAGATTCACCACATCTCTGAGGCTAAGGCCTTGATTCTAAAACCCTCTGCCGGTAAAAGTTACACTTCAGGAAAAACATGCTATGCTACTGGTTTAATCCAAGGTTCCCCAGTTAAGTTACTTCTAGAAAGTGGAGCCTTTTGCTTGTGTGTTGGTTCAGCTTATCTGGAAAAGCAAGACCCAGACTGGAAACTGAACTTACTACCAGTACCTCAGGCTAAGTTCAGCAGTTGTAATTCTGCTCTCAATGCTGTTGGAGTATGGTCTTCTGATATCATACTCCCTCACCCTAAAGTATCACTCAAATTGAACATTGAATTTTTAGTACTCCAAAACGGAGTATGTGACTATTTTATCCTTGGGAATGATTCTCTTTGCCTACATGGTATAGATGTATTCCAAAGCAAAGGTAGATAATTCACTGTAGGGGGAGACTGGAATAAGAAGTTCTAAATATGTCATGTCAATGCTCAAACTTCTGATTCAACTTATGAAAAACACTTAGAAAAGTTCAATCAGGAATATTTTTCTCAAGCTTCTTTAAATTCCCTTCTCAATGAAGAACAGAAACAGGATATCTTACAAGTATGCTTCAAAAATCAGAATTCTTTCTGTACCAAAGATCACCCCATTGGTAACATAAAAGGACATGACATGATCCTAACTCTAACAATTAAGCCTCCTTACCCACCTAACCTCAGGAGACCTGCTTACCCTTTGAGTCCAAAATCTAGAGCTGCTCTGGAAACCCATATTCAAGAGTTGGTTGACTTACAAGTCTTAAGGAAAGTAGGCCACAATCAACAAGTGGATATTACTACCCCAGTAATTATAGCTTGGCACAATGATAAGTCAAGAATGGTTGTAGATTTTAGAATTCTTAACAACTACACCCAAGCTGATTATTATCCAATTCCAAGAATTGACCACGCTTTACATAACCTGTCCAAGGCTAAGTACATAACCACCATGGATATGCTGAAAGGTTCCCACCAAATACCTATCAGCCCTGATAGCCTGAAATTCATAAGAATTATCTGTCATCTGGGAATCTATGAGTATCTTAGGATGCCTTTTGGTATCAAAAATGCTCCTTCTCATTTTCAAAGAATGATGGACACATTCCTAGCTTTATTCATCAGACAGGGATGGATGATGGTATACATTGATGATGTTATGATTTACTCTGATCATTGGGATACTCACATGGAGAAATTGAGGCTAGTCCTCAAAAGCATCTCTGCTGTAGGATTGAAAGTAAAAATGAAAAAGTGTAACTTTGGTTATGGGGAACTCAAAGCCTTAGGTCACATTGTCTCTGGACTGACCTTAGCTGCTGACCAAAACAAGATAGCAGCAGTAATGAATAGGCCTATGCCGCAAAACAAAACTGAACTCCTATCCTTCACCAGCTTCTGCAGATACTATAGGAAGTATTTACCAAATTTTGCTCTCCTAAAAAAATGTTTGTATGAGATCTGCAACAACACCACTGTGTTTGAAATGACTCATGATAGAGTCAAAAATTATGAGGAACTCAAAATGGCAATGACTTCAGCTCCAGTACTGATCCAGCCAGATTACTCTAAAACTTTCAAGCTCTGAATAGATGCCAGCATGGAAGGTCTAGGTGCTGCTTTACACCAGGAAATCATACAAGATGATAAACCAGTGGAAAAACCTATACTCTTCATATCTAGACAAATTAAAGATACTGAGAAAAGGTACGGTGCAAGCCAAATGGAATTCCTGGCCTTAGTATGGGCCCTAGAGAAACTCCATTTTTGCTTAGAAGGCACCAAATTCACTGTTATTACTGACTGCAACTCTGTCAGAACCTTGATGAACATGAAGACCCCTAGCAGGCATATGTTGAGATGGCAGATAGCTATACAAAAGTACAGAGGACAGATTACCATAGTTCATCAAGCTGGAACTAAACATCAGAATGCTGATAGTTTAAGCAGGAATGAGTTACCCAATGACCCAAGTAACCCTGCTTATGATCCAGAGGATAATGACATCTTCCCTATCCTTAATATTAACAGGTTAAACATTGAAGCTCCTATAATGGGTATCCATGTTTGTGAACTTAATGAATCATTGTTCAACTCTATCAAAGAAGCTTACAACTCTGGCATAAAGAATCTGATCACTATAATGGAAAGTACCTCTGCACCTCCTGAATTGATCAATAGCCTACCTGAACCTATCTTGAAACCATACAAAGCCGCAAGGTTCACCATATGGGATGGTCTAGTATACTATAGGCATCAACATTCAAGTGTCATTGTCTTAACTAAGGATGACCATATCAAACATGTTCTGGCTGAGTTCCATGATAACTGCTCATCTGGTCATTTTTCTACTGATAGAACCTTAGATAAGGTTAAACAAACTTCTTGGTGGGTTAATTGGAGAGACTCCACTATACAGTACATTACCAGTTGTGAAACTTGTCAGAAGTGCAAAAGGACTACTGGGAAACGTTTTGGACTACTGCAAAGGATTGCTGAACCCAAGAAAAGATGGGAAATAATCAATATGAACTTTGTGACTGGACAACCACCAGGAGGAGCCTATTCCTACAACTCAGTCTTAGTCATTGTGGATAGGTTCTCCAAGAAAGCAAAGTTCCTACCTAATCACAAGGAAGACACTGCTATGGAAGTTGACTTTTTATTTTGGAGAAAAATCATTGATGATGTTTGAGTTCCCAAGATTATTATCAGTGACAGAGATCCTAAATTCACCTCTGAGTTCTGGAGGAATCTACATGATATGCATGGAACCACCTTAGCTTTCTCTACCGCTTATCACCCTCAGATGGATGGATTAGCTGAGAGGATGATTCAGACCCTGGAAGACATGCTCAGGATATTCTGTGGCTTTGGACTAGAATACAAGAATTTTGACAGTTATTGCCACAGTTGGGTTAGCCTTTTACCTGAACTGCAGATGGCCTACAACAGTAGCAAACACTCTACCACTAAGGAAGCACCTTACATACTGGAAAGAGGATGGATTCCTAGATTAACCAAGGATAACCTTAACCACCAGCTAACCAACATTCACCCCAAATCACTTGATTTCAAGAAGATGATAGATGAAACCAACAAACATGCTGTGAAATGTGTCATGGATGCTGTGGAGTATAACCAGCAAAGAAGGGATAAAACCCATAAGGAACCTGATTTCAAGATTGGTGATCAAGTCTTGATCTCTACCACTAACTTTACCAACTTGGGTGGAAATAGGAAGCTTAGAAAAGCTTTTGTTGGACCTTTCACCATTAACAAACTTCATGGTAAAAATGCGGTTGAAGTAATCCTCAGTGATGAGCTTTCTAGGAAACATCCATTATTCCCAGTAAGCCTCATCAAACACTACCACCCAAGGAACGGAGAAGATACTCCTTCACCTGCAATGCCTGTTACAGAAGAATCTGAAAAGGACAAAGGTAAAATTAGCAAGATCCTTAAGGATAAGAAAGATAGGATCAATGGAAAAGACGTCAGACTCTACCTGGTTAGATACAAGGGAGAATCAGCTGATAAAGATGAATGGTTGCCTGAACATAATATCCCTGACAGAACTATCCACCTGAGGAACTACAGAGCCAACAGGAGGCATTAGCCCATTAGCCCAAATTTTTGTCAGATATACACATATCTTGGAGCAGGGGAATGTCAGCTTGCTACTATATACAGAGCAAAACTGTCAGATAGTAACACAAAATACAAAAAATAAGAATCCCTCAATTAACAAAGCAAGGAGTGAGAAATCCATTAATATTATTACGGGAATGGATTCCTCACCCAAAATTAGGTAGGGTCACTCACTCACCCCACCCTTCAATTCTAAGTCCTTATAGTTTTAAAATAATTAAAAGGAAAAGTACTAGAAATTACAACACCTGTATGGCACTTTTTGGCCATTTTAATATTTCACACTTATTTTCACATATAGGGTTTACAACTAAAATTCACTCAGAATTGAGGTGTTGTGTATATTTTAGGAGTTACCCGCCAAAATGTGTTATGTCACAATTCCCGCTTGCAGCCCCGCATCATTACATAACCCTACGTACTAGCAGCAGCAGGATCCCGCGTACTAGAGACCCGCGCGCAGCTGATTCTTCCACGCACGCAGAGGATCCTACCCTGCGCGCATCTGTACTACTGATCCCTGCGCCTGGATCAGTTGTGACTAATCTGACAACTGGGTACCGCTCAGAAGAGCTACAACCTAGTTAGGGTTGCCTAGTATATGTAAAAAATGGACATATGCATTAATAATGATCTAAAAATATCAAAACTTAAATAAAATTACTAAAAATTAAGTTTTAAACATTTTTTAACAATAAATCAAAGATCAAGGACTACCACGTAAACCATGGATCTTGATCTTTGAAGACCACAAAATACTACAAGAAGTGTTCATAAAAATTATTACAAATTATCTAAATGATCAGAAGATGACGGAAAATCAGTAAACATTCACATCTGAACGCTTTGACGCAATATCAATAGTACAAACAAAGGATGAGTACAGAATGATCAAATTTAGGCCATAACTAATTAACAGATCCTGTGGCTAAAATAGTACAGAAATCCAGCAGATCTAAGGACAGCTGATTGACAGCACCAAGTAAACGTGCTAATCTTGCCCTGACTAGCTTGCCAGCCTCAGACCACGAGCAGAACCCTCTCTACGCGCCCTGAGAAGACCAAAACCACCCCAAAAAAGGTATTTATACAGACCTCTTTGGATCCATTATTCAATCAGAGTTTACCAGGAATTATTTATTATCAATCAGACACCGTGTCCTTGTTGATCAAGTGCTTATATGAACATAAGCAAGTGATTTATGACTTAGTCTGTAGTAGTATTATTTACCTTTATTAAACCAATCAACCATTGAAGTTTAGTCAAGAAATTTACCACATCTGCTCTGAAACCCTTCCAATTATTCCAGGATTTTTGTGGTAAATTGCTCAGAGTGAGTGTTACCCTTCCTGTCTAGACCGTTTGTGCTGTCAAGCCCGGACACCAGTGGAATAATTCCTTTGTAAGGCACCCATAGTTATTCCGAGGTTCTTAAACTGCCCAAGGAGGCCCCTTGAAGAGAGGTTGATAGTCTGTAAAGATCCCCAGTAGTATAATACTGTGGCCCCTCTTTTATATTACATTGAAAACCATTTACTACCAAACCAATTAAACCTTTCAACTGCTCTAATTAAATAATTTATTTGAGCTTCTAAGCTTTTATTATTGGAATAATAATTATTATTATCATTCCAGCATTTTTATCACTCTATGTAGCTAAAGGACTGCAAGGTTCCTGGTATCAGAGAGCTGAAAAGTACACCTCTTCTGGGTTGATCAACCAAATAGCTATGAATTAACTGCTCCTTACTCAACATCGCACTTATCTCAATTGCTAAGAGCATCAGTCATATAGAGAGTCTGAGGTTGTGGGTTTGAATCCCACAGTGTTCATTTGTTTTCATATGACTTCTGACATTGTAGAAAGAGTTATACAGTCACAAAGACTGCAGCCTAACAGCTTTCAAAACAACAATCCATCTGAATCAATGAAATCAAATGGTTGAGTCCCTGCTCAAAGCACAGAGGGGTGTTAGATAATATAATTGCCATGAGCATTTTCATTGACTGTTATGTGCCACCCACATCATAGAATGCTGGGATAAGTACACATCTTCCGGGGTGATCATCCAAATAGCTATGAATTGACCACTCCTTACTCAACAATGCACTTAGCTCAATTGGAAAGAGCATCAATCATATAAAGAGTCTGAGGTTGTGTGTTGAAATCCCACAGTGTTCATTTGTTTTCATATGACTTCTGACAAGTTTCACACATTATGAGCAATTAGAAAAATCAAATTTAACTGTCTCCAAATTATATAATTCTCAAAATGGAAACGTTAAATCCCAGTAAATTGAGATTTTGTCCCACCAGATAAAAGAGACAATAGGGTGTAGCAGAGTTGGCAAACCTGCCATTGATTTTTACCAAACTGGCCATTCTCAATGGCAGGTCTCTGAAATACACATACAACCTATATGGTGTATTTCAAAATAGAAGTTTTCATGAAAATGGTAGATTTTAAACATCAAATCAACCATTTATGTGCCATCATTCATCCACCAACCACCCACCATCCATCCCATGCAAAAAAACCATCCACACCTCCACCTCACCAAATCCATACTGATACCATCTCCATTGCTCCACATCCACCTCCCCTCCTCCTTTGGTTGGCACCCCTGGTAAGCCCCCGCCCTCCTACTCTTCCTGCCCCTAATTGGTTGCTGATCCTTTGATCATTCAACCTCCAGGTCCCCCCCATCTCCTTCATCAATCTGCCAGGTAAGCTCCCCCCCTCCCTCCCTCCCTCCCAATTGATCACCAATCAATCACAAATTGATTGGGAAATTGAGCAATTGATTGAAAATCAACTGAGCAATTGATTGAAAATCAACTGAGAAATTGATTGAAAATCAACTGAGCAATTGATTGAAAATCAATTGAGAAATTGATTGAAAATCAATTGAGCAATTGATTGAAAATCAATTGACAATCAATTGAGCAATTGATTGAAAATCAATTGAAAATCAATTGAGCAATTGATTGAAAATCAATTGAAAATCAATTGAGCCATTGATTGAAAATCAATTGAAAATCAATTGACAATCAATTGAGCAATTGATTGACAATCAATTGAAAATCAATTGAGCAATTTATTGACAATCAATTGAGAAATTTATTGACAATCAATTGAAAATCAATTGAGCAATTGATTGACAATCAATTGAGAAATTGATTGACAATCAATTGAGCAATTGATTGACAATCAATTGAGCAATTGATTGACAATCAATTGAGCAATTGATTGACAATCAATTGAGCAATTGATTGACAATCAATTGAGCAATTGATTGACAATCAATTGAGCAATTGATTGACAATCAATTGAGCAATTGATTGACAATCAATTGAGCAATTGATTGACAATCAATTGAGCAATTGATTGACAATCAATTGAGAAATTGATTGACAATCAATTGAGCAATTGATTGAAAATCAATTGACAATCAATTGAGCAATTGATTGAAAATCAATTGACAATTAATTGAGCAATTTATTGAAAATCAATTGACAATCAATTTAGCAATTGATTGAAAATCAATTGACAATTAATTGAGAAATTTATTGAAAATCAATTGACAATCAATTGAGCAATTGATTGAAAATCAATTGACAACCAATTGACAATTGATTTAGAGATTGATTGATCAAAAATCAATTGACAATCAATTGAGCAATTGATTAACAATCAATTGACAATCAATTGAGCAATGGATTGAAAATAAATTGACGATCAATTGAGCAATTGATTGACAATCAATTGAAAATCAATTGAGCAATTGATTGACAATCAATTGAAAATCAATTGAGCAATTGATTGACAATAAATTGAAAATCAATTGAGCAATTGATTGAAAATCAATTGACAACCAATTGAGCAATTGATTGAAAATCAATTGACAATCAATTGAGCAATTGATTGAAAATCAATTGAGCAATTGATTGAAAATCAATTGAGCAATTGATTGAAAATCAATTGACAATCAATTGAGCAATTGATTGACAATCAATTGACAATCAATTGAGCAATTGATTGAAAATCAATTGACAATCAATTGAGCAATTGATTGACAATCAATTGACAATCAATTGAGCAATTGATTGACAATCAATTGAGCAATTGATTGACAATCAATTGACAATCAATTTAAAATCAATTGAGCAATTGATTGACAATCAATTGAAAATCAATTGAGAAATTGATTGAAAATCAATTGAGAAATTGATTGACAATCAATTGACAATCAATTGAGCAATTGATTGAAAATCAATTGCCAATCAATTGAGCAATTGAGCAATTGGTTGAAAATAAATTGCTAATCAATTGATTAATCAATTGCCAATCAATTGAGCAATCAATTGCCCATAAATTGAGCAATCAATTTGGAATTGATCGCTTGATCAAGAAATCAATTGCAATGGGGTATTGATTCAAGTGTGTGATGAGCAGATGGTGATCTGGGATGATCATCATGAGCAAGGGGTGATTAAATGATGAGGCTGAGATTTTGTAAAGGCACATTTTCCCATCTGGCAACGGGACACTTAGATTAGTGGTTAATGCATCACTCATAAGTTTTGAGGTCATGGGTTCATAGTGTGAAAAATTTTGGATTTTAAAACTGCCACTGCCCTCAAAATTTTATACAATGAATTGAATTGCTTCTTTATCCTCACAACAATGCTAGTATGTGTATGGGAGAAAACAAGATGGGAGGAGATGATCTGGAAACATACAGAGACCTGGAAATAATAGGGAATGCAACCCTCAAAATGTTATACAATGAATTGAATTCCTTCTTGATCCTCACCCCAAGCGCAGTAGGTGCTGGGGAGGGAACAAGATGGGAGGAGATGATTTGACAAAAATGCAGAGACTTGGAAAGAACAGGGTGTGCAACCCTAAAAATGGTATACAATGAATTGAATCCATTCTGGATCCTCACCCTAATTGTAGTATGTTGATTGGAGGGGATGATTTGACAAACATAGAGAGACAGGGAAAGAATAGGGCATAAAATGATGAGAGTTTTGAAGCAAAAAGGGGATGTGAGATGAAGCATTGAGGATAGAAATGAAGAGATGAGAGCAATGAATCCGATTTTTCTAATGAGGTTGGAGGTAGAATTTTTCCAATGTGGTCAGAGGTAGAAGGAATTGAATTTAAAACCAGGGGTGTATGACTTGAACTGATGTGTGGTTGAGGCATTGAAAGCCTTTAAATAATTTATTCAAAAAAACCCATTTATTTTCAGGTAACTCTGACACATCTGATTTGAAATAAGTGGGTTTTTTTTGATCTTTAATGGTAGGTTTGCTTAACTCTGATACACCCTAATAATTTAAAACAAAGTTTCTCAATTAAAAAATATGGAAGCTGATTTATTTCACATCCAAGAAGTGCTACTCCTCTCAGTCAAGGTTATGAAAGAAGAAATCAATAAATTAACTCACACTTCTGCTTCTAATTTAACAAAGATTTGATGAGTCATAAGTTTGAACTTGAACTTGGTACAATCAAAAATGAGCTTAGAGAGCTCAAAATAAGTTTTAATAACCCCTTGGTGAGTGCCACAGAAGGACCAAAGCCTCCAAGACTTACCACCACTCCTAGTGCACCTTTAAGAACCAGAATACCTAGAAGTGGCATTTTCATGCCTAGTCCAACTCCAGAAGTAGAGAAAACTTTAACATTTCTCCCACCTATAAATGAGTGGCCTGAATTCTCTAGAGAAGGATAATACAACCATATCAGTTTTATCAAATTTATATATTATACACTGGCCTCATGTGAAATACCAGAAACAAATGATGTAGTCAGACTAACCAGACTATTTGAGGGAGTAGCTCTTGATTGATTCATCAGCAAAAGGGAAGAATTAGGTTCTAGAACTTGGAAATCTTGGAAATAGTTGATCAAAGAAAAAATTTGGTACATTTTGATCACCACCCAGATTTCATAAAAAGTCTTCAAAATTTGCATTTCCCAGTTGAAAACCCCTCAATTTATCAAAATTTTAAATCAAGTTACTTCAGACTAAGAATACTTGATTGAAAAAATTAGTTATTTAGTTTAAAAAGATCATATAGAAGTACCCAAAAAAACCTAGTATTAAACTAGCTATAATTGAATATTGGCATGAATCTGCTTTCTGGTCATTATTTTCAGGATAAAACCTTCAAGTTGATTGCACAAGACTTCTTTTTGACTGGTATGACCAGTTAAGTAAAATAATATGTTAGGGCATTCAATGATTCAAATTTCAAATATTCTTCAAATCAATCAAATCATGGGCTTCTGCAGCTGCTTACAATCCCACCCAATCCTTGGAATTCTCTTTCAATGGATTTCATTTCACAATGAACCCTTTAAAACAGTTAAGATGCTATCCTGGTGATAGTATATTGCTTATCAAAGCTGTCTCTGTTTTTAAACAGAAAATTAACATCCTCTTTTGAAGAGATGGCTAACCTCTTAAAATAACATGTCTTTTCAAAGCATTGTTTCCCTGAGGAAATTTGCAGAAATGGTGAAACCTTGTTTGCATCTAGCTTCTGGACCTCTTTATGCTAACACTTGAAGATAAATTGAAAGTCATCAATGGCTTAACACCCCAAATTTGACATTTAAACAAAGGAAGTCAATCAATATCTAAAACAATCAATTTAAATGCAAGTCTTCTACCAACAGGACAATTGTTCAAATTTTCTCCCATTTTCCAACTTTTCCTACAACAATACCACTAATTCTTCCACCAAACAGTTGCCCTTCCCAACTGTTTATGGGAGAAAACCAAATTTCAATTCCAACCAAGTAGCACATTCTCAACCTTCTACCAAATATCTTACTCTCATTCAATCTCCTCAAGTTCAACTCTGAACAAAAATTGAAGCTTCAAATCAATGCTACAAGAAGCAATGCAACAAACTTTGAACTTTGAAACCAACCTTTACAATAGGATATTCAGTATTGCTTAATGCTTGCAATATTTGCACACATCAACCTACTTGTAAATTCTCCAAAAAGAAACTTGGTCCTTTCTAGATTGAATTTTTCATTTCTGCTGATTCCTTCAAAATATATTTAACTTTGAAATGGAAAAATATTCCCCAATTCTTTCATGTTTATCTGTTAGAAATACTCCCAATTTTGTAAATGGAAAAAGAACAACAGGAAACATTCAAAATAGAGGATGAATTTCATGAGAAAATGAGAAAAAAACAATGATCTGAGATTAAAAAGGAAAAGAAAGTCTGAGAGTCTAATCTTGAATTATAAAATCCCCCCTGACTGTCAGACTGAAGATACCAAGAAGCCCAAGAGAATTTACCAGAAAAGGATAAGCAATAGGCTTAGTTAGTAAGTCAGAAAGCATATTATCAGAAGGAAAATAATGCAGGAAAATGTGTGAATTATTGATGAATTCCTGTATGAAGGGAGGCTGGATTTTGACATGCTTCATTTCCAAGAATTTGAGTTGGAATCATTGTTTGAAGTGTTGATAAACCCTTGGTAGTTGTCAAATGATAAAATAAGACTATATTTCTAGATGACTCAGAACCAGCATAAGAGCTTGAGCCTAAAGAGTGTTGAGATAGGCGGTGTTGTTAGGATTGAAGACAAGATGGATAACAGAGGTTGAGAGAAGAGAACACAAGAAATAGTCTTGGAGTGCCGGACAGAATGAATGAGAAGAAAAGATTAGAGGTGACCTATTGAGAGACTTTGGAGGATCTGAGTCTTACCAGTCAGGGACTTGTAAGCGGAGCAATTCCTGAGGTGAGAATGGATTGGCGGTTGTGTTGGTGTAAATTGAGGAGTAGGTGGGTTGAGGAGAAGAATAAGAAGGAAAAAAGAAAAGAGAAAAGATAAGAGAGGAAACAACACAATCATCCTGAATAAAACAAGAGAGAAAAAGGAAAAGTAAAAAAAGAGTCTCAGAGAATATATCCGGGGATACCCGCTCCGGGTAAAGGGGGAAGCGCGCAGAGAGAAAGAGCGCGCAGAGAGTGAGAGAAGCTTAAGACCCCTGGTGACTGGTAAGAGGAGGGGAGGATTGCCCACGGTGAGATTCAGGAGAACACTTTTTGTTGGAGGAGCTTGATGGAGAGGAGAGAGGAGGCTTTTGTGAGGGGATCCGCGATCATGGTGTTGATCGGAATGAGAACCAGATTGTATTTAGAGAGAGAGAAGTCTTTGCGTAAGCCTTTTGTTTTGATATCAATGTGTCGTGACTTAGAGTGGGACCCAAACTTCTTTATATTGTCTTCCAGCCCCTTATTATTGATGCATATTGTTGGCTTGCATTCAGGAGAGAGGTAAATTTCACCAATGAGGTGAGTGACCCATTTGAGTTTGAGATAGCAGTCCAGGAGGGCATTAAGTTTGGACTTGGTCAAGGAATAAGTGATGTTTCTCTGTCTTGATGAATTCCAGAAAATTGGGCTGCCATAGTGGCAAATAATATATCCCGTTTTTGACTTACGTAATTTAGGGTTGTCTCCTCATGTAGCATTGCTGTATCCGGAGAGAATTTCTTGTGTGGGGTAAAATTTGAGGGTGAATTTGAAGTCTCTAGTGGTCTTCAAGTAATTCCAGACTTTGCGCACTTCTCTCCAATGAGTCAGCCCAGGCTTTGTGTTGAACCTAGCCAGGCTTGAGACATCAAAGGAAATTTCTGGCTGAGTTTATTGAGAGAAATGATTTAGAAGCCCAATTGCGGATCAATAATTTATATTGAGTAGAGAAAACTCAGCATGATCTTCATCCAACACTGGCTTCAGGTGAAAGTTCTGAGTTAATGGTGTATTTGTGTCTTTTCAGTTGGACAGACCAAGCTCTTCTAATCCTCAATTGACATGCTTTGGTTGACTGAGAATAATCTTGTACCCATCAATTTCCATCAACATGCCAAGTATTGTTTTGGGGGAGTGACAGGAGGAGTTTGGAAACTTGTTTAGAAAAATGTGGGCAAATTGATTTGACTTCCCAACAAGGATGAGGTTGTCAACGTGAAAATAGATGACCTCCAACAATTCTGAGTTGAAGTATAAGCATGGGTTGACAGTGAATTTGTGGAATCCTTGATATTTGATCCAGGTGGTGAGGGTTTTGTACCAGTTCTTAGGGGACTGGCGGAGACCGTAGAGAGATTTCTTTAATTTGAGATAGGGAGATTTTCTTTGCAATCCTTTGGGCGTTCTAATTATGACTGATTTGCTCAGAGGCGTGTGAAGGAAAGCCCCTTTGAAATCAAATTGGGTGAAATTCAGCTTATTTTTGAGACCATAGAGCAGTGCAAGGCGGAGAGACCCTATTTTTCCAGTTGGGGCCCAGGTTTCATCAAAATCTACACCCTGAATCTGGTTGAATCCTTGTACGCATAATTGGGCCTTATATTTCACGGGCTCCCCATGACAGTTTTCTTTCACCTTGAATACCCAGGTGGTGCTCAAGACTTTATTTGGTATATTTTAGTACTCTTCCCAAACCTTTTGGGATTTTATAGAGCTCAAATCATCTTCCAACTCTTTCTTCCACTTGGGCCATTTGGGGCATTTTTGAGCGGCTTTATAGGATGGAGGCTTGTAATAGTGATGAAAGCCATATTTTTGCAGCTTTCTAATTTTGCTTTGTGGTCTTAGATTAGGTCTTTGAGTGCTAGATTCCAGAACTAGAGGAGGAGGAGAGTTGGGAGAACCAGGAAGAGAAGAGTTGGGAGAGTGTTCCAGGAAACTGGCATCCTCCGTATCAGATTCTGATTCCAGACATTCAGGAGAAGTTTCCCAGATTGAGTACTTTTTGTATTTTGCGGAGAAATCAGTTTCATAGACCTCTGGATCAGGTTGTGAAAAAAGTCAATACCGGGGGATTCAAGAAGGGGGAATGTATTTGATTGAGTTTTGAGGAATCTCACGTGTTTGGTTTTGACAACCGCACCGAGTGAGTTGAGGATGAGGTACAAGCGGAAAGTGGGGTTGAACCCAATCAAAATACCTTTGAGTCCTTTTTCATCAAACTTTTGACCTTTTTGAGTGCAATTTGCAAGGTATAAAACAAAGATACCTACAGGCTTCAATTAATTAGCAGGGAGACTCTGACCAAACATGAGTTCCCAGGGAGATAGGTGATTACCTTCTTGGGGAATCTGGTTGAGCATGAAGCAGCAGCTTTGTTTTAATATATGCCAGTAATATTTGGGCAGCTGAGTGGGTGAGAATGTGGCGCGAGCGGATTCAAAAATTGTTCTGTTGGCTCTTTCAGCTCAACCATTATGTTGGGAATGATAGGGTTCCAAAGTTTGTAGTTTGATGTGGTTGGTTTTTGCAAATTCCTTGAGGGTGGAGTTGATGAATTTGGTACCTTTATTGGAGAAGATTTGAGACGGATAGTATTTCAGTCTTTTGTATTCAATCTTGAGTATGCTTATAATTGTTTCAGCAGTCTAATCTTTAGAGGTAAGAGGAAAAGCCCCTAAGTAACCTGAGTAATTATCCACCAGTGTGAGGATGTAGTGGTGACCAGCTTTAGATTGAGGTGAAATTGGTCCAACAAGGTCAAGGTGAATTTGGCCCAGAGGTTTAATAGAGGGATTAGACACGCAAGAGAATGGAGATTGAGTAATCTTACTCTGAAAGCAGCTGTCACATTGGAATCTTAGGAGTTCTTCATTGGTGAAGAGGTCCTTAATGATTGGCTTGAGGGTGGAGATGGAGGCATGTCCATACATCTTATGGATATTGAGTAGCAAAGGATGGTCAGAAGAGACTTGCTTCAAGAGAATATTTGAGAGATGCACAGATTTTTTTTTCCAGTTGATTGTGGTTTTTGATGACAAATAGATTGTTGCAAATTAAACCTTTAAGTACTGGTTGATTTCCAGGTGTGATGGAGAAATTGTGTCAAGTTTGGTTGAGGCAGCAGCCTTTCCAGGAAAGAAGACCGGGACTAATGAAATTAACAACAATGTGGGGCACGTAGACGTAGTCCTCAAGAGTAATCACCAAGTCTTTCAACTCTAATTTGACCGTTCCAGTACCACATATTTGGTGGTTTGCTTCCAGTTTTCCTGTTTTGATCTCCTCGGATTCTCAAAACCAGAATATGAGAATGAATGAGAAGAGCAGATTAGAGGTTATCCTATTGAGAGACTTTGAAGGATCTGAGTCTTACCAGTCAGGTACTTGTAGGCGGGGCAATTGCTGAGGTGAGAATGGATTGGCGGTGGTGTTGGTGTAAATTGAGGAGTAGGTTGGTTGAGGAGAGAGACCAGAAGGAGATAGAAAGGATAAAAGATAAGAGAGAAAGCACAAGAGAAAAGATAAGGTAGGATGCAACACCATCATCCCAAAGGAAACCAGAGAGGAAGAGAAAAGGAAATAGAAGAGTCTCCAAGATTGTATCCGGGGATACCCGTTTGGGGTAAAGGAGGAGGAACACGGAAGGCAAGAGCATGCAGAGAGTGAGAGAATTGTGAGAGAATCTTAATAAGAATTGTGTTCAAAAAGGAAGAAAGTTTGATGAAAAGGCGGAAAAAGGGTTACTAGTTGGGTTCAATCCCTCTTTTCACTCTTATATCATTCTTAACTCATTAGGGTCTATTATTGAAACAAAGCACTTTAAATTCCTCAAGACACATCTGCACAACTTCCCTCTCCTAGAATCAACTGGAATGGATCTCTTGTCACATGAACCACAATATCTCAACAAGTCAGAATTCTCCACCGTCGGCAAATAACTTACATTTTGGAACAATCCAAATACCAACTTGGACTCAGAATCCAATCCCAATATTCCTGAAGCTCCTGATTCCGATTCTGATTCACTAAAATCTGCTCCACAAATTTCCCTCTTACCAGAACCTTCACAATTCTCTGCTCCCAAACGGCCTAAAAACAAATCATATCAATGACCAAAACATGAGACTTGTAAACCACAACGCTATGGGTTCCATCACTACTTTGAGCCACCATCATAAAAAGCAGCCCAAAACTGTCCCAAATGGCCCAAATGGGAGAAAGCCATCAAAGAAGAATTAAGCTCTATCAAGCATCAAGAGGTATTTGAAGACTATTAAAAAGAACCTAATAACATCCTTAACACCACCTGGGTCTTCAAAGTGAAAGAAAACTTTCACAGAGAACCTGTAAAGTATAAAGCAAGATTGTGTGTTCAGGGGTTTGATCAAATCTTGGGCATCAACTACAATGAGACGTGGGCCCCCACCAGAAAACTTGGCTCATTACGAGTCTCTCTTTTGTACAGAATAAAAGAAAAAATGAACTTCACTCAATTTGACGTGAAAGGAGCCTTTCTCCATGAACCCCAGGAGGAAGATGTTATCATCAGAACCCCCAAAGGATCCCATAGGAAATCTCCCTATCTCAAACTTAAAAAATCTCTGTACGGACTAAAACAATCTCCTAAAAATTGGTACGAAATGCTGACCAAGTGGATAAAGTCTCAAGGCTATGTCAAATCAAGTAGTGATCCCTGTCTTTAATACAAACCTAAATCAAAGGAAGTACTCTACTTCCATGTGAACAACCTCATTCATGTCAAAAAGAGCAAGATCTCTGAGTCAAGCTTCTTAACAAGATTCAAAAACTCTTCTTGTCACCCACCTAAAACAATCCTGGGAATGCTGATGGAAGTGAAAGAGGATGAGATCTTCTTGAGTAAACCAAAGCACATAGATTGGGGATTAGAAGAGCTAGGTCTTTATGAATGCAAGGAAACCTGTTCTCCCCTAACCCAAAACTCACATCTAGAGCCGGCTACCAATGAAGATCACGCTGAATTCACTCAAATAAACATCAACTTCCAATTGGTCACCGCGCTTCTTAACCATCTTGCCCAGTATACTTGACCCAATATTGCCTTTGCAGTTTCCAGTCTAGCTAGATTCAACTCTAAGCCAGGTATTTCTCATTGGAGGGAAGCTTTCAAAGTGTGGAAGTATCTCAAAACTACAAGAGACAAGAAACTTGTCCTTTGATTTGACCCAAATGAGCTTATCCCCTTTTACCAGACCACCTACACCAACCTACCCAATGGAGAAGAAAAAAAACTACCATAAAGTCCAACAATAATACTCAATCTGTGACAGATTCATCAAGCTTGGAAGAATCTTTACCACCAGTATCAAACATAACTCTTCCAAGTGTGAAATCCGAGCTCAACACATTGCTTGACTGTTTCTTAGAAGTCAAATGGGTCTTCAATCTTATAAGTGAAATCTATCGCCTCCCCAGTCCCAAGCCTGTTCTTTATATTGAAAATAAAGGAATTGATGACAAGATTAAGCAATTTGGATCTCACTCTAAGTCTTGCCACATTGATATTAAAACAAAAAGTTTAAGGGAGGAATTTCAAGGCTTCAAATTTGATCTATTGTTAATCACTACAGAGAACATGGTGGCGGACTCCCTCACTAAAGCCTCATCAATCAACTCCCTAAGTCTCCTCCAGAAATCCATCTTTGGCTCTACCATGTCATGGACTCAAGAACTGCTCCATCCTACCAGACACAAGGAGTGTTAGGAATGCCACTTGTCCTTGCACCTGAAGGAAGAATACTCTCTCTTTGACTACTATCTCCTGAAACCTATCCCCAGGAGACCACCCCTGGGGGTCTTTGAAAACTCTAGCATTCTTCTCTCGTCTCTTGGCCTTTTCTTTTCTTTTTCAAATTTCTTCTCCTCTTGATCTCCTTATTCTTTTCCTCTTCTTCCAAATCTCTTTTTGTCTATCAAACTGTCTACTTGTCAATCTGGCCCACTCAACCATCCAAAACCTCAACTTATTCAAAACCAGTACTCCTTGTCATCCCTTGCCTGGTAAGATGATTCACAACTCAAATCTATGATCAACCATCAACTTTTTTCTTTGTTGAACCAGCCCGTATCTCTCTCCCGCCTAAAATCTATCTCTTCCTGACTGCTCAATCTCCTATGTCCAGATTACCTGTTCGTTGTCTTTCTCCTCTTTTATTTGATTTCCTTTATATTTTGATTCTGACCATAAGATCTAGTCTGCTGGTTCTTAGCTCTCAAATAAAATCTATGAAATCTTATCATAATAATTCCTGGTAAACTGATGATGGAATAATGGATCCAAAGAGGTCAGTATAAATACCTTTTTGGGGTGATTTTGAGATTCTCAGGGCGCGTAGAGAGAGTTCTGCTCATGGGGTGAGGCTGGAAAGCAAGTAAGGGAACAATTAGCACGTCCACTTGGTGCTGTTAATCATGTGACCTTAGATCTTCTGGGTTTCTGTAGTATTTTAGCCACAGGATCTGTTAATCTATTATGGCATAAATTTGATCATTCTGCACTCATCCTGCATTTGTACTATTATTATTGCTTTAAAGTGAAACAATGAGGACGTTTACTGATTTTCCATCATCTGCTGATCAAGTAGATGATTTTAATAATTTTTATGAACACTCCTTGTAGTGGTTTGTGGTATTTAAAGATCAGAGTCAATGATTTACGTGGTAATCCTTGATCTTTAATTTATTATTAAAACATTTTCTAAACTTAATTTTTATTAATTTTTGATCTTTTTAGATTATTACTAATGCATATGTCAACTTGTTTCATATGCCAGGAAACCCTAATTAGGTTGTAGCTCTTTGGAGCGGTACCTGGTTGTCAGATTAGTCACGACGGATCCAGACGCGGAGATCATTCAGTTCAGATGTGCGCAGGGTGGGATCCGCTGCGTGCGTGGCAGAGTTTAGCTGCGCGTGGGTCTCTAGTACGCTGGAAACTGCTACTACAAGTATGTAGGGGTATGTAATGATGCAGGGCTGCGCGTGGGAACTGTGACATAACACATTTCCGCATGTAACTCCTAAAATATACAAAAAACCTCAATTCTGAGTGAATTTTAGGTGTAAAACCTATATGTGACAACACGTGTGAAATTTTAGAATGGCCAAAAGGTGCCATACTGGGGTTGTAATTTTTAGTACTTTTCTTTTTAATTATTTTAAAAATGTAAGGACTTGGATTTCAAGGGTGGGGTCAGTGAGTGAACCTACCTGATTTTGGGTGAGGAATTCATTTCTTCAATAATATTGATGGATTTCTCACTCCTTCTTTTGTTAATTTAGATATTCTTATTTTTATAGTTTTGTGTTGCTATGACAGGTTGCTCTGTAGATAGTAGCAAGCTGACACCCCTTGAAAACAGAATGCACTCCCGCAACATCACCATCAAAAAGCCCTGAGATTAGCAAGATGATGGAATTGATGAAGGATTTATGGATCTTCCTGAGTCAAATGTTTTCAGTGCCGCGCAATCTGCCTCCTCACATTGGGGGACTGCTTCCGCTGTTGAATTGGCCCGCACCGCGGTTATACAATTACTGCGGGGACAAGGGGAATTAGCAGTTGGGGTGCAATGACATGACAAGGGACCTCAAGGCGGGATTGGTTTGACCAGTGTGAATGTGATTCATGTTTCCAATGGGCAAGCGGATCTCCACTGAACCTGGGAACCCAACCATCATGGAGCAAGTGCCCGCGCAAGGTCAGGAATCAGAGGTAACTGCTTGAGCTTTGCTTGGGATTGTCACTGGTACTGGGGTATGGCAACCGCTGCACCTGGAAGCAGAAGTGAGGCTACTAGCAAGGGAGGTTCCAAGGGAGGTGGAAAGGATGGATGTGGATGCCAAAGAATGGGTACCTCCAGTAGCTCCTAAGCCAGTCATGCACGTTCCGGAAACGGATGGGCGGCCGGTGAATCTGGTAGGGAAGAAGAAGGCGGTGGAGATTGTGCGCAGATTGATGGAGAATGAAATGACTATTCCCTTGAGCTTGAAGGAGTTTGCAGAGGTGTTGCCAGTGGTAGTAGATGAGATGGTTCAAGCACTAAAGTATTGCAGACAAAATAGGATCCCTCTGACGTTGCAGCGGATGAAATTGGCTTGGGATGACGCAGAGTGCAAGCTAGCGGGGATGAAATTGGCTTCAAAGACACTGTCTTATGTTCCAATGAAGATTGCTGGAAGGAAGGTATGGGCGCTGGTGGATAGCAGTTCTATGGTGAACCTCCTTCCTTCTAGATTGGTTGATGAATTGGGATTGGTTTGGCGGAAATGCGTGCTTAATGGCAGGGAATGTTGAATGGATGGGGTTTTGGAGGAGGAAGAGGTTGAGGTTGCAAGGGTCTGTAAACCACTTTCTTTTCTATTGGTTGATTGTGGGGAGGCTATTTTAGGATGGCCATTCATTTTTGGGTTCCAAGCGCAAATGAAGTTTGATCCAGAGGTGAGGACGGAGGCATTGACGGTGGAAGATTTGTCCAGCAGGTGATTCAAAACCATGATCTGAAATCAAGGGTTGGGGAAGTGGACGCGGGATTTGGCAAGAGAGGAAGAGGAGGATGCCGGTGCAGAGTTGGTTTGCAAGGGAATGTCACAGGTGGATTTTGACTAGTCCACCAAGGTTACAATGCAGAGCAAGCTCTGGCTTTGTGCAGGAGGTCGACCAGCAAGGAGCAGGTGGGAAGTAGGGAGGAAGGGTGGGATGCGCAAGTGCTGGAAGTAAGTCCCCTTCCTCAGTATGCATTGCCAGGAGGTAATTTGCAAAAACACCATCATTGTGCCACGCTTGTGATCAAAGGAAAAAGCTGCAGTTTGGTTTTGACTAGGACCTATTGTAATGGACGCGTGCGGATGGCGCGGTGCAATTTCAGGAAGTATAAGCCAGTTTTGCGGAATGTCTGTCCATGAAACAAAGCAATGCCGCAGGATCTGAACAGAACATTGCAACCAATCCTTTGGTTGCGGGATCCTTGGGAATCTCCATTGAAGGTGTCAAAATTGGTAACAAAATTGGAGCGGATTACGGATGAGCAAGTTGCGGCCCTTAAATTTGGACCGCCAGGTTGGTTAAGCGCACAGGAAGAGGATTTTCTGATGTTGGTTCTTGTCCTCAGGGAAAGAGTGCTTGCGTTTGGAACTTAAGAGCGGGGACTTTTGAAGAGCAAGATAGGAGACCCTTATTTGATTCTGACGGTTCTGCATGAGCCTTAGAAGATCAAGACAATTCCAATTCTGAGGGTGGTTTGGGGGCCTTTTTTGGAGCTGGTGCGCAAGCATGTAGGGACAGGCATTTACAAGCAATTGACATCAAGTTACTCAAGTCCAATCTTTGCAGTGGTTAAGCAGGATGGAAAGTCATTACAGATTTTTCATGATTTGCAGCGGCTTAATTTGTTTACAATCCAAAACACGGACAACCTTGGCGCGTGGACAAGTTTTTGAAATCTATGGCAGGGCGCATGTGTTGCGGGTTGGTGGATGTGATGGGCGGGTAAAATCAGCGCAAACTCGATTGGAGTTTGTGGGCAATGACTACCTTTGAAACCAGATTGGGCAGGATGAAACTGACGCAGCTGCTGCAAGGCACAACTAACTCAGTGGCAGTTTACCAAGCATAGATGACCTGGATTCTGAAGGACAATCTTCCGGAGGGGGTGCAGAGATTAGATTTGGTGAGGGGGTTCTCTATCTAGAACAACTAGACACCCCAGAATGTTTGTTTTCTTATTTCCATCTATCTGGATTGGCTTTTTGGTATTATTGCTGGCTAGTTTATGATTTTCTTTTAGGTACAGGCACGGCGCAAATCTGGATCCACGGACGCAAGGAAGAGCCCCTCATCCGGGAAAATAACAACTTCCAATGGATGATCCAAGTAACTAGGAAAGCGTGTGGCGCAAAAAGGATTTGGGTCAAAGAGCAAGGCACAGGCTTGGCAATGGGTTGGTGCTTAAAAAAAAATCTCTCTTTTTAGGTTTTCTTTGGTTATCTTATAGACAGAAGGTATGGATGGGTTGGGGTGGATACTTTTTCTCTTCCTCTCTCTCAAGAATTTGTGCACGCGGTGTGTTTTCTTTGTGCTCTCTCTGTTCTGTAGATGGGTACGGGGAACTGTGAGGCAGTGTGTCTGGGGTGTTCCCGGTACGTTCAGCGGATACTCTCATTTGGCACGGATTTTTCTCACCTTCAGCAGATACTCTTGGGTGGAACAGATTCTCCTCACTTGCAAATTGCTCTCAAAGTGCGGATCTTATGCTCTCAAGGTTCTCACAAGCCCAAATGCTACTTAGGTTGGCGCAGCAAAAAGTCTATTTTCTTTCATGATAGGCACGGGAATGGAAACAAGATAGGAAGAAAGGAGAGGGGGGCAATCTGCCTACATTAGCCAAGTCCTCATCACCGGAGTAGTTTGTCTGTGTTGTTCAGCATTGCATCAAACCTTGCCAGTGGAATTTCCAGAATTAAGGGGATCTCAGGAATCTTGGGAGTGGCGACCGGAGGAGTTGCAGCCACTGCAGGTTCTGGTGACAACTTGATGACCACGGGAGTTGGCGCGCGCGGGTTCCAGTGACAACCTGGGAACTGGTGATGGACATGGCGGCGGAGGAGTAGGAGTTGGAGGAGCGGGTCTTGGGGGAGTGGGAGGATGCAGTGGCAGTGGGGGAGGTGCGGTTGGATGGTTGAAGATCTTCGGGTCTGTTGCTGGTACATTCATCCATACCCGTGGGGCCCACTTGTGAGCAGTGTTCCAACAAGCCGCAAAATTGGGAAAGTCCTGGCCCCGCAGTGGTCCAGCCCAACGGAACGGCAAGCACAAGTCATGGCTTTTGTGCAAAAGAGGCTTTGGAGCGGCGCGTTGCAGTTGGTTGCAAGGTGAGCTGGGCAGGGTCCATTCATTGGTGGAGATTTTGTCCTTGCTCAAGACCACAAACAAGTTGCCCTGGGTACTCTTACGCGGACAACCTTGAGGACAGTCAGGGGGCATACCATTGGATAGAGAACAGCAATGGTTGCCGGCTCAGCACAGAACACAGGCGTGCCATCCAGGAAGGATGCGGCAGGAGAGGCCTTTCTGACTGCAGAACTTGCAGGACATGTAGGATGGGATAACTAGGGATAGCTGGGGTAGGCAAGATAGTGGTGAATCTCTGGGGACAAAACTCAAGTTGGGGTGGGATGTGGTGGTCTGGCATAGAAATGAGTTGGAATTGGCTGCACGCTGCGCGCTCAGCAGTAGCGGCGGGCTCAGCAGTGGCAGCGGGCTCAGCAATGGGTGCAGCTTTGCCGCAGTAAGCTGTGCTACGGGCTCAGAATCTTGAGATGCGGGGCGGATTAGATTGGATTGTTTCAAAACGCGGATGTACCTTGGATATCTGGAATGGCGCTTCAGGAAGATGCGGACATGCGCGGGGGGCTCCAAGTTGGGCACGGGGCAAGGGCCGTATCATTAGAAAGACAAACTGGGTGGATGTAATGGCAGCTGGGCAATACAGATGGGATATAGGGTAAGGGATATGGGATGGGATGGAAAGATATAGTTGGGGCTAGGGTTCTGTACTTAGGGGTTGTATTTCACTATTCTTGCTTGCTTGCAGTTGTAATTAAGTTAGGGTTTAGGGGGAGGTTACTTAAACCGCACCCTCAACCCGGGATCATCAGATTGGGGGGAGGATCACATTGGATCACAGGAGGTTGGAAGGCTTTTTTACACTCATCTCTTTATTCTCTACTTCTCTATCTCTTGGTCAAAGGGTGAACAGTTGCACTCAGGGTTTAAAGACGCAAGGGATCAATAACTTCCAAACTTGGGAAAAATTAAAGAAGAGGTCCTCTTCTGAATTCCACAAAGTGGTAGTGACTACTGCCCTCATTAAAAAAGGAGTTTCTTCTGATATGGAAGAAATTAAGACCCTCACCTTAGAGGATAGAACTAAGAACAGTATCAATTATGGAAAATCATTTTCAACCTTAAGGGAAGATGTAATTTGAAACCAATCCTCTTCCAAAAATGTTTCCCTGGAAAAAACTCTGAGAGAACATAAGAACCAGTTGGATAATTCCATCAATGAGCTCAAAAATCAAATGGAAATGCAGCTAAATATGATTAAGAATGATATCAGGGATGTGAAATTGTCCCAGATTTCAGATTTTTCAATCTGAAGCTAATAACCATTCTGAGCATCCCATACCACCTACATTCCCCAACCATAGGTTTAATCTTGCCCCTCATCACCAGAATTATTCTCCTGACATGGAGAAAGCTATCAAATTTTTGCGCCCCATCACAGATTGGCCTAAGTTCTCTGGAGAAGGAGAATACAATCATATAAGTTTTATGAAATATATTGATCACCACATCCTTTCTTCTGGCTTACCAGAGACAATAGCCCTATTAAGGTTACCCAGACTTTTTGAAGGGGTAGCTTTAGACTGGTTTATCTCTAAAATAGAAGAATTAGGGGATGTTGCATGGGAGGATTGGAAAGAACTGATCAGAGAACAGTTTGGTACTTGAGTTTGGAAAAAGAAAATGCTCAAATCTTTTTCCCAAGATCTCTTTGATCTGGTTACAGACCACCCCAACCAAGGGTGTTTGACTCAGAAAAAGAGAATTGACTGTGTCTATAATCAAGCTTCTGTAGAATAGATTAATGGAAAATTACTAGGAAAATGCAAAGGGCACCTAGAACACAATTTCTGGTGTAAGATATTGATTGATTCTGAACTTCCCACTCTTATAGGAGTTGTAGAAGAAATAATTGACATGATGGAACTCAATAAGAAGCCCAGAAACGGACCCAGAGAGCTTCAGACCCAACCCAGAGAGACAAAAGAGATTGGTAAAGAATTAGTGCTAGCCACTCCCCAAGGGAATTCTGTTGCTAAAAACAAACCCTCTCTTTAATGCTGGAACTGTGGAGAGAAGGGGCATAGACAAACTGACTGTCCTCATCCTAGGAAAGAGATAAATAATATCAATGCTGGCTTTGATAGTGAGGAAGAAGGTGATGACTTGAACCTAGTCATCCAACAACACAAGGAAGAACCAGCCTCATGCCCTGTCAATGTCATCTCAGGAGATATAGGTTCTAGCATGGAAATTAATCGCATCAAAGGAGAGTTCCAATTACCCCAGAAGTTGGATGGATCTATGAAATTATATCACATCTCTGACGCAAAAACCTTGAAGGGGAAAACATCCACTGGAAGGAGCTACACTTTGGGTAAAAACTGCTTTTCCACTGGTTTGTTTGAAAAGAAACTGGTAAGAATTATACTTGATAGTGGAGTGTTCTGCTCATGCACCAGTACTGAATTCCTGGATTTTCACTACCCCAAGTGGAAAGAACACTTACTTCCTGTGCCCAAGGCCAAGTTCAGCAGTTTCAATTCAGCTGTGGATACCCTAGGAGTCATAACTATGCCTATTTTTTTTCCCCACAGTGAAGGATCCATACGACTTCAACTCAAATTTGTAGTCTTGAAAAATAGCCTATGTGATTACTTGATACTAGGTAATGATGCTTTCTGTTTGTATGTGATAGATTTCATCCAGAGAAAGGACCGTTACTTCACCATTGGAGGAAAATGGAAAAGGAAATTCCAGATCTTTCACATATAAACCTCCATGGAGAACAAACTGCTTGAGTCACTCAAAAATGAATATTCTTATCAAGCCTCTCTTAATGATCAACTCACCTCTGCTCAGCAAGAAAACCTGGTCAACTTGTGTTTTGAAAACATGGGTGCTTTTTCAACCAAGGATCATCACATAGCTAACATCAAGGGACATGACTTAGTACTAACTCTGACTATAGAACCTCCTTTTTACCCCATCTTGAGGAGACCTGCTTACCCAGCAAGCCCCAAGTCCCAAGTGGCATTGGAAGAACACATTACTGAGCTCATGGATTCAGGATTCCTTAGGAAATTAGGGAATAATGAGAAAGTGGAAATCACCACTCCCATTATCATATACTGGCATAACAACAAGTCCAGCATGGTTGGAGATTTCCAATGTTTAACTACTACACTAGAGCAGATTACTACCCTATCCCTAGGATAGATAATTCCCTCCATAATCTTTCAAAGCAAAGTAAATTAACACAATGGATATGCTGAAAGGCTTCCACCAGATACCTTTTGAATCTAAAAGCCAAGAATATATGAGGATTATCTGTCACTGAGGCATTTATGAGTATGTGAGGATGCCTTTTGGGATAAAGAATGCCCCTTCCCATTTTCAAAGAATGATGGACACAGTCTTTGGAACTTTCATCTGGAAAAGGTTGATGATGGTGTAAATTGATGATATTATCATCTACTCTGATGATTGGGAAACTAACTTAGAGAAGATAGGTCTTGTTTTGAAAACTTTAGCAGAGGTTGGACTAAAGATATCTATGAAAAAATGAAACTTTGGTTACACTGAACTAAAAGAATTAGGACATGTAGTCTCAGGATTTTCTCTAGCAGTAGATCAGAACAAAGTTGCTGCCGTAATAAACAGGCCAATGCATTAAAATAAGACTGAGTTACTCTCATTTTTCTGTTTCTGTAGTTATTATTTGCAGTTCATAACCAACTTTGCTACCATATCCACAAAACTGTATGAGATATGCAACAGGACTTCTATATTGGAAATTAACAATGAGAGAGTGAAGAGCTATGAAACCTTGAAGAAAGCCATGACCACCGCCCCTGTCCTAACTCAACCTGCCTACTCTAAGCCTTTCCACTAATACATTGATGCGTGTCTTGATGGACTTGGAGCTGCTCTTCATCAATCAAAATTATAGAATGATGTCCCCGTATAAAAACCTATCCTATCCATATCTAGACGGATTAAAGATACAGAGATAAGGTATGGAGTTGTCCAGATGGAGTGTCTAGCTTTGGTCTGGTCCTTGGAGAAACTTCAATATTACCTGGAAGGAAGCACCATTGAGGTAATCACTGATTTTACAGCAGTAAGGACTCTCATGAATATGAAAACCCCTAACCGCCACATGCTTAGATGGAAAATAATCATCCAGAATTATAGAGGAAAGATGAAAATCATGCATAAACCTGGAACCAAACATTAGAATCCAGATGGACTCAGTAGATTGGCTCTCCCTAATGACCCTAGCAAACCTGCATAAAATCCAGATAAGAATGAAATCTTCCCAATCTTGGGGATCCATGTTTGTGATATAGATTTAGCTTTCTTTTATTCTTTCCAAGAGAGTTATTACCAGGAGCATCACAAGTTCCTAGAAATGATGAAAAGTGAGAATCCTTCTAATGAGTCAATACAAAGTTTATACAAGGAACTCTCTATTCACTATAAAGAAGGGAAATTTTAAAGCTTAGATGGTCTGCTGTACTTCCTTCATAAACACTCTATTGTGATAGTCCTCCACTCAGAAACCCACATCAAAAATATACTGCATGAATGCCATGATAACTGCACTTCAGGGCACTTCTCATTAGATATGAATATTGAAAAGTTAAAGCAGCAAGCCGGTTGGATTGACTGGACAGAGCAAACCGCTGACTACGTCAAACCTTTGACACCTGTCAGAAGGCTAACAAAAAAAACACAGGAAAGAGCTTTGGTCTTATCCAGAAGATATCAGGCCCCACCAATAGATGGGAAATCATAAACATTAATTTTTCCCTGTTTTACTGCCAGGGGGACTCTAATCCTATAACTCCGTGGTATAGAAAGTGGAAAGATTCTCCAAGAGAGCCACATTAATACCCAATCACAAAGATGAAACAGCTATGGAAGTGGCTCTGCTGTTCTGAAACAGAGTCATGGCTGAAATTGGTATCCCCAAAATAATAATCAGAAAGAGAGAACCAAAGTTTATTTATGAATTCTGGAGGAACCTTCATGATATTTTAGGAATCAAACTTTCTTTCTCGACAGCTTATTGTCCCCAAAATGATGGTCTAGCTGAGCACATGATCCAAACTTTAGGAGACATGTTAAGAAGGTTTTTATCTTTTGGTTTAGAGTTTAAAAACCACAATCGGTACACTTGTGACTGGGTAAGCCTCCTGGAAGCCCTAGAAATAGCTTACAACAGCAGTATGCACTTAACTACTCAAGAAGTCTCTTATATTCTAGAAAGATGATGGGTAACTAGGATGTCAAAAGATAGCATTAACCAAAACCTTGTCAATGTCCACCTGACAGACCTGGACTTCAATAAAATGTTGGACAAATATAATCATCATGCCCAAGAATGTGTTCAGAGGGCTGTTGAGTATAATAAAACTAGGTGGGAAAAAAGCCACAACAAACCTGAATTGAAAGTAGGGGACAAGGTCTTACTGTAACCAGTGAACTTCAACAACATAGGAGGTAATAAGAAACTGAAACCAGCCTTTGTGGGCCCTTTCTTCATAGAAATGATCCATGGAAAGAATGCAGTTGAA
The DNA here is from genome assembly GCA_025617555.3 of Puccinia polysora. Classification (NCBI taxonomy): domain Eukaryota; kingdom Fungi; phylum Basidiomycota; class Pucciniomycetes; order Pucciniales; family Pucciniaceae; genus Puccinia; species Puccinia polysora. The sequence continues at coordinate 24,548,964 of CM062641.1, read as the reverse complement.
GTTATCCTCAGTGAGGAATTGTCCAAGAAAAACTCAGTTTTTCTGGTTAGTCTTATTAAGCACTATAACCCTGGATAAGCTGAAAACCCACCTGCGCAGGATATACCCTTGGAAACTCCCAAAGAAGGGAGCAAGAGCAAAGTAAGCAAAATCCTTAAAGAAAAGAAGGAAAGAGTCAATGGAAAGGACATCAGGCTATACCTTGTCAGATAAAGAGAAGAATCAGCAGAAAAGGATGAGTGTTTACCAGAAAGTAAAATTCCAGATGGCCCCATCCTTCTGAGGAATTTCAGAGCTGCATAAAGGAAAGATTAAAAATCTCCAACCCAAAACCTTTTTACCTGTTGGTGACCCTCCCAAAATTTTTTGGTTAAACCAATCTTGTAAGAGGGGAATGTCAGCTGGCTAGTATTCAGAACCAAATGACTAAAGCCTCCAAAAAAATATATAATAAATAATAGTAATAAATATATATAAAAAGAAATAAAAAAAAATAAAAAGTGCAGAAATAACAAATTAAAACAAAAACAGAATAAAAAACCCCTAATTAATGAGAAAAAGAGAAATATTAATTCAGAAATGAGTTCCTGGCGCCAATTTAGGTAGGGTCACCCGCTGGTGCCACCCCCCATTTCCTGTTCCTTCAGGTAGAAACCTTACACAGCCATGTACCCCCCCATCACATCTGCAGGTATGGGTTTCTTACCAAAGTTTTGGTCATAAAACCACAATTTTTTCTAGTTTAGTATTTATGGACAGAAGCAGGTTTCTTCCATAACCCCACGCGCAGCTGCAGACCCTCCGCAACTGGGCAATCAAGCTACGGCATGCGCCAGCTCTGCAAGCAGTCAAGTGACTACCTTGCGCAAGCCTGAGGTAGTTGCGAGGCAGCAAGTACCATGCCAGGCAGTTGCTACCAACTACTGTGCTAGGAAGTTTCTACCAACTACTGCGCAAGGCAGTTGCTACCAACTACTGGGAAAGGCAGTTTCTGAAAACTACTGGGCAAGGCAGTTGCTACTGACTATCATGCAAGGCAGTTGCTACCAACTAACCTGTGGGTAGTCAAGCAACTTCTGTGCAAGGTAGTCAAGAAACTACCACACAAGTTAGTCAAGCAACTACCACACAAGGTAGTCAAGCAACTACCACACAAGGTAGTCAAGCAACTACCACACAAGGTAGATTCAACCAAACAGCCCGGGAGTAGTCAAGAAAATACAGCGCACGGTGGTTTCTACCTGTTGCCAGCCCCCCAACTAGTTGGCTGACTACCTCACACCAGCCCCTAGCAACTGATGGGGCCATTGCGCAAGGAAATGTAAGACTCCAGACGGTTTTGAGCCGCAGGCAGTTCTGTGGAGGGGAAAGGTGATTTTGAGGCTGCCCTCCTGAGTGTTACAGAAATATTTAAATTCAACCGGAATCAAAATCCCAATCCTTTCAAATAAGGAATCAAAGAGAAGGGATGAGTTTGATAGTATTTAATAGCAATGGAACAACACAATCTGAGGCAAGATGGTGTGGGAAAATACTTGAACAGAATAAGTTCAAGTTTGTTCAGAGTTCAATAGAACAAGGCAGTTGCAAGTAACAACGCCCACAAGCTAATAACTCTGGTTCTCAGCAAAAGATTAGGAAAGATCAACTCAATCCCAACCAACCTCCAGGTTCCCAATGAACCTTCCCAACTCTCCGCAATCAAGTGCTTTAATTTTACCCAATAACTGTGGGTGGCTGTAAAAAAGAAAGAAATTTTTTTTATGAAGCTCTAGATGCAATGCAGTAAAAACTTCAAACAAGAATAAACCAACACTTCTCAAGGGACTCAGAAATAGCCTGGTTGAATTCAACTTTAAATAAATAAAGGGAGGTTTAAAACTCCAGGTTTCAAGCTTTAAAAAACCTCTCAGTCAAACATGACTGGTGTCAGCTCTCTGATACCAGGAACCTTGCATTCCTTTAGCTACAGTGAGTGATAAAAATTCTGGAATGATAATAATAATTATTATTCCAATAATAAACGCTTAGAAGCTCAAATAAATGATTTAATAAGAGCAGTTGCAAGGTTTAATTGGTTTGGTAGTAAATGGTTTTCAATATAATATAAAAGAGGGGCCACTGTATTATACTACTGGGGATCTTTACAGACTAGCAACCTCTCTTCAAGGGGCCTCCTTACGCAGTATAAGAACCTTGGAATATATATGGGTGCCCTAGAAAGGACTGATTCCACTAATGGTCGGGATCAACAGCAGAAATGGCCTAGACAGGAAGCATAACACTCACTCTGAGCACTTCACCACGAAAATCCTGGAATAATTGGAAGGGTTTCAGAGCAGATGGGGTAGATTGCTTGACTAAACTTCAAGGGTTGATTGGTTAATATAGGTAAATAATACTACTGTAGAATAAGTCATAAATCACTTTCTTATCTTCATATAAGCACTTGATTAACAATGACATGTTTTCTGATTGATAATAAATAATTCCTGGTAACTGATGATGGAATAATGGATCCAAAGAGGTCTGTATAAATAACTTTTTGGGGTGATTTTTGGCCTTCTCAGGGCACGTAGAGAGGGTTCTGCTCGTGAACTGAGGCTGGAAAGCCATTAAGGGCAAGATTAGCACGTCCACTTGGTGCAGTCAATCAGCTGTCCTTAGATCTGCAGGATTTCTGTACTATTTTTGCCACAGGATCTGTTAATCTTTTATGGCGTAAATTTAATCATTCTGTACTCATCCTTCATTTGTACTACTGATATTGTTTTAAAGAGTGAAGATGTGGATTTTTATTAATTTTCCATCATCTGCTGATCATGTAGATAATTTTAGTAATTTTTATGAACACTTCTTGTAGTGTTTCATGGTTTTCAAAGATCAGGATCAGTGATTTACGTGGTAGTCCTTGATCTTTGATTATTTATTAGAAAATGTTTAAAACTTAATTTTCATTAATTTTATTTAAGTTTTGATCTTTTTAGATCATTAGTAATGCATATTTCCGTTTGTTACATATACTAGGCAACCCTAACTAGGTTGTAGCTCTTCTGAGTGGTACCTGGTTGTCAGATTAGTCACGACTGATCCAGGTTTGGGGATCAGTTAGTACAGATGCGCGCAGGGTAGTATCCGCTTCTTGCGTGGCAGAATCAGCTGCGCGCGGGTCTCTAGTACGCGGGAACCTGCTGCTACTAGTACGTAGGGTTATGTAATGATGCCGGGCTGCGCGCCAGAATTTGTGACATAACACATTTCGGTGCGTAACTCCTAAAATATACACAACACCTCAATTCTGAGTGAATTTTAGGTGTAAACCCTATACGTGAAAATACGTGTGAAATATTAGAATGGCCAAAAAGTGCCATACAGGTGTCGTAATTTTTAGTACTTTTCTTTTTAATTATTTGAAAAATATAAGGACTTGGATTTCAAGGGTGGAGTCAGTGAGTGACCCTGCCTAATTGTGGGTGAGGAATCCATTCCTGTAATAATATTCATGGATTTCTCACTCATTATTTTTTTAATTGAGGTATTCTTATTTTTCATAGTTTATGTTACTATTTGACAGTTTTGCTCTGTACATAGTAGCAAGCTGACAACTGGTTCCAGAAGGATGATCAAAAAGAATGGACAGAACAGTATGGTCAACAAAGGGATCAAAGAGTGGTATAAGCCACTCAAGAATTCAATCAAATTAATTCTTCTTCAACCAGCAAGGCTATTGGTTGGTGAAAACAGAGGCTGAAGGATCAAGGGGCAATCAAAAGATATATCCAGGATAAGGATGCTCATACAAAGGGGAAGGGCCTCATATATTTATTGATTGAAAATAATGGATGATTCATAGATGATAGATGGATGAAAAGGCAGAGGAGAGCACCTCCTTTTATGGGAAAGAGGCCTTGTGTACTACTTACAAGGAGATTACAAAAATTAGCACAAAATATATATATATAAATAGGTCACAACCCACAAGGGCATTTGATCAATGGCAGAATTTGGATGGGTCAATGTCAGGAGGAAATGATACTGCCAATGAGGATTAGGATCAATGAATGTGGCTTTGCAGATGAAAGGTCACAACTGGTGTAGAGACTCCTGTGGGATTATATAAATAAAAGTAGCAAATAGCTTCCTGGAAGTCCTTGAAGGGGAATTTAGTATTACTTCTAGTCCTTTAGAGTATTAGTAAATACTAAGAGTGGTTTTGAATTGCCTGCCCTTCTAGTACTATAGTAAGTCTGCACAATAATTTATTTAAATTAATGGCTGGTTTCTTTGAGACTTAAAATAGGTCTCAGATCAGACCTAGATTAGTTATTGATTGATATTGGTAGGGTTTGTTGAAGAATGGACCAGATGTATTGGACTATTGGTTATTTATTGATCAGATATATTTGATCTTGACCAATATCCCAATATTAAAGGGTTCAAGGGTTTATCAAAGGGATGGTTCAGGAGAGGACCCAAGGATGGGTTTACCCACAGGGGGCTGGGTAGAGGAAAAGGTTGGTGGTTGCTTTTGGTTGTGCTCTCTTTCTTTGTAAGTGTTATTTATTAATTGAAGGGTGGTTCTTTTTTTTTAATTTTGGTGCTGAATATTTAGGTCACAGAAGAACCCTTATTCCAGCACCTGTTGGGTGGTTCAATTGGCTAAAGATGGGTAATAACTTGGTTTCTGATTTCTTGTTTCCTTTATAACTGGTTCACTGATACTATTTATCTGGGTAGGTACCACAGATGGGAACTGATGTGTGAGCTGGGATGGGATGTGCCAGATGGCATGAGGAGGTATGTGGATACAACTTGGATAGGGCAGAGAGGCCCTCCTTAAATAGACAATCTGGTCCTCAGGGGATGCTCAGGGCTGCCCCTGAGGGTGCCCTGGGGCTTCCCCTGTTACATTGGGATACAGGTACATGAGACATTTTAGCTGGTTGGAAAAAGACATTGCATGAAACTGAGGGAATTATGCTGGTTGGACAAAAGACACTGCATGAAACTGAGGCAATTCTGCTGGTTGGACAAGGCTTTTACAGGTGTTTCCTGCATGCACAGCCCTGCATAAACTGCTGTGAAGTGCAGATACAATATATTCCTGTGCAGTACTGGTGGTTTGTTTGGTGTTACTTGCTTCTACCTTCATGTATTTCTTGTGCATTACTGGTGGTCTTGTTTGTTGCTGCATGGTCTTGGCTGCCTGCATATATTGCTGGGTAGCCCTGTGGTACTTGTACTGGTGGTTTGTTTGGTATCACATGCTTCTGACTACATAAATTGCTGTGAGATGCTGAGGGTTGTTGGTACTGGTAGTTTATTTGGTATCACATGCTTCTGACTGCATAAATTGCTGTGTGGTGCTGAGGGTTGTTGGTACTGGTACTTTGTTTGTATCACATGCTACTGGCTGCATAAATTGCTGTGTGTTGCTGAGGTTGTTTTGTACTGCATGGTTCTGGTAGTTTGTTTGGTATCACTTCCTCCTGCATATATTGCTCCTGTATATCTCTGCACAGCCTTCTGTATGTATGCTTGCTTATTTTTTTGGTCCTGGTTGAGACTGGTTTCACTTTATCCTGCCTGTACTGTTCCTGTATGCTTCTGCACAGCTTTGTGTATGTATATTTGCTTGTTTGGTTGGTTCTGGACTGGTTGCACTGCCTCCTGGATCTGTATACTGTATTCTGGATGAGGTGACTGGATCTGGAATGCTGCACTGCCTCTTGGGTCTGTATGCTGTATTCTGGATGGGGTGACAGGGTTGGTGTATGGTTCTGGTGTTGAGGGTAAACTGTTACTGGTATGTAATTGAGGGTTTGAAAGGTATTTCTTTATGCCTTCCACAGAGCTGTGACACCTGGTAGGGTATGAGTTTGCCACAGTTGAAGGGTTCTTGGGCTGTATCTTATAATCCATGAGAGATAGAGGGGTACTTTGGCTGAGTGACAATAGGTTATTTGTGATGTAGAATCCATTTCTGAGGTTACTTTGAGGTTTTGAGCTGTTGTTACACTAGAAAAGTGAGTCTGATGGCTATAGGACAGGTTTGGTCTACCACACCGGCAATGGCATTTGATCAATGGCAGCAGTCGGATGGGTCAATGTCAGGAGGCAATGATACTGGCAATGAGGATTAGGATGAGGGTGAATCTGGAGGGGATGAATTGTGGGAAAAATTGGAGGAAGTCTTTACAATGGACATCAGAAGGTTGGCAGACAAACATTTGCAATGGATGATTGACAAGCAACATTGAATGGAGCCATTGTTGGTGATTTGCCTGTCAAATGGGGCGTTCAGATGATGTTGGCATTGGATATTGAGAGCAAGGGTGGCAATGGCCTTGCGTGACTGATGCCGGATGTCAGGTGATAGGGATTGTACCAAGGGTTTCAAGTGATTGCTTTCTGGTCCATTTGGTGATAAAACCAAGGGTGACAAGGTGACAGAGATTGGGATGGTGGTTGGTGGCACAGTGATGTTGAGTGTTTGGCTGTCTCTTGATGATGACCAAAGGCGGCATTCTCTGTTGTCATTGATGGGTTGATGGGCTCAATCAATGGCCAATCAAAAGTTGGAGAAGGGATCAAGGATGATGTGGATGATAGGGATGGCAATGGATCACACACGCTTGGCCAAAAATCCAGGCTGAAAGCGCAAAAAGCAGGAATTGAACAGGGGATCTGGGGATTGGAACGCCCTGAAGAGCCATTCCTAGTCCACTAAGAAAGGTAGAAGTTGGGAAGGGGGAAAGAGGAAGAGTACCCATAGTGAAACAGGGATATATATATATATATATATATTTGTGATAGTCAGATTAAAGATTATATTTAAAAAAATTTAAAAATTTCCCTTTTGCTGAGGTGTCCCCAATTGGTCACCACATTTCTCTCCAACTTAAAGACTTTCCCTAGTCTGCATCTTTATTTTGATGAAATTAAGAAAAGGAGGAATAAAAAAAATTGAAACAGAAGAATGGCCATTTCTTGACCTTGAGAGTGATTGAAGAATTGAATTGAAAGATATCTTGATCCATCCAAAAGATTCCTAGGGGGGGCAGAGATAAAAAGAAGAGAGCCTCCCAGGTGCTCATGTATGCAGCATAAACTAGATTTTCACAGCAAAAAGGCAGCAAAGGACCCTGGTGGTGCACAATTGGGAGGACTTACTTCTGAGATAAGTTGCCTCCACAAAAATGAAACTTCTTAACTTGATCAGAAGAGAAGCTTCTGGCCCACTGAGTAACACCCAACTCTTCCAAAAGATAAGATCCACCTCTAAATTGGAAAACCACCAAATAAGGACCATTCCAGAAATTTTAGAAAAGCTTTCCCCACTAGTTTTCCAAGGATCAATTATAAGCTAAAGCTAGATCACCAGGATTTAAGGGATCCCTGATTCAATTTCAGTGCTGATGTTCCCAATACTGAACCAATTTTTCTCTTGATTCCATCATCTTCTGGTAGGCTTCATCACAGAAATCTTCACTTTGCTCCAGTTTCTTTGATCTGGCAACTAAAAGATCATTAGTTGAGGATACATGCTCCAAAGAGATACCCAAGAAAGATTCCATTTCCAGATCCAAAGGAAGAACTTCTCTTTGAGCAAAGATGATTTCATAAGGTGATTAGCCAGTGGTCTCTTTGGTTGAGATTTGATCAGAGAAGAGAACAAGAGGAAGTAATTTGTGGAAATTCTTGCCACTTTCACTAGCTAGTTTAACAAGTGCAGCCTTCAAAGGAGCATTTCCTTGTTCCACCATGCCTTGACCTTCAGGATAATTAGTAGTAGTAACTCTATGTTTTCCAGGAAGAGATTGTATCATTTCAGAAATTTTTCAAACGAATTCAGAGCCACCATCAGTAGATTAGGATCAAGCCAAGCTGTAAAGCATTGTCCAAGTATTTTAGAGGAAAGCTGCCACCTATTCAAAGCTAATATTCTTAAGAAATATTGCTTCAACCCATCCAGAAAAATCATCTCTAGCCACAATGAGGTACTTAGCACCACCTTCCTTAATATGAACCACATCCATAGCAATCATTCCAAAGATAGTGGACTCCCCATTAGGATAAAAAATTTCAGCTGGAGGCCTAAGATCACGTTGTTGAAAAAATTCACAACTCTTGCACCATCGAGAGATGGATTTCTTCAGAGATGGTCACCAGAATTGTTTGGATAATTGTCAATAAATTTCAGTTTCCCCACAATGAACAAGACCTTCATGGAGGTTTTCAAGGATTGAATATTGTTTAGAAGGGATAGTAACAACAATTAGAGCACAAGGATTTCCTCTTTTCATAAGCCTAGAGCTTTGTAAAAAGAAATTAGAGGACTTTCTTTTAAGGGATTTTAATTATTTATCAGAGAGATCATGAGGTTTTTGAAGAGTTGAAAGGTACTGCTCTAATTTAAGCCAGAAACCTTGTTGAAAGACAGAATAATATGGAAAGGAAAAGGATAAGACAGGATGGATCAAAAGTTCTTCTTCATAAAAATCCATTCGAAAATCAGATTCATCGTCTCTGTCAGCTCTCTGATACCAGGAACCTTGCAGTCCTTTAGCTACAGAGAGTGATAAAAGAAGTTGGAGCAATAATATTCCAAAGAATATACACTTTAAAGCTCCAATAATGGTATGGTAAGAGCAAGTGCAAGGTTTGTTTGGTTTGGTTATAAATATTTTAAATATAATATAAAAAGAGGGGCCACAGTATTATACTACTGGGGATCTTTACAGACTAGAAACCTCTCTTCAAGGGGCCTCCTTAGGCAGTTTAAGAACCTTGGAATAAATATGGGTGCCTTACAAAGGACTTATTCCACTAATGGCCGGGCTTAACAGCACTAGTGGCCTAGACAGGAAGGGAAACACTCACTCTGAGCACTTGACCACGAAAATCCTGGAACAATTGGAAGGGTTTCAGAGCAGATGGGGTTGATTGCTTGACTAAACTTCAATGGTTGATTGGTTAATAAAGGTAAATAATACTACTACAGACTAAGTCATAAATCACTTGCTTATCTTCATATAAGCACTTGATTAACAATGACACCGTGTCTGATTGATAATAAATAATTCCTGATAACTGATTAACTTATTGGAAACAGAAGGGCAAAAAGAGCCTGTTTAAATATTCTTTTTTGGGTGCTTGAGGACCTCTAGAAGGGGTACTAGCCATGGGCTGAGGCTAGGGGGGCAATCAGGGCAAAATTGGCACGTCCTCAAGGTGCTTTTAGCCTGCTGGCCTTAGATCTGTCAAGGAACAGCTCCTTTTTAGCTGCAGGATCTGTTAATCAATAGATTAGTCATTTTGCTGATCCTGCACTGATCCTCAATTTGTACAGTAAGTACTGGTCCAAAGTGAGCAGACGTAGATTTTTATTGATTCTCCATCCTCTGCTGATCCTGTATGTAATTTTGAATAATTGTTACGACCACTCCTTATGTAGTTTCGTGGTCTTTGAAGGTTCTGATCAACTTATTTCGTGGTGAGTCTGGATCTTTATTTAATTAATAAAAAATACTAAAAATTAGTTACTAACTAATTTAAATTGATTTTTAAGGTTTTTGAACCATAATCTATGCTCGCGTGGTAGCTTTACATATGTAGTGTAGATCCTACTATATTGTAGCTTCTCTGAGCAGTACCTGGATGTCATAGGAGGCGCGGGGATCAGTCCATTCAAATGCGCGCGGGGACTGATCCGCTGCTCAGATGCGCGCGGGGAACTGTACCGCTGCGCGCGTGACTAGGTCACGGGATTACCTGCGCCGGAATTCAGTTGCGCGGGAGTCCAGCGCTGTAGGGACGCGGGGCTGCGTGCGGGAGTTGGCGTACACGGGAGTCCAACGCTGTAGGGACGCGGGGCTGCGTGCGGGAGTTTGCGTACGCAGGAGACCAGCGCTGTAGGGACGCGGGGCTGCGTGCGGGAATTGTGACAAAACACAATTTCCCGTGTAACTCCTAAACTACACACAACACCTGGATTTTGACTGAAATTTAGGTGTGAAACCTATACATGACATATCATGTGAAATAGTAAAATGGCTAAAAGGTGCCATACTGGTGCCGTGGTCATTTACCATTTTGTATTAAATTAATTAAAAAATATAAGGAGTAAGAATTCAAGGGTGGGGTCAGTGAGTGACCCTACCTTATTTTGGGTGGGGAATCCATTTCTGCAATAATATTTATGGATTTCCTACTCCTTCATTTTATAATAATTTTATTTATTCATTTATCTTTGTTCCTTTTAATTTTGTTAATATTATTATTGTTGTTGCTTTGTCAGGTTGCTCTGTGCTAAGTAGCAGGCTGACATTCCCCCACTCCAAGATATGACTATATCTGAAAAAATGTTTGGGGCTCATTGTCTTTTACTGGCTCTGTAGTTTCTCAGGTGTATAGGTCCATCTGGAATGTTATTTTCAGGTAGCCATTCATCTTTATCAGCTGATTCTCCTTTGTATCTGACTAAGTAAAGTCTAACATCTTTTCCTTGGATCCTTTCTTTTTTATCTTTAAGGATTTTACTAACTTTTCCTTTGTCCTTCTCAGGCTCATCTAAGACTGGTATTTCAAGTGAAGGGGTCTTTTCTCCTTCTCTGGGATGGTAGTGTTTGACAAGGCTAACTGGGAAGACTGGGTGTTTCCTAGAGAGTTCATTACTGAGGATGACTTCTACCGCATTCTTACCATGGAGTTTCTTGATAGTGAAAGGCCCAACAAAGGCTGGTCTGAGTTTTCTGTTTCCAGCCAAGTTATTGAAATTGGCGGTTGAAATTAGAACTTGATCTCCTATTCTGAAATCAGGTTCTTTGTGAGTTTTATCCCACCTCTGTTGGTTGAATTCAACAGCATCTTTTACACACTTAGCAGCGTGCTTGTTTGCCATATCTATCATGTTTTTGAAGTCCAGTGATGTTGGATGGATATTAGTCAACTCCTGATTGAGGTTATCTTTGGGCAATTTGGGGATCCATCCTCTTTCCAGTATGTAAGGAGCTTCTTTGGTAGTAGAGTGTTTACTACTGTTATAGGCCATTTCTAGTGCAGGTAAAAGGCTAACCCAGTCATGGCAATATCCATCTGTATTTTTGTACTCCATCCCAAAGCAACAGAACCTTCTGAGCATATCCTCTAGAGTCTGGATCATTCTTTCAGCTAATCCATCTGTCTGAGGGTGATAAGCTGTAGAAAAGGCTAAGGTAGTTCCTAACATATCATGGAGGTTTCTCCATAATTCAGACGTGAATTTGGGGTATCTATCACTGATAATAATCTTAGGAATTCCTACATCAGCAATTAGTCTGTTCCAGAAGAGTAAGGCTACTTCCATAGCTGTGTCTTCCTTATGGTTAGGTAGAAACTTGGCTTTCTTAGAAAATCTGTCTACAATAACCAGGACTGAGTTGTAAGAGTAAGCTCCACCATGGGGCAGTCCTGTTACAAAGTCCATGTTGATAAATTCCCATCTTTTCCTGGGCTCAGCTATCCTTTGGAGTAGTCCAAACCTTTTCCCAGTGGTCCTGTTGTACTTCTGACATATTTCACAGCTTGAAACATACTTGATAGTGGAGTCTCTCCAGTTGATCCACCAGGCAGTCTGCTTTACTTTATCTAGGGTTCTATCAATAGAAAGGTGACCCGAAGAGCAATTATCATGACATTCAGCTAAAACAAGTTTGATATGCTCTGCTTTGGTCAAGACTATAACACTAGAGTGTTTATGCCGGTAATATACTATCCCATCCCACAGTGTGAATCTTCCTTCTTTATAGGACTTCAGCAGGGGTTCAGGTAAACTGTTTATGAGTTCAGATGGAGGTGAAGTACTTTCTATGATATTAATCAAAGTCTTCATGGCAGAGTTGTATGCTTCTCTGATGGAGCTGAACAGTGATTCATCTAGTTCACATATGTGAATTCCTATGATGGGGGCTTCAAGGTTAAATAGGTTAATGTTTAGTATAGTAAATATATCATGATCTTCTGGGTCATGAGCAGGATTGCTAGTATCATTTGGTAGAGCATTTCTGCTAAGACTGTCAGCATTCTGATGTTTAACTCCAGCTTGGTGGACTATTGTCATCTGACCTCTGTACTGTTGTATGGCTATCTGCCATCTTAACATATGCCTGCTAGGAGTTTTCATGTTCATGAGAGTTCTAAAAGCATTGCAATCAGTGATCACCACGAAATTTGTACCTTCAAAATAATAGTGGAGTTTTTCTAATGCCCATACTAGAGCAAGGCATTCCATTTGGCTGGCACCATATCTCTTTTCAGTATCTTTGACTTGTCTAGATATGAAGAGTATAGGTTTCTCTACTGGTTTATCTTCTTCTATTACTTCTTGGTGTAATGCAGCCCCTAATCCTTCCATGCTAGCATCTATGTAAAGTTTGAAAGGTTTAGAATAATCTGGTTGTATCAACACTGGGGCAGTAGTCATAGCTACTTTGAGTTCCTCATAATTCTTCAATCTTTCATGAGTCATTTCGAACAAAGTTTTGTTGTTGCAGATCTCATATAAACACTTGGTGAGGTTAGCAAATTTAGGTATGTACTTCCTGTAATAGCTGCAGAAGCTTATAAAGGATAAGAGTTCCGTTTTTTTCTGGGGCATAGGTCTGTTCATTACTGCGGCTATCTTACTTTGGTCAGCAGTTAATGTTAGTCCAGAAACAATGTGTCCTAGAGCTTTGAGTTCTCCGTATCCAAAGTTGCACTTTTTCATAGTTACTTTGAATCCTACTGCGGCAATTGTTTTAAGCACTAGCCTTACTTTATTCATGTGAGTATCCCAATCGTCTGAATAAATGATAACATCATCTATGTATACCATCATACAACCTTGTCTGATGAACATTCCTAAGACTGTATCCATCATTCTTTGGAAGTGGGAAGGAGCATTTTTAATACCAAAGGGCATTCTGAGATACTCATATATGCCTAAATGACATATAATTCTCATAAATTTCCTACTATCCGGAATGATAGGTATTTGGTGAAAGCCTTTCAACATGTCCATAGTAGTAATGAACTTAGCTTTAGAAAGATTATGTAGAGCGTGGTCAATCCTTGGGATAGGATAATAGTCAGCTTGGGTGTAGTTATTGAGCATTCTAAAGTCTCCAACCATCCTATACTTATCATTGTGCCAGGCTATTATCACGGGGGTAGTTACGTCTACTTGCTCATTATGCCCTACTTTCCGTAAGACTTGTAAGTCCACTAGTTCTTGGATGTGGCTTTCTAGATCAGTCCTAGATTTTGGACTAGAAGGGTAAGCTGGTCTCCTGAGGTTAGGAGGGTAAGTAGGCTTAATAGTCAAAGTTAAGACCATATCATGACCTTTAATATTACCAATGGGATGGTCTTTAGTGCAAAAAGCATTCTGGTTCTCAAAGCATGCTTGGAGAATATCTCTTTTCTGGTTTTCACTAAGCTGGGAATTCAAGGCAGCTTGGGAAAAGTATTCCTGGTTAAAAGTCTCTAAGTGTCTCTCATAAGTGGAATCAGTAGCTTTAGCATTGACATGGCATATTTGGAACTTCTTGTTCCAATCTCCTCCTATAGTGAAATATCTCCCTTTACTCTGGAAGACATCTATCCTGTACAGGCAAAGAGAATCATTTCCTATAATAAAATAATCACATACTCCATTTTGAAGTTCTACAAATTCAATCTTTATCTTGATTGATCCTTTAGAGTGGGGGAGTACGATTTCTGTTGGCCATACTCCAATAGCATTGAGAGGTGAGTTACAGCTGCTGAATTTAGCTCGAGGTACAGGTAGTAAGTTTTTCTTCCAGTTGGAATCCTGTTTATCTAAGTAGTCAGTTCCAAAACAAGAGCAGAAGGCTCCACTGTCTAGAAGTAATTTTACAGGGGAACCTTGTATCAAGCCAGTGGCATAACAAGTTTTACCACCGGTGTACCCTTTTCCAATAGAAGGTTTAAGGGTTAAGGTCTTAGCTTCAGAAACATGTTGGATTTTCATGTTGGGTGTCCATTTTTGAGGCAAATTGCTATCTTCATTAACAGGGTTAATATCTAGGGAAGATTCTATGTTACCTTTGATTACATTAATGGGATTAGTGATAATTAGGTCACACTCAGAGATGGAACCATCAGTGTCATCTAGTTGGGGGTCAGGATTAGTGTCATCCTCTTCTCCTTCAATAGGATTAATCTTTCTCCTGGGTAAAGGACAGTCAGGTCTTACATGCCCTGTTTGGTTGCAATTCCAACATGTCTTTTCTTTGGTCACCAAAGTATTCTTGGCTTCTGAGTTGATAGGTAGAGGTTCTTTATTCTTGTTATTATAATCTTCCTTATTCCTAGTAGTTGGTTCTCTGGGTTTATTAAGCTTTTTGTCTAAGCCATTCATTTCAATAGTTTCTTCTAATACTCCTATGAGAGTGGAAAGTTCAGAGTTCATAGGCATTCTGCATCTTATGCTATGGTTAAGTTGTCCTGGTCATAGGTTGAGGAGTCTTTCATTGACTTCTTCTTTATCAGCATTTGGGTAGAAGCAGTCTAGTCTTCTCTTCTGGTCAAGGCACCATTTGTGAGGTTTGTCCTTAGATGGATCAAACAAGGAAGTTTCAAAAGTCTTCATCATTTTTCTTTTCCAAATTCTGGTACCAAATTGTTCCTTAATCAAGTCTTTCCACGAATTCCATGACAAAGATCCTACCTCTTCTCTCTTATTGATGAACCAGTCAAGGGCTACTCCTTCAAACAGTCTAGGTAGTCTTACTACGGCTATGTTATCAGGAAGTTCATAAGAGGCCAGAGTATAGTCAATAAACTTAATAAAGCTGAAATGATTGTATTCTCCTTCTCCGGAGAATTTAGGCCACTCAGTGATAGGGGGAAGTAATTTTAATGCTTGTTCTACTTCAGGAGTGGGACTAGGTCTGAAAGATTCATGCCTTGTTAGTCTTGGTCTAGAAGGTAGTTGGGGCGTACTGTGGTACCTGGAAGGCCTGATTTCATCAGAATCTGCAATGGGTTGAGATAAGTTTATCTTTATATCTCTGAGATCATTCTTAATCATACCTAATTCCAGGTCAAGTTTGTTACTTAATGAATCAATTTTATTAATAATATGAGTAGGTGAAGTGTGGTCTGTTTTATTAATACCTTCTTTGATTAGTTCAATAGATAGAAGAATTTCTTCTTGGATAGCTGAAGTATTGTTTTCTAGGTAATTCATTAGTTCTCCCTTACTCAAACTAATGCTGTCTCTTATTTGTTTTACCTCTAAATCATTAATTTTGATCAAGTTGGATTGGGATTGCATGACTTTACCAAAATTGGTATTTACTTTATCCAATTGCTCATATACTTTATCAAAACATTTGCCAATGATATCAAAGTTATGAGAAACATTTATGGAAAACAAGTAGAAAGTTTCTACGTCTAATTGAGGTACACTTTCTTCCATTTTCTTGCCAAAGATATTATATTGTCCCACTATTTGGGACTCTTTAATTTCTGATGGGCTAGAGATCTCTTCTTCTTGTTGTTGTTGTTTCCTCTTAAGGAAACTAATTGGTCCCAAGGATTCCAATTCTTCACGTTACCTTCTACTTCTCTCTTGGGAATCAATTTTTGGAGGGTTATTTGAGTCTTCTTTGCCAAAGATATGGCTTTTCTCATACCCTGATGGTCTTCCTGGGTCTGAGCCTGTTTGAACAGTTCCCAATGACCCACGTGTTCTTTCACCAATACCTTTATTTTGTCCTCCTTGGAGGAGTCCGGCTGGGGTGGCGTAGGTGGAACGGTATCCTCCTGGGATTTCGCGTTCAACAAGGGACGGCTCTCCAATGGTGAGTTGGTCGAGTCGGCAGCCGCGGTCGTTGTCACAGTCGCTCGGATTGGAGCAATCACTGGCTCGATCCGCATTGCGTTCGCGACTGGCATCCTTGCGTGCACGGGTTCCTCCGGGCAAAGATCCATATGACGGGGCGCGTACACTGGCGCGGGTGTTGCGTCTGTTTTGATGCATTTTTAAAGATAATGTAAGTTTTTTGTCGAAACTTTGTAAAAAAATCAAAAAAAATAATTTTTTCGAGTAATTTTTTTTAAAAAAAAATATATGTCTTACTTATATGAAGGTTTAAAGGCACTAAGTCCTTGTTGGGCTCAGGACCGTCCTTGGAGGGTATTCCAACGGGATCTGAGTGGGTTCCAATCAAATCTTGGGACAAATCCAAGGATCCACAGTCTGGGACGTCCTCTAAGAGGTCTTGGTCAATAAGATCACCAAAGACAAAGTCCACTAGAAAGGATAAAATAATAAAAAAATATAATTTATATATTTATTTATTTTATAATAATAATTTTTTTATAATTTTCGAGTTTTTGTGATTTTTTTATAAAAAAATAAAAAGGAGATCAAAGCTCACTTTTATAATTTGGATACCGTCTCTTAAAAGCAGAAAGCTTTCTTTGATAGATTTTCCACTCTTTGTGCTGTCTTAACAAGGAGTTAAAAGTAATAATTCTTTCTAACTCTTGTTCCTTTTCTTTTAAGATTTGTTGTCTATAATAAAGAAGTCTCTCTTGTTTCTTTTCAGGAGTTATAACAACAGGCACAAAGTTACGTAATTTTTCTTCTTTTTTCTGTTTAAGAAGATTTAAATAATAATTGATCAATTATCCGTTGGTTTTTAAATCCACTGGATAAATCAAAAGATAAAGATAAATAATAAGTATTTCTACTTATATATATAATTTTTTTTTAAATATAAATAACTGGTCCAGGAGATAATTAATTAAACAATTAATTATTAAGGATATTTCCCCGCCAGACCCCCAGTTGTCAGCTCTCTGATACCAGGAACCTTGCAGTCCTTTAGGTACAGAGAGTGATAAAAGAACTTGGAGCAATAATATTCCAAAGAATATACACTTTAAAGCTCCAATAATGGTATGGTAAGAGCAAGTGCAAGGTTTGTTTGGTTTGGTTATAAATATTTTAAATATAATATAAAAAGAGGGGCCACAGTATTATACTACTGGGGATCTTTACAGACTAGCAACCTCTCTTCAAGGGGCCTCCTTAGGAAGTTTAAGAACCTTGGAATAAATATGGGTGCCTTAGAAAGGACTTATTCCACTAATGGCCGGGCTTAACAGCACTAGTGGCCTAGACAGGAAGGGAAACACTCACTCTGAGCACTTGACCACGAAAATCCTGGAACAATTGGAAGGGTTTCAGAGCAGATGGGGTTGATTGCTTGACTAAACTTCAATGGTTGATTGGTTAATAAAGGTAAATAATACTACTACAGACTAAGTCATAAATCACTTGCTTATCTTCATATAAGCACATGATTAACAATGACACCGTGTCTGATTGATAATAAATAATTCCTGATAACTGATTAACTTATTGGAAACAGAAGGGCAAAAAGAGCCTGTTTAAATATTCTTTTTTGGGTGCTTGAGGACCTCTAGAAGGGGTACTAGCCATGGGCTGAGGCTAGGGGGGCAATCAGGGCAAAATTGGCACGTCCTCAAGGTTCTGTTAGCCTGCTGGCCTTAGATCTGTCAAGGAACAGCTCCTTTTTAGCTGCAGGATCTGTTAATCAATAGATTAGTCATTTTGCTGATCCTGCACTGATCCTCAATTTGTACAGTAAGTACTGGTCCAAAGTGAGCAGACGTAGATTTTTATTGATTCTCCATCCTCTGCTGATCCTGTATGTAATTTTGAATAATTGTTACGACCACTCCTTATGTAGTTTCGTGGTCTTTGAAGGTTCTGATCAACTTATTTTGTGGTGAGTCTGGATCTTTATTTAATTAATAAAAAATACTAAAAATTAGATACTAACTAATTTTAATTGATTTTTAAGGTTTTTGAACCATAATCTATGCTCGCGTGGTAGCTTTACATATGTAGTGTAGATCCTACTATATTGTAGCTTCTCTGAGCGGTACCTGGATGTCATAGGAGGCGCGGGGATCAGTCCATTCAAATGCGCGCGGGGACTGTTCCGCTGCTCAGATGCGCGCGGGGGACTGTATCGCTGCGCGCGTGACTAGGTCACGGGATTACCTGCGCGGGATTCCAGCACTGTAGGGACGCGGGGCTGCGTGCGGGAGTTGGCGTACGCGGGAGTCCAACGCTGTAGGGACGCGGGGATGCGTGCGGGAGTTTGCGTACGCAGGAGACCAGCACTGTAGGGACGCGGGGCTGCGTGCGGGAATTGTGACAAAACACAATTTCCCGTGTAACTCCTAAACTACACACAACACCTGGATTTTGACTTAAATTTAGGTGTGAAACCTATACATGACATATCATGTGAAATATTAAAATGGCTAAAAGGTGCCATACTGGTGCCGTGGTCATTTACCATTTTGTATTAAATTAATTAAAAAATATAAGGAGTAAGAATTCAAGGGTGGGGTCAGTGAGTGACCCTACCTTATTTTGGGTGGGAAATCCATTTCTGTAATAATATTTATGGATTTCCTACTCCTTCATTTTATAATAGTTTTATTTATTCATTTATCTTTGTTCCTTTTGATTTTGTTAATATTATTATTGTTGTTGCTTTGTCAGGTTGCTCTGTGCTAAGTAGCAGGCTGACAGTCTCCAAGAGGACATTGGGATAAACAATCAGGCATGGTGAAAGATTTTCCAGGCCTGTGCACAATATCAAAATAGAAAAGCTGGATAAAGGCCACCCAACAATTCATAGGAGCATTTGGGAGGCTGGGAGCATTGATCATTTCAATGATGGATTGAGCATTGACTTGTAATTTGAAATTTTGACCCCAGAGGACGGTTTGGGGCTTCTTCATGATTTGAGCCACACCACAGAGTTCCATTTTTGGTTGAGATTATCTGGATTCTAAATCTGAAAATAAAAACAATTCATAAAGAGCAGGAAAGTGCCAACCATATTTATCTTCCTGAGTAAGAACAACCCCAACAGATTGATAACTATAATAAACAGCCAGCTTGACCTTGCAAGCTCCAGGTCCATAAGAGATCTTTTTTAAAACTATGTCTTTACCAACAATAATTTTGAGAAACTGAAGCAAATTTTAGAAATCTTGGTTCCAAATCCATTCAGTATCTTTCCTGGTAATATTATGCAAGGGTGCACAGATTTTGGATAATGATGGGATGAAGATTCAAACATAAGTCACAACACCTAGAAAACCTCTAACTTCCGTAGGATTGATTGGAGTGGGCCAAGAGATGATATTTTTGAATTTGGCTGGTTCCATCCTTCTTCCTTCCTTGCAGACCACATGATCAACAATTTCCAGAGCAGTGACACAAGCAGCTAATTTGGATCCAGAGACAGTGAGACCGGAATCCTTGATTTGAAACAGAATCCTTTCCAAAGTAGTAGCTTATTCCCAGATGAATCAACAAAAGCCTGAATTCCAAGGTAAGAGCTCATTATAATAGTGAGAAACTGGACCTTGAATTCCACCATTTTCAATAAAGATACAAGCAAGATCAGGGATTTCATCCTGGAGGATCCAAATCATCTGAGCCTGATAGACTGCAACCAAATTAGTGGCACCTTGAAGCAATTGAGTAAGTTGTAATTGACCAAGGGGAGTATCAAAATTAGTGAGAGGGTGAGAGATAGGATGTAAGGATTTTTTTTATGACCACCCATAATTTCCCCTAGACCATAGCAAGCTATCCCAGAGAAAGATTCAACAAATTCTTCAGTTTCAAGAGGAATACCAGAGTATTTAATAGTAAATTTTTTGAGAGGTTGAAGATCATGAAATATTCTAAGTTTACCATTACCCTTGAGGACACAGAAGACAGGGCTGGAATAACTGGAAGTTGACTGTTCATATACACCAGTACAAACTTGTTTGCGGACCAACTTGATAAATTTTTTAAATTTAGAAGCAGGGATAAGGATCTTTTTATTTTTCCAAAGATCATGTTCAACTACAGGGATGATATAGGGAAGACCATAGGATTCTTTCAAGAGACCTCTCTCCTCTTCACAGAAAGCAATAGATTTTTCCCTTGGAGATAGGAAATTTTTGATCAAATTTAACTCATCAGGAAGGAGCCATCCATCTGGACCAAAGTTGACCACTTTCAGACATTCTTCAGTGATCCAACCATTAGGCACAAAGGGACCAGTAAGGGATTGAGATAAACCACAGTAAGGATCACAAGATAATGGTGGTCGCATGAGAGTAGGATTGAAGTTGAGAGGCATAGGCTGGTTGAATGGTTGGACCTTTTTTTCAACTGGCCTATACTTGGTAGCAAAAGAGAGAATTTCTTGTTTCCTCCAAGAGTTGACCAGTGAGACTTGATTACAAAAACTGAGACCAAGTTCCAACATTTTCCACATTTGATGTTCCACAACATCCATGAAGGGTGCATTTTCCATTAAAGAAGAACTAGTAGATACTACTTTGCTCACATGTGTGGCACTAGGTAGGGTTTTGAAAATGAAAGTAGAAGATTTCCCAAGCAGTTCACAATTGGGAGCACGTACTTCTTCCCCAAATTAACTCAACTGAAGCCCATATTCTTCCATACCAAAGCCACCAAAAAATAGAATTGAGATTAAGATCTATTTAATACTCATTGGGGAGATTTAAACCAAAACAAAGAGAGAATTTATCAGACCTAAGAGTACAAGGAAAAGAAGACACAACAGATCCAGAGAGAGAAAATATATTTTTTGAATATTCTATTTTGACATGTTTTTGATTTTTAATGCTTTCCATATTAGAAGTAAATGATGAGAAAAAATAAAAATAAGCCTCAGGGATGAGAGTTGATCCTTGAGTTGAAGCCCAAGGCTGAGAAAAACTAAAACTATCAGTAAGACCAACTATTCCCATAAAAAATGAGAGGAATTAGAATTATTCTTCTGCTTCCCCTTTAAAGACAATTTAGGAGGATGACCAGGAAAATCTCTTTCCCACCAACAAGAATCCAAAGAACAGAGAGAAACTTCAATCTTTATACCATCAGCATCAGGGAGGAGAATTCTCTCCCCAACTTGATCAAAAAACATCAGGGTAGCACCAAAATCCATTAAGAATTGTCAACCCAAGATAATAGGACCTTCCAAACAAGTGATCCAAAAGTGACAAGTTCCAAAAAAATTTTAAACAATTCCAATTGGTGCATCTTCAGCAATACCAAGCAATTCACAAGATTTATTCCCTATCCCATAGACTGCAGAATTTCAGCTGACCCTAGGACTATCTTGAGTTTACAGGACATGGCAGCCAAGATTAGGTTGAGCTGAGAACCAGAGTTGAAAAGGAGTGAAAAATATTTAGATGAATCACCAAGATAACAAGGGATAAAGCCAAGAGGACAAGAGTAAAGGTTGGAATCTGAGGAGGGACTTGTTCCACCAGAGTCCTCCATCAAAGTGCCAGAGGAGACCTTTAATTATTCAGGACCAATCTGCACACATTGACAAGAGACCCATTTCTTCAGCAACAGATGGAGAGATAAACAGCATTTCAGACACAGATAGATCAGTAATTTTGAGATCAGAAATTTTCTTTAATACCCCTTCCACAGCATTGGGGTGGTCCTTTGAAATTACCCTCTCAAATCAAACTTTGGGTTGGCTTGAGGGAGGAAGTTCAGGTGAAGCAGGAACAGGATCAAAAGTTTGAGGTAATTTAGATGAAGGAGGAGGATCAGAGTGATATTGAAAACTTTCATGAGTGGTTCCTTCTGTACCTCCATGTCTTCTAAATCAGAGGAAGGAGGCTCAGGTGAAGATGCAGGGGTCAGCTCTCTGATACCAGGAACCTTGTAGTCCTTTAGCTACAGAGAGTGATAAAAATACTGGAATAATAATAATTATTATTATTCCAAAATAAACACTTAGAGGCTCAAAGAAATAATATGATAAGAGCAGTTGAAAGGTTGAATTGGTTTGGTAATAAAAGTTTTTCAATATGTATATAAAAGAGGGGCCACAGTATTATACTACTGGGGGTCTTTACAGCCAAAGCAACCTATCTTCAAGGGGCCTCCTTAGGCAGTTTAAGAACCTTGGATTCAATATGGGTGCCTTAGAGATGGATTATCCACAAATATGGCCGGGCTAAACAGCACAAGGGCCAAAAAAAGGAAGGGAAACACTCACTCAGAGTGCTTCACCACAAAAATCCTGCAAACATAGGAAGGGTTTCAGAGCAGATGGGGTGTTTTTGCTTGACTAACTTCAATGGTTTGATAGGTTTAAGAAATAAATAATACTACAGACTAAGTCATAAATCACTTGCTTAGAATCTTCATAAGCACTTGACTAACAATGACACAGAGTCTGATTGATAATAATAATTGCTGGTAAAATGACAATCTTCAAATAATGGATCCAAAGAGGTCTGTATGAATACCTTTTTGGGGTAATTTTGAGCTTTTCAGGGCACGTAGAGAGGGTTCTGCTCATGGGCTGAGGCTGACAAGCCAGTCAGGGAAAGATTACCACGTTCACTTGGTGCTGTCAATCAGCTGACTTTAGATCTGCTGGATTTCTGTACTATTTTAGCCACAGGATATGTTGATCTATTATGGTGTAAATTTGATGATTCTGAACTCATCCTTCATTTGTACTATTAGTATTGCTTCAAAGTGAACAAATTTGGACGTTTACTGATTGTTCATTATCTGCTTATCACGTAGATAATTTGTAATAATTTTTATGAACACTACTTGTAGTGTTTTGTGTTCTTCAAAGATCAGAGTCAATGATTTACATGGTAATCCTTGATCTTTGATTTATTATTAAAAAATGTTTTGAACATAATTTTTATTAAATTATTTAGTTCTTGATCTTTTTATACAATTTCTAATGGATATTTCAACTTTTTACATATGCCAGGAAACCTCAACTAGGTTTTAGCTCTTCTGATTGCTACCTGGTTGTCAGATTAGTCACGGCTGATCCAGACACAGGGATCACTCAGTTCAGATGCGCGCGGGGTAGGATCCGCTGCGTGCATGGCAGAATTAGCTGCAGTCAGGTCTCTAGAATGCGGGAATTTGCTACTAGGAGTACCTAGGGAAATGTAAGGATGCGGGGCTGCGCGCGGGAATTGTGACATAACATAATTCCGCGTGTACTTCCTAAAACATACACAACACCTCAATTCTGAGTGAATTTTAGGTGTAAACCCTATACATGACAACACATGTAAAATTTTTAGCATGGCCAAAAGGTGCCATACTGGTGTTGTAATTTATAGTACTTTTCTTTTTAATTATTTTAAAAATGTAAGGACTTGTATTTCAAGGGTGGGGTCAGTGAATGACCCTACCTAATTTTTTGGTGAGGAATCCATTTCTTCAATAATATTGATGGATTTCTCACTTCTTCTTTTGTTAATTTAGATATTCTTGTTTAATTTTTTTTTATAGTTTTTGTTTTTCTATGACAGGTTGCTCTGTACATAGTAGCAAGCTGACATTCCCCCACTCCAAGATATGTCTATATCTGAAAAGGTTTTCTGGGCCTAATGCCTTCTGCTGGCTATGTAGTTCCTTAGGTGTATAGGTCCATCAGGGATATTGTGTTCAGGCAACCATTCATCTTTATCAGCTTGGGTGTAGTTGTTCAGCATTCTAAAATCTCCAACCATCCTTGACTTATCATTATACCAAACTATAATTACTGGGGTAGTGATATCCACTTGTTCATTGCGGCCTACTTTTCTTAAGACTTTTAAGTCAACCAACTCTGCAGATTTTGGACTAGAAGGGCAAGCAGGTCTCCTGAGGTTAATTGGGTAAGGAGGCTTAATTGTTAGAGTCAGAATCATGTCCTTTGATTTCAGCCTCCTGGATTCCAAGACCCTTGATAGCCTTTAGCTACCAGAGGTGATAGAGTAAATAATAAATATATTATTTAATAAATGCAGCAAAAATCTGTAGAATATTTGGATTAAGCTTATTGCAAGGTTAAGTGGTTTGGTTATTGTTAATTTTTTTAAATCAATATGAATAAATTGATTATTAAATATTTATAGAGGGGCCAAAATTATATTGGGAATCTTTAACACCTCTCTTCAGGGATTTCAGTATGAAAACACGTAGTCCTGTTTACTTTGGGCTCTTTAGTTTAAAGAATATTTTACCCAAAGACAATATGTATGTAAAATACACACTGCAGTGGTAGGGCCTTGTAGCCAAGCTACCACGACAGAGAAAGGATAATAAGACTCACTGGTATGTTATTAAATCCTTTGGGTATCTGTTTGAGACATGTACTGATGGGTTAAACCTGTATACTGGGGTTATAAGGTGGTTCAGAAGTTTTAATTGATAAAAAGAGGTTTGAGGACGGATATTACTGATCAGAAATTGCCATAAATCACTTACTTATCTCTTATAAGTACTTGATTACCTTGGCACGGCGTCTGGATTTGAATATTACTGGGTCTCTGCCCATCAATATCCTAAAAAGAGCTCTTTATTTATAGCTTTTGGAGTCCAAATATGGTCCTTTGTAGGTGCTCAAAGGGACAGCCACTAAGGCTAGCAGGGTAATCAGGGGTAGCCTGTCATGTGTTCTTGGTTCTATAGCACAGGTACCATCTAATTCCACAGGGTATGGGAATTATTCCACTTTATAAAAGACATTAGGACGTGGGAATAACACTAATCTGTCCTATTTATGTATTATTTAATTAATTATCCTTAGTAAATGTTCCCAGTAGTTAAATAATTATATAAATAGACATTTCTAAGGATATCTTCATGTCAGGTAAGTTCTCATTATGTATTATATAAATGAAGTAAAAGTCATAATATTGATTTTACTCTTTATTTTCGAGTTCCAGTTGATTTACTAAGATAATTACTTAAAAATATAAGTCATGAGAATTCATGTAATATTTCTACATCATTATTGTATTTAGTATGTCACAAAGCTATTGATGTCTAGCAATTCTCATAAAAATATATTAAAGTATTTTAATATATTTTTAGAAGTTGCCATTGTCTTATTTTCGACATTCTTGGTACTTTTCATTATATTAAGTAAAAAATATGTGTAACGACTATTTATGTATTTTTATATAATATTATGTATTTTTAGACAATCTACTATACAGGGGAACATTTATTACATATTTAGAAAGTTCCCGTGTATGTTGTAGCCTGTTTACGCGGTACCTGAGCCTCTCAGGCCGCCTGTCACTCTGTCAACCCGTAGTCCTGCGGCTGCGTACATTTCAGAGGCCCAGGGCTGCGTACACAACCTTGACGGTGTGACAAGGCTGTATCTCAGCCGCGCGCGGGTGCATTGGCTGCCGCAGCTGCGTGCAGGAATTGTGACAAAACACATTTCCGTCCATAACTCCTAAAATATACACAACACCTCAATTCTGACTGAATTTTAAGTGTGAAACCTATACGTGACAATGTGTGTAAAATATTTAAATGGACAAAAAGCTCAATAATGGAGCCGTAGTATTTTGGTTTTCCTTTCCTTAATTATTTAAAAATATAAGGAGTTGGATTTCAAGGGTGGGGTCAGTGAGTGACCCTACCTAATTTTGAGTGGAGAATGCATTTCTGTAATAGTATTTATGGTTTTCCTACTCCTTCTTAGGTTAATTGTATTTATTATTATCCTTATGTTATTTTTGTTACTTTTGCAGCTTGCTCTGCAATAGTAGCAAGCTGACATTTGATGTTACCAATGGGGTGATCCTTGGTACAGGAAGCATTCTGATTTTCAAAGAATACTTGTAGGATGTCCCGTTCTTGTTCTTCATTGAGCAGGGAATTCAAAGCTGCTTGAGAGAAGTATTCCTGATTGAAACTCTCTAAGTTTTTTTCATAAGCTGAATGAAAAGTTTGAGCATTGACATGGAATATTTGGAACTTCTGCTTCCAGCCTCCCCCTATAGTGAAGTATCTACCCTTGCTTTGGAATACATCTATACCATACAAGCAAAGAGAATCATTAACCAGGATAATATAATCACAAACTCCATTTTGGAGCACTACAAATTCAATGTTCAGCTTGAGTGATCCTTTAGAGTGAGGGAGTATGATATCAGGAGACCATACTCCAACAGCATTGAGAGAAGAATTAAAACCGCTGAACCTAGCCTGAGGTACTGGTAATAAGTGCAGTTTCCATTTTGGGTTATTTCTCTCCAAATAAGTTGAACCAACACAAGAGCAAAAGGCTCCACTTTCAACTTAACAGGGGAACCTTGAATCAAACCAGTAGCTTAGCATGTTTCGCCAGAATTTTAAATTTTACCAGTAGAAGGTTTCAGAGTCAAGGCATTAGCCTCAGAGATTTGGCAAATCTTCATGTTGGGATTCCATCTTTGAGGTAAGTTAGAATCCTCATTAACAGAATTTATGTCCAGAGAAGACTCAATACTTCCTTCAATAACATTGATGAGGCTAGTGATCATTGAATCACACTCAGAATGTGATCCATCACTATCATCTAGGTGAGGGTCAGGATTATCATACTCTTCTCCTTCAATAGGATTAATCCTTTTCCTAGGTAGAGGACAATCAGGTTTTACATGTCCTGTTTGGTTACAGTTCCAAAATACTTTTTCCTTTGACTCTGGAGTCTTCTTGACCTCCAAGGTAGTTGGATTAGTAGTAGGGGATTCTTTATTTTTGGCTGTATATTCTTCCCTGTTCCCAGTATTTTGTTCCCTTGGAAGTCTGTTGACTCTCTTATCTAGACCATTCATATCAATAGTCTCTTCCAACACACCTATCAGGGTAGAAAGATCAGAATCCACAGCCATCCTGCACCTTGCACTGTGGTTGATTTTTCCAGGACGTAAGTCAAGAAGTCTTTCATTGACTTCTTCTTCATCAACATCGGGGTAAAAAAAGTCTAACCTCCTTTTCTGGTCTAAGCACCACTTATGAGGTTTGTCCTTGGATGGGTCAAACCGGGAGGTTTCAAAAGTTTTCCTCATCTTTCTTTTCCAAATCCTAGTACCAAATTGTACTTGGATCAATTATTTCCAAGAACTCCAGGATAAAGATCCAAATTCTTCCCTTTTATTTATAAACCAATCAAGAGCAACTCCTTCAAATATTCTGGGCAATCTTACCACAACTATTGTATCAGGGAGTTCATAAGAAGCAAGGGTATAATCAATAAATTTAATGAAACTGACATGGTTGTATTCTCCTTCTCTGGAGAATTCAGGCCATTCAGTAATGGGAGAAAGTAACTTCAAAGCCTGTTTCACTTCAGGAGTAGGACTGTCAGCTTGCTACTATGTACAGAGCAACCTGTCATAGCAACACAAAACTATAAAAATAAGAATATCTAAATTAACAAAAGAAGAACTG
Organism: Puccinia polysora; assembly: GCA_025617555.3. Lineage (NCBI taxonomy): Eukaryota > Fungi > Basidiomycota > Pucciniomycetes > Pucciniales > Pucciniaceae > Puccinia > Puccinia polysora. The sequence goes on along the minus strand of CM062641.1, from coordinate 24,521,609 downwards.
AGAAAGCCATAAATATTATTAAAGAAATAAATTCCTCACCAAAAATTATGAAGGGTCACTCACTGACCCCACCCTTGAAATCCAAGTCCTTAGATTTTTAAAATAATTAAAAAGAAAAGTACCAAAAATTACAACACCAGTATGGCACCTTTTTGCCATTTTAACATTTCACACGTGTTGTCATGTATAGGGTTTAAACCCAAAATTCACTCAGAATTGAGGTGTTGTGTATATTTGAGGAGTTACACACAGAAATGTGTTTTGTCACAATTCCCGCGCGCAGCCCCGCATCATGACATACGCCTACGTACTCATAGTAGCAGATTCCTGCGTACTATAGACCCCCGCGCAGCTGATTCTTCCACTCACGCAGCGGATCCCACCCCCTTTGCATCTGAACTGACTGATCCCCGTGTCTGGATCCATCGTGACTAATCTCACAACCAGGTACTGCTCAAAAGAGCTACAACCTAATTAGGGTTGCCTGGCATATGTAAAAAGTTGAAATATGCATTAGTAATAGTCTAAAAAGTTCAAAACTTAAATAAAATTAATAAAAATTAAGTTTAGAATATTTTTTAATAATAAATCAAAGATCAAGGATTACCACATAAATCATTGACTCTGATCTTTGAAGACAAAAAAACACTATAGGGAGTGTTCATAAAAATTATTAAAAATTAATTACGTGATCAGCAGATGATTAAAAATCATTAAACATCAACATCTGTTCACTTTGAAGCAATAATAATAGTAAGAATGAAGGATCAGTGCAGAATGTTTAAATTTACGCCATAATAGATTAACAGATCCTGTGGCTAAAATAGTACAGAAATCCAGCAGATCTAAAGTCAGCTGATTGAAAGCACCAAGTGGACGTGCTAATATTTCCCTGACTGGCTTGCCAGCCTCAGCCCATTAGCAAAGCCCTCTCTACGTGCCCTGAGAAGCCCAAAATCACCCCAAAAAGGTATTTATACAGACCTCTCTGGATCCATTATTCCATCATCAGTTTACCAGGAATTATTATTATCAATCAGACACCGTGTCATTGTTAGTTAAGTGCTTATGAAGAATCTAAGCAAGTCATTGATGACCAAGCCTGTAGTATTATTATTTATTTCTTAAAACCAATCAACCCTTGAAGTTTAGTCAGGCAATCCACCCCATCTGCACTGAAACCCTTCCTATTATTGCAGGATTTTTGTGGTAAAGTGCTCAGAGTGAGTGTTTGCCTTCCTGTCTTGGCCATTGTGCTTTTATGCCCAACCATCAGTGGAATAAGCCCTTTCTAAGGCATCCATCTTCATTTCAAGGTTCTTAAACTGCCTAAGGAGGCCCCTTGAAGAGGGGTTGCTTTGTCTGTAAAGATCCCCAGTAGTATAATACTGTGGCCCCTCTTTTATATACATATTGAAAACCTTTTATTATCAAAACAATTAAACCTTGAAACTGCTCTTATTATATCATTTATTTGAGCCTCTAAGAGTTTATTTTTGGAATAATTATTATTATTATTATTCCCGCATTTTTATCACTCTCTGTAGCTAAAGGACTGCAAGGTTCCTGGTATCAGGGAGCTGACAGGATTTGAGATGGGTGCCTTAGAAAGGGACTATCCACTAATATGGCCGGGTTGAACAGCACAAGGGCTAAGATAGGAAGGGAAAAACTCACTCAGAGTTCTTCACCACAAAAATTTTGCAAAGATAGGAAGGGTTTCAGAGCATATGGGGTGTATTTGCTTGACTAACTTCAATGGTTTGATTGGTTTAAGAAATAAATAATACTACAGACTAAGTCATAAATCACTTTCTTAGAATCTTCATAAGCACTTGACTAACAATGACACGGAGTCTGATTGATAATAATAATTCCTGGTAAAATGATAATCTTCAAATAATGGATCCAAAGAGGTCTGTATAAATACCTTTTTGGGGTAATTTTGAGCTTCTCATGGCACGTAGAGAGGGTTCTTCTCATGGCCTGAGGCTGAAAAGCCAGTCAGGAAAAGATTAGCACGTCCACTTGGTGCTTTAAATTCAATCAGATGACTTTAGATCTGCTGGATTTCTGTACTATTTTAGCCAAAGGATCTGTTAATCTATTATGGTGTAAATTTGATCATTCTGCACTCTTCCTTCATTTGTACTATTAGTATTGTCTTAAAGTGAGAAGATGTGTATTTTTCCTGATTTTCCATCATCTGCTTATCACGTAGATAATTTTTAATAATTTTTATGAACAATCCTTGTAGTGTTTTGTGGTCTTCAAAGATCAGAGTCAATGATTTACATGGTAATCCTTGATCTTTGATTTATTATTAAAAAATGCTTTAAGCTTAATTTCTATTAATTTTATTGAGGTCTTGATCTTTTTATACTATTAAAAATGCATATTTCATATTGTTACATATGCCAGGCAACCCCAACTAGGTTGTAGCTCTTCTGATCGGTACCTGGTTCTCAGATTAGTCATGATGGATCCAGACGCGGGGATCAGTCAGTACAGATGCGGGCGGGGTAGGAGCCCCTGCGTGCGTGGCAAAATTAGCTGCGGGCGGGTCTCTAGTATGCGGGAATTTGCTACTAGGAGTATGTAGGGATATGTAAGGATGTGGGGCTGCACGCAGGAATTGTGACATAACTTATTCCCACGTGTAAATCCTAAAATATACACAACAACTCAATTGTGAGTGAATTTTATGTGTAAACCCTATATTTGACAACACATGTGAAATGTTAGAATGGCCAAAATGTTCCATACTGGTGTTGTAATTTTTAGTACTTTTCTTTTTAATTATTTTAAAAATGTAAGGACTTGGATTTCAAGGGTGGGGTCAGTGAGTGACCCTACCTAAGTTTTAGTGAGGAATCCATTTCTCCAATAATATTCATGGATTTCTTACTTCTTCTTTATTTAATTCAGATATTCTTGTTTAATTTGTTCTTTATAGTTTTTGTGTTGCTATGACAGGTTGCTCTGTACATAGTGGCAAGCTGACACCAGGTTTAAGCGGTTTTTGAAGAATTGAAGTTGGCAAGGATGGAGATTTATGATTTTTGGGTTCCTCATGTTGTTTCCCAGCTGGATTAGATTGAATAGCCCCAGCAAAACTGGAGGAGGAGATGGCTGGAGGGTACCATGGTTGAAGTCTACCACAAGAAGATCAAAATTCCAAAGATGCCAAAGATTCCTTCATAGGAGGTGGTGTCTGATAAGAGGCCAGCACATGAAAGATAGGGTAAGATTAATCAAAATGGATCAAAGCACCATGAGGAAGAAAGAAATCTTTCCCCTTCTGCTCCACCAACTTTTCCTCTTTATTATTCTCGAGTTCAAGACACCAACCAGTTCCATGACCTTCCCTATGGCAGTAGGAGCAGACCAGAGTGGATTTTAGAAAAGAGCTAGAGGGTTTAGGAGTATCAAGAGAGGATATTTTTTCATCAATTTTGTTCTCAAAAGCTTGGAGTATCTTGGTGATTTCTTCTATATTAGGAGATTCCTGTTTGGACTGGGCATTTGGTTTAGGCATGCAATATGCCTCCATCTTAATCAGAATTTTATTTGATTCTTTTAAAGAAGGAGCATGGACTGATCAGTGGTTCCAGGCTTTTCAAAAGTTCAATCAGTTTGAATTTTCATATCTTCATCCACAGTACCCCTAAGGACAAGTAAAACTGGGAGCTTGAATCAATTATCCCTGGTGGTTATCATTGATCCAGACTTGAGCAATTCATGCCTAATAATTTCCTGCACTGCTAGCAAAAGAGATTGGAAAAATAGCACTCAAACCTTGTCCACTGTATCAATATGATTATTTTGGATAAGATAATTCTGTATTGGTTCCCAAGACTTCCTAAAATACTGATAGTAAGAGGCTGAAGAGACACAATCATTTGAGATCCATTGAGAGGCAAGGGAATCCCATTCCTGGAAAGTAAATAAAGCTACATCTATTTTTCCCCAATATGCCAACATTGCTTCCCTTAGAAGCGTCCAGTCATGGGACTCATATCCATCAAAAAAACTCAATTAATTCCATGAATTCATCAGAGGAGATAAATAATTGTAACTGATAGGCCATATTTTATTTTCTTTCCCCATCCACTTCAGCAGCCATACCATTCAACATTGAACCCATTGAACCCTAAGTTGTTTTTATGTGGTTTGATCTTGACCATCTTAGATCAAACAGAGGTGGTGGGAGTACCAGCAGATGCCATTTGAAATAACAGAGTTCCTAGAGGATCCAAAGAGCGGAATTCCAAAGTGGCTCACAAGTGTGGCAAGAGTAGGGTTTCACAAAAAACAAAAAGAATCTTTCCCAAGCAGTCCACAATTGGGAGGACTTACTTCTAGGATAAGTTTCCTCCACGGATCAGATCTAAGAAAAGATAAACAGAGAAAAAAGAAAAAGGATTGGATTTAAAAATTGATGACAAACTTTCTGGGACTGTAAATCCCAAGGTTGCTGGTTTGATCCCGGCTGGGGGGACCCATTTTAAGACTCCAAACAGTGCTGAGCCGCAGGCAGTTCTTTGGAGGGGAAAATGTGCTTTTGAGGCTGCCTTCCTGAGTGTTAAAAAAAATTAATTTAACTGGAATCAAAGTTTAGAACCTTATTAATAAAGAATCAAAGAGAATGGATTAGTTTGATAGTATCTGGTAGCAATGGAACAACAAAATCTAAGGCAAGATGGTGCAGGAAAATACTTGAACAGAATAAGTTGAAGTTTTTTCAGAGTTCAATATAAAAAGGCAGTTGTGAGTAACAATGCCCACAAGCTAATAACTCTGGTTCTCAGCAAAAGATTAGGAAAGATCAACTCAATCCCAACCAACCTCCAGGTTCCCAATGAACCTGCCCAACTCTCCGCAATCAAGTGCTTTAAGGCTACCCAATAACTGTGGGTGGCTGTAAAAAAGAAAGAAATTTTTTTATGAAGCTCTAGAAGCAATGTTGTAAAAAATTCAAAAAATAATAACCCAACACTTCTCAAGGGACCCAAGAATAGCCTGGCGGAATTCAAATTTAAAGAAATAAAGCAAGGTTTAAAACTCCAGGTTATAACCTTAAAAAAACCTCTCAGTAAAACATGAATGGTTCCAGAAGGATGATCAAAAAGAATGAACAGGCCAGAATGGTCAAAAAAGGGATCAAAGAGTGGTATAACAAACTCAAGAATTCAATCAAATGAATTCCTCTTCAACCAGCAAGGCTATTTGTTGGTGATAATTGATAAGGTCACTGAGGATGGATCAAAGATTTGAGTAAGAGGCTCAAGGATCAAGGGGCAATCAAAAGATATACCCAGGATAAGGATGCTCAGATAAAGGGGAAGGGCCCCACAGATTTATTAATTGAATATAATGGAAAATTCATGGATGATAGTTGGGGAAAAGGCAGGGGAGAGCCCTTCCTTTTATGGGAAAGAGGCCCTGTGTACTACTTAAAAGCAGATGACACAAATGCGCAAAAAATATAGTTATATAGATATATAGATATATATTGATGATAATATTAATGAAAATAACAAATAATGATGGCAACAGGAAAATAATGAGATGTGAAAAAAGATGAGGGGAAAAAAAACCAGCCCTGCATCAAGGATGATCTGGGAAGCAGATGAACAGCTGCGGCTTTTTTTGTGAAAGTTTGCAACCAGCAACGGAAATTGATCAATGGCAGTGGTTGGATGGGTCAATTTCAGGAGGCAATGAGGATGAGGGTGAAGCTGGATGGGATGACTGGTGGGCAAGAGTGGAGGAAGGTGTGATGATGGAAATTGTAAGGTCAGCGGACAACCGTTTGCAACAGATGATCAACAAGCAACAGCAAATGGAGCCATCATTGGTGATTTGCCTGTCAAATGGGGAGGTTGGATGATTTTGGTGTTGAAGTTCAAGAGCAAGTGTGGCAATGGCCTTGCATTACTGATGCAGGATTTCTGGTGATAGGGATTGTACCAACAGTTGCAAGCAACCGCTGGCTGTTCCATGGGGTGAAAAGGTGACAGGGATCAGGATGGTAGTTGGTGGGACGGTGATGTTGATTGTTCAGCAGTCTATTGATGATTACCAACGGCAGCATTCTCTGTCATCATTGATGTGCTGGATTAATGACAAATCAAAAGTTGGAGAAGGGATTGAGGATGGCAATGGATTGCGCACGCTTGGCAAAAAATCTGGGCTGCAAGCGCAACAAGGAGGAATCAAACAGGGGATCTGGGGATTTGAATGCCCTGAACAGCCCTTCCTAGTCCGCTAGGACAGAATGAAGGCCATAGAATGGAAAGAGGAAGAGTACCCATAGTAACACAGGGATATATATATATATATATTTTGATAGTCAGATGAAAGATTATATGTAAACAATTTTAAAAAATTCCCTTTTCCTGAGGTGTCCCAAATTGGTCACCACAGCAACCAGCCAGCTCATTAACCCGCCCCCCCTCTCCCAAAAAACAGAAACAGGCTGTAGGGTATCACCTATACACCCTGAAGCCTTGTTCCACACCACATGGCGCCCAAGGAGTGCCAACATGTGGTGGGGAACAGTATGAAAATGACTAAACCAACCAACAATCCGGAAAAATTGGGCCCTGCACCCTTTTTGGAACTATACTAAAGGTTGTCAGGTCCCCTGTAATAGGACCTGTACAGAAGATTTGGACCCAAAAGTGTACACATTGGTTACTGTAAAACCCTGAGAAGTTTGTACTAAGAATAAAAAGAGGCCTGGCTTCATGACAGATGGCTCACAAGACACTATACATTCATAGAACACACTCCTGTGTCCCTGGTAACAAAACTGTACGTAACTAGTCACTACTAGGGGTGTACTACCTGATTGAGTGACTGTAAAACACACCAATATGGACAGAAGAGCCTCAGACTCAAAATCATCCTTCAGAATAATGTCCCCAGAGCATGTGTTCAAGCCCCTGGATTCAGGAAGCCATGGCTTATATTTGAAAATAGTAATTGAATAATGCCTCTTTGGTTGATACAGTGAGGTCATTAAGGGCACAGAAACTTGTATCAAGCCCCAAGTATGATGACATAGTGCTTTTCATACTACTGTAATGGCTAAATAAGGTCCACAAAAACACACTGAGGGTCCCCTGGCCTCAGCACTAGCCTGGGTCACCCTCTTTTGGCTGGTAAAAAGACTTTACCATGAGGGGACTTAAACAATTTAAATAAAGGCCCTTCCCCCAGCCATTATAAAATATCTTTTTCATATTTTTTGTATGTATCCTTTCACCTTAAAAAATTCCTTCAAAAAAGACAAAAAATTAAAAAAATTGAATTTCTCTTTGGATATTTGAATCCTTTTATTTTCCTTTCTATTCCATTTTTTGGTTAATTCAAGCTATTAAAAAGTTAGAAAAACATTTAAACAGCATTCAACTTTTTTTTTTTTTAGATTTTTTGGTTGTATTATTTTACCTTAAAAAATTCCTTCAAAAAAGAAAAAAAATCAAAAAATTCAATTTTCTAATTTGACTTTTTGATGCTTATGTTTGCCATTTTTCCTTATTTTCTTTATGGTTTTCAAGCTTTGATAATTTCAATAGAGCTTTTAAACAGCTTTTCAAAAAAAATTCAGGATTTTTGGATGTAATTTTTGACCTTCAAAAATTCCATCAAAAAACCAAAAAAATCCTAAACAATTCACTCTTCTTTGAGCCCTTCACATGCATATATTCAATATGACTGAAAATGTTTTTCTGGGACCACCACCCACCTTGGAGCGCCCAAATTATCTGATAAACCACCCCCTTGACATGTTCCACCCTCCCATCAGCCCCCACCACACCATCCCACTACCATACCACACCACACCACACCACACCACACCACACCATACCATACCATACCACACCATACCACACCACACCACAAAAAACCACACCACATAAAACCACACCACACCCACACCACCAAACACTCATCATAACAACTTAAAACTCCAGATACTTCCAAACAAGAACATCTCTTTTTCCAATGGCTCAAAAAAACATTCACCCAGCCATTTTCTTGGGGAGGATCTCAGAAGACTGGATTGAATTAAGGAAAGAACTGGTGGAAGAGCTTAAGTCAAACCCAATCTTCAAGGACAAAAGATTACTGCATGATATCTGGGGTGAAACTTTCCAAAAAGCAAGTGTTAGAATTCTGTCTCTCTTGGTGTTGCCTAATACTGTAGTGCAACTCAAGCCTAGTTAAAGCAGTCCTTAGTTAACTTAGTGAAGTCAATGTCTTCAATATTAATTATATTGGTTTATTCATCACAATTTTTATTTTCAACCACTTGTCAGCCATCTTTTACTTAGTCTATTTATAGAGATGCCTGAACAAGTGAATTAAAATCATCCGTTCTGACTCTCAATGAACCGGAGTGCCACTCCTTGACTCCCTGGATCCGCTTCCCTTGGTGTTATAAGACCTCAATCCTCATCCTCTTAAGTTCTTCAACTGGAGCACTCCATCTTAAATTCAACATGGTTAAAAGCCAAAGTTCTCCCCTAAGATCATTTTACTTCTTATTTCTCTGGCTGCTTTTTCACTGAAACGTTTGATCTTGCATTAACTTTCTGGTTGTCTTTGGCGGTTGTTTCATGCTCTTGATTGATGAACTTCACCAAGCTTCCTTATGCGCTGAATTGCTTGCTTTCAGCTTGCTACTATTGCAGAGCAAGCTGCAAAAGTAACAAAAATAACATAGAAATAATAATAATACAATTAACCTAAGAAGGAGTAGGAAAAACATAAATATTATAACAGAAATAAATCCTCCACCCAAAATTAGGTAGGGTCACTCACTGACCCCACACTTGAAATCCAACTCCTTATATTTTTAAATAATTAAGGAAAGAAAGACCAAAATACTACGGCTCCACTATTGAGCTTTTGGTCAATTAAATATTTCACACACATTGTCACGTATAGATTTCACACCTAAAATTCAGTCAGAATTGAGGTGTTGTGTATATTTTAGGAGTTATGGGCGGAAATGTGTTTTTTCAGAATTCCCACACGCAGCCGTGGCAGCCAATGCACCCGCCCGCAGCTGAGATACAGCCCTGTCACTCAGTCAAGGTTGTGTACACAGACCCGGGCCTCCAACAAGTACGCAGCTGCGGGACTACGGGTTGACAGAGTGACAGGCGGCCTGAGAGGCTCAGGTACCGCGTAAACATGCTACAGCCTACGCGGGAAAATTCTAGATATGTAATAGATATTCCCGTGAATAGTAGACAGTCGAAAAATACAAAATATTATATAAAAATACTTAAATAATCCTTATACATATTTTTTATTTAATATAAATCAAAGTACCAATAATTTCGAAAATAAGACAATGAAAACTTCTACAAATATATTAAAATACTTTAATATAATTTTATGAGAATTTATAGACATCAATATTTTGTGACATACTAAGAAAACTAATGATGTCAAAATATTACATGAATTCTCATGACTTATATTTTTAAGTAATTATCTTAGTAAATCAACTGGAACTTGAAAATAAGCAGTAAAATCAATATCATGACTTTTACTCCAGGTATATAATACATAATGAGAACTTACCTGACATCAAGATGTCAGTAGAAATTTCTATTAAAATAATTATTAAATTACTGGGAACATTTACTAAGGATAATTACTTAAATAATACATAAATAGGACAGATTAGTGTTATTCACACATCCTAATGTCTATTATGAAGTATAATAATTCCCATACCCTGAGGAATTAGATGCTACTCGTGCTATAGCACCAAGAACACATGCCAGGCTACCCCTGGTTACCCTGCTAGCCTTAGTGTCCGTCCCTTTGAGCCCCTGCACCCCTCAGAAGGACAATATTGGGACTCCAAAAGCTATAAATAAAGGGCTCTTTTGAGGATATTGATAACCAGAGACCCAGTTATATTTATATCCAGACACCGTGCCAAGGTAATCAAGTACTTATAAGAGATAAGTAAGTGATTTATGGAAATTTCTGATCAATAATATCTGTCCTCAACCTCTTTTTATCAATTAAAACTGCTGAACAACCTTATAACCCCAGTAAACAGGTTTAACCAATCACTGCACGTCCCAAAAAGATACACAAAGGATTTAATAATATACCAGTGAGTTTTATTATCCTTTCTCTGTTGTGGTAGCTTGGCTACAAGGCCCTGCCACTCCACTGTTTATTTTATATACATATTATCTTTGGGTAAAATATCCTTTAAACTAAAGAGCCCAAAGGAACCAGGACTGCGTGTTTTCATACTGAAATACCTAAAGAGAGGTGTTAAAGATCCCCAATATAATTGTGGCCCCTCTATAAAAATATTTAATAATCAATTTATTCATATTGATCTAAAACAATAAACAATAACCAAACCACTTAACCTTGCAATAAGCTTAATCCAAATATTTTACGGATTTTTGCTGAATCTATTAAATAATATATTTATTATTTACTCTATCACCTCTGGTAGCTAAAGGATAGCAAGGGTCTTGGCATCCATGAGGCTGACACTTGCCCCGATCATTGCTGGACCATCTTCATAACCATCTTACCTGTTGCGCAATCTCCATTCAAGTCATCCAGTTGAATTGCTTCCTTCCTACTTGGCCATCTCCTTAAGTTACAGCAATCTTGCTTAATTGCTCTTGTCCAAATTTCCAGGTGATTGCTATTGCATTGCTGCCTCTCCTTCTTGTGATTTTGGTTGCTGTTGCCTGATTTCCTATAGAGTTGCCTTGATCATTGTTCAACCTCAGTCACTCTCACAACTGGCCTCACTTTTGCCATTGTTGTCACTATCTAACCTGTTGCTTGCCCTGGTGTAAGAATCCAAACGGCGCAGGGCTTTGGCAGTTCTGTGGCGGGGATAGGTGCTTTTTTAGGCTGCCCTCCTGAGTGTTACAAAAATATTTTATTGTAACCAGGATCAAGGTCCAGTAACCTTTGTTAATGAGGAATCAAATGGGATAGGGATAAGTCAATAGCAACAATAGCTGAGGGGAAAGAAGCACTACCTGAACCAAGATGATGAGGAGAAATAATTTGAACAAAATAATTAAAATTTTGCTCAGATCCCAATAGAACAAAGCAGTTGTAAGTAATGGGGCCCACACGCTAATAACTCTGGTTGTCAGCAGGTGCTTGGGAGTGATCAAATCAAACCCAATCAACCTCCAGGCTCTCAATGAACCTGCTGAACTATCCGCAATCAAGCTCTTGAAGGGTACCAGATACTGGTGGGTGGCTGCACAAGACAATGAAATATGTTTATGGATCACTGAAACAAACAGTAACAATTTTGGACTAAGAGTAACCCAACACTTCTCAAGGATTCAAGAATAGTGTGGCGGAATGCAACTTGAATATTTAAAGAGAGGTTTAACACTCCAGGTTTAAACTTAATAAAACCTCTTAGTCAAACGTGAATGGTCCAGAAAGACAATCAAATGAATGATCAAGACCAAATAATGGTCAGAAAAAGGGATCAAGAGTGGTATAACACACTCAAGAATTAAATTTAATGAATTCTTCTTCAACAAGCAAGTCTATGGTTGATGATAAGTAACAGGGCCACAAAAGGGCAGATCAGAGTTTTGGACTTTAAAAAAAAGTCAAGGCTAAGGGATAAGGATCAAGGGATAATCAAAAGATATATCCGGATAAGTGATCAATTTCACAAAGGAAGGAGCTCTTGGATCAGAAGTTCATAATTCTTATTAGTGGGAATAATTGATGATGGAAAAAGCAGGGGAGAGCCCCTCCTTTTATAGGCTAGAGAGCCCTGTAACTATTTACAATTGGATAACACAAATGAAAGCGGAATTTTTTTTTTTCAATGATGAGGCTCAAGCTTGGGGAGGCCCGGTTCCCTTCTGCCAATCTTCTAGACTGGGGTGGAAGATTCTCACCCCCGCCTGTCGCTTGCAAACGTCTGCGCAGACGTTTGAACACCCAGTGACAACGCAACATCCCCTCTCATCCAAATCTGGAGGGGGGTGAGAAAGAAAGAAATTGGATGTTTTTGATGATGAGCAATGGGGTTGATGTGATCAATGATCCTTGCTCACAAGCGGTCATGGTGGTGATGATGAGGACGCCATGATAGATGAATCAATGATGAGAGGTAATGCAATGATTTGCGCATGGCCAAGCGATGGGGAGGGTCATGATGAACAACTGATGGTTGTGATGAAATTGAGGAAGCAATCAAGGATGTGAGCAATGAGGATGAGAAGGATGCAAGCAATGAGGATGAGGATGAGCAACGCCCAAGGATGAGGATGAGGAGGAGCGATGCAATGAGGATGAGGATGAGCAACGCGTGAGGATGAGGATGAGCAACGCGCAAGGATGAGGATGAGGAGGAGCAACACAATGAGGATGGGGATGAGGAGGAGCGACGCAATGAGGATGAGGATGAGAGACACGCAAGAATGAGGATGAGAAACGCGCAAGGATGAGGAGGAGGAGGAGCAACGCGATGAGGATGAGGATGAGCAATGCGCAAGGATCAGGATGAGCAACGCACAAGGATGAGGATGAGGAGGAGCAACGCGACTAGGACAGTTTTTTTTTTTTTTTTTACAATTTTTGAATTCTTTTCCCAAGGTGTCCCAAATGGTTCACCATATCTCTCCCCAACTGACAGACTTTCCTTAGTCTGCATAATAATTTTGAAAACATGAAAAAAGAAAAAAAGAAAATAATTGGCTGTTTCTTGATCCTCTAAGTAAAAAAAAATGTTGAAACCCATCTTGATCCATCCAAAGAGCCTAAAATGTGGAGAAGATAAAAGAAAAGGCGTCCCAGGTGCTCACATATGTGGCATAAAGTAGATTTTTTACCACAAAACCCAGCAGAAGACCCTGGTGGTGCACAATTGGGAGGACTTACTTTGAACCCAAATTGTCCCCACAACAATAAAATCTCTTAACTTGATCAGCAGAGAACCTTCTGGCCAACTGAGTACCATCCAGCTCTTCCAAAACATAAGATCCACCTCTAACTTGACAAACCACTCTATAAGGACCATTCCAACAATTTGAAAAAAAATTTCCCCACTGAGTCTCTAAAGATCAATTATAAGCCAATACCAGATCACCAGGGTTTAAATGATCTCTGGTTTGATTTAGATGTTTATCTTCCCAATACTGAACTGATTTTGCTCTTGATTCCATCATCTTCTGATAACCTTTGTTATGGATATCTTCACTCCAATCCAGTTGCTTTGATCTGGAAACTAATAGGTCAGTAGTTGAAGAAACTTGTTCCCAAGAGATTCCCAAGAAAGACACCATTTCAAGATCAAGAGGAAGAACAGCCCTTTGACCAAAGATGATTTCATAAGGAGAGTAGCCAGTGGTTTGCTTGGTGGAATTTCGATCAGAGAAGAGGACCAAGGGAAGAAACTTTTGACAATTCTTGCCACTTTCACCAGCCAGTTTAACCAGAGCAGCCTTCAAGGGAGCATGGCCTCTTTCCACCATGCCTTGTCCTTCAGGATAATAGGGAGTAGTAACTCTATGCTTTCCAGGGAGCAATTGGATCATTTCAGCAAGTTTTCCACCAAATTCCAAGCCACCATCAGTAGATTAAGATCAAGCCAAACTGTAACGCATTGTCCAATTCTTATGAAGGAAAGCTGCCACAGATTCAGAACTAAGGTTCTTAAGGAATTTGGCTTCAACCCATCCAGAAAAATCATCTATAGCCCCAATGAGGTACTTAGCACCACCTGCCTTGATATGAACCACATCCATAGCAACCCTTCCAAAGACAGTGGACTCACCAGTAGGATAGCAAATTTCAGCTGGACGCCTAAGATCACGTTTTTGACAAACTTCACAACTCTTGCACCATTGATAGACAGATTTCTTCAGTGAAGGCCACCAGAAGTGTTTGGATAATTGTTGATAAGTTTTGGTTTCCCCACAATGACCAAGGCCCTCATGGAGACTTTCAAGGATCAACTCTTGCTTAGCTGCAATAGTAACCACAACAAGCGCACAAGGAGTTCCTCTTTTCATAAGCCTAGATCCTTGGAGAAAGAAACTAGAGGACTTTCTTTTAAGGGATCAAAATTATTTGGCAGAGAGATCAAGGGGTCTTTGGAGAGTTGAAATGTACTGCTCTAACTTAAGCCAGAAACCTTGTTGGAAAACAGAGTCATCTTGGGAGGAGAAAGCAAAAACAGGGTGGACCAAAGGTTCTTCCTCATGGAAATCCATTCCAACATCCAATTCATTGTCTCCAATAGGTCTTCTAGATAAACCATCAGGCATAGTAAAATATTTCCCAGGCCTATGGAGAATATCAAAAGAGAAAGGCTGGATAAAAGCTAACCAGAAAGTCATTGGAGCATTTGGAAGACTGGGAGCATTGCTCAATTCCACAATGGATCAAGCGTCAACTTGCAATTCGAAATGTTGTCCCCAATGTACTTTTTGGAGTTTCTTCAGCATTCTGGCCACACCACAGAGTTTCAGTTTGGGCTGAGAGTATCTAGATTCCACATCCAAAAATAGCAAAGATTCATAAAGAACAGGGCGGTCCAAACCATTTTCATCTTCCTGAGTAAGGACAGCCCCAACAGATTGATAACTAGAGTCAACAGCCAATTTTATTTTGCCAGCTCCAGGCCCATAAGAGATCTTTTTTAAAACTATGTCATTGCCAACAATAGTTGTGAGCAACTGAAATGATTTTTTGCAATCTTGGGTCCAAATCCATTCAGCTTCCTTTCTGGTTAGACAACGCAAGGGTGCACAGATTTTGGATAGAGAGGGAATGAAGATCCTGACATAAGTTACAACACCTAGGAAACCTCTAACTTCAGTTGGATTTATTGGAGTAGGCCAGGAGATGATTTTTTTGAATTTAGAGGGTGCCATCCTTCTTCCTTCCTTGCAGACTATATGACCAACAATTTCCAAGGCAGGGACACAGGCAGAAAGTTTTGATCCAGAGACAGTAAGGCCAGATTCCTCGATTCAAAACAAAATCCTTTCCAAGATAGTAGCATACTCCCAGATAAATTGTCAAATTCCTGAGTGCCAAGGTAAGAGTTCATTATCATAGTCAGAAACTGGAACTTTAATTCAACCATCATCAATAAAGATTACAGCATGATCAGGGATTTTTTCTTGGAGGATCCACATCATCTGAGCCTTATAGACTGCAACCAAGTTGGTGGCACCTTGAGGCAATTTATTCAGTTGAAATTGTCCAAGAGGAGTATCAAAAGTAGTGAGAGGGCAAGAAATAGGATGCAAATATTGTTTGTCATAACCCCCCATGATGTCTCCTAGACCATAACAGGCTCTCCCAGAGAAGGATTCAACAAATTCTTCAGTGGCAGGAGGAACACCAGAGTCCTTAATAGTAACTTTATTTAGAGGTTGGAGATCATGAACTACCCTAAGTTTACCATTACTCTTTATAAAACAGAAAACAGGGCTAGAGTAACTGGAGGTTGACTGTTCATATAGACTGGTACGGACTTGTTTGCGGACCAACTTGACAAATTTGTCAACTTTTGCAGAAGGAATAGGGATCTTTTTCTTTTGCCAAGGATCATGTTCAACTACAGGGATGATATAAGGGAGACCATATGATTCTTTCAAGAGACCTCTCTCTTCTTCACAGAATGCAATATATTTTTCCCTTAGAGATAGGATATTTTTTATCAAATTTAACTCATCAGGTAAAAGCCATCCATCTGGACCGAAGTTGACCACCTTCAATTGTTCTTCAGTGACACAACCACAAGGTACAAAGGGGCCAGTAAGAGAGTGAGATAGACCACAATAAGGATCAGGAGATAGAGGAGGAAGCATTAGAGGAGGATTGAGATTGAGAGGCATGGGTTGGTTGACAGGCTGAACCTTTTTTGAAAATGGCTTATACTTAGTGGCAAAAGAGAGAAGTTCTTGTTTCCTGCAAGCATTGACCAGAGAGACCTGGGTACGAAACCTGAGACCAGATTCCAACATACTCCAATTTTGATGTTCCATTAAATTCTTGAAAGGTTCCTTTTCCATACAAGAGGATCCAAAAGATAACGCTTTGCTCACATGTGTGGCGCAAGGTAGAGTTTTGAAAACTATGGTAGAAGAAAGCCCTGATTGTTTACAATTGGGAGGACTTACTTTTACCCCCAAGTGCCTCCAATGGAGCCCATACTCCTCCATACCAAAACCATTAAGAAAAGAATTGAGATCAGGATCTAGTTTATACTCATTGCGGAGAATAAAACCAGAGCTAGAGGAAGATTGATCAGTGATAATAGTACAAGGAAAAGAAGAAACAACAGAACCAGAGAGAAGAGAAATATTTTTGTAATTTTGTGTTTTAACATGTTTTCAATTTTGGACATTTTTGAGATAAGAAGAAAAAGAAGAAAGAGATGAAAAGGATGAAAAAAATGCCTCAGAGATAAAGGTTGGCCCTATAGTTGAAGTCTGAGGCTTAGAAGAACTACAACTGTCAGTATTACCAACTATTCTGCTAAAAAATGAGAGGAGTTAGAAGAATCCTTCTGCTTCCCCTTCAGAACCAATTTAGGCGAATAACCAGGGAAATCTCTTTCCCAACAACCAGAATCCAAAGAACAGAGAGGAACTTCAATCTTCCTACCATCAGCATAAGGAAGAATAATTCTCTCCCCAAATTGATTGGAAAACATAAGGGTGGCTCCAAAGTCTATTTAGAAAGGATGACCCAAAATCATAGGACCTTCCAAACAAGTGATCCAAAAGTGACAGGTTCCAACAATATTTTGACCAATTTGAACTGGCACATCCTCAGCAATACCCGCCAACTCACAAGATTGATTCCCAATTCCATAAACAGCCAAGTTGAAGCTGACCCTTGGGCTGAGATTGAGCTTGCAGGCCATTGCATCCGAAATTAAGTTTAGTTGGGACCCAGAATTGGCAAGTAGAGAAACCGTTTTGGATGAGTCACCAAGAGAGCATGGTAAAAATCCAAGAGGAAAAGAATAAAGATTTGAATCAGAAAGAGGATCTGTTCCACCAGAGTCTTCCATCAAGGTTCCAGAGGAAACTTTCAATTCATCAGGACCAATCTCCACACATTGCCAAGAAACCCATTTCTTCATTCCTTCAGCTACAGATGGTGAGATGGAAAGGAGTTCAGCCACGGATAGATCAGGGATTTTAAGATCAGAGATTTTCTTTAATACCCCTTCCACAGCATTGGGGTGTTCTTTGGAAATTCCCCTTTTGAATTGAACCTTGGGTTGAGTTGGAAGAAGAAGCTCAGGTGAGGGTGGCACTATAACTGTATCAGTTGGTGAAGGTGATTTGGATGGCAGAGGAGCAGGATCAGAGTATTCTGGGAACGTATCCATGAGGGGTTCCTTTTCTACTTCCATGTCTTCTACCTCAGAAGAAGGAGGCTCCAGTGAAGATCAACATTTGACAGGTTTTTGAAGAATTGAAGATGTAACAGGAGGAGCTTTATGAGGTCTGGGTTCTTCATGTTGTTTCCTAGCTGGATCAGATTGATAAGTTCCAGAAAATCTGGAAGAAGGGACAGCAGGAGGATAAAAAGGTTGAAGAGTTCCACAAGAAGATTGAAAATCAAAAGAGGCCAAGGATGCCTTCTTGGGAGCAGAAGGCTGGAAAGAGGCCACCACATGGCAAATTGGAGAAGATGAATCAAAAGGGATAAGTGCACCATTAGGCAGAAAAAAGTTTCTCCCTTTCTGTTCCCCCAACATTTCCTCCTTTTCCTTCTAGATTTCAGGAAAGCAACCAGTTCCATGGACTTCTCTGTGGCAATAATAGCAAACCATGGTTGACCAAGGAACAGAGTTGGAGGGTTTAGGGACAACCAGAGAGGTGAGTTTCTGATCCATTTTATTCTCAAAAGCTTGCAGGAGTTTGGTGATCTCATTGATAGTAGGTGTTTCCTGGTGGGTCTGAGGATTTGGTTTAGGTCTGCAATTGGCTTCCATCTTATTCATGGTTTTTTTAGATGCTTGAAAAGAGGGGGCAGGGACTAGTTCAGTGATTCTAGGTTTTTCAAAGGTGAGAGCTGTTGGACCTTTCATTACTTGATCCACAGTATTCCTAAGAACCATGAAAGCAGGGAGCTTGAACCAATTATCTCTTGTAGTGATAATGTATCCAGATTTCACCAATTCATCCTTAATTCTTTCCTGCACTCCTGGAGAGAAAGACTGAAAAAATTGCACTCAAATTTTGTCCACCATATCAATGTGATTGTTTTGGATAAGATAGGATTGGATAGGGTCCCAAGATTTTCTGAAAGCTTGATAATCAGAGGCTGAGGAGATACCACCATTGGAGGTCCATTGAGAGACTAGGGCATCCATATCTTGGAGAGTGAACCTAGCTATATCAATTTTGCCCCAATAGGCAATCATTGCCTCCTTAAGAAGTACCCAGTCATGGGATTCAAATCCATTGAATTATTCAATCACTTCCATGACTTCATCAGAGGAGATAAAGAATTGCAGTTGATAAGCCATTGTTAGATTACATAATTGCTATGAGCAGTTCATTGACTGGTATGTGCCACCCACATCATAGAATGCTGGGGTAAGTACACCTCTTCCGGGATGATCAGCCAAATGGCTATGAATCAACAGCTCCTTACTCAACAGCGCACTTAGCTCAATTGGTAAGAGCATCACTCATATAAAGAGTCTGAGGTTGTGGGTTCGAATCCCACAGTGTTCATTTGTTTTCATATGACTTCTGACATGGTAGCGAGAGTTATACAGTCACAAAGACTGCAGCCTAACAGCTGTCAAAAATAACAATCCGTCTTTATCAATGAAATCAAATGGTTGAGTCCCTGCTCAAAGCACAGAGGGGTGTTAGATTACATAATTGCTATGAGCAGTTCATTGACTGGTATGTGCCACCCACATCATAGAATGCTGGGGTAAGTACACCTCTTCCGGGATGATCAGCCAAATGGCTATGAATCAACAGCTCCTTACTCAACAGCGCACTTAGCTCAATTGGTAAGAGCATCACTCATATAAAGAGTCTGAGGTTGTGGGTTTGAATCCCACAGTGTTCATTTGTTTTCATATGACTTCTGACAGCCATATCATATTTTCTAGCACCGTCCACTTCAGCAGCCATCTTGTAGGAATCCAAGAACTCTTCAACATTTGTACCGTTAAAGCATAAGTTCTTGTTCTGAGGTTTGATCTTAATCATCTTGGCCCAAACAGAGGTAAAAGGGGTACTGATAGATTCCATTTTGACAAAATATTTCCTAAGGGATCCAAAGAACAGATTTCCAAAGTGGCTCACAAGTGTGGAAAGGGTAGGGTTTACAAAAAAACGACTAGGATCAAACCCCTTGATGGTGCACAATTGGGAGGACTTACTTCTAGAAAAAGTTGTCTCCACGGATCAGATCTAGATGATAACAGAAACACAGAAAAAAAAGAAAAACAGAAAAAGAAAAAAAGATTGGATTTCAAAGTTGATTCCACAAATCTGGGACTGTAAATCCCAAGGTTGCTGGTTTGATCCCAGCCCGGGGGACCAAATGTAAGACTCCAAACGGCGCAGGGCGTTGGCAGTTCTGTGGAGGGGATAGGTGCTTTTTTAGGCTGCCCTCCTGAGTGTTACAAAAATATTTAAATGTAACCAGGATCAAGGTCCAGTAACCTTTGTTAATGAGGAATCAAATGGGATAGGTATAATTCAATAGCAACAATAGCTGAGGGGGAAGCAGCAATACCTGAACCAAGATGATGAGGAGAAAGACTTTGAACAAAATAAGTTAAAGTTTTCTCAGAGCCCAATAGAAAAAAGCAGTTGTAAGTAACAGCACCCACACGCTAATAACTCTGGTTGTCAGCAGGTGCTTGGTAGTGATCAACTCAAACCCAATTAACCTCCAGGTTCTCAATTAACCTGCCCAACTCTCCGCAATCAAGCGCTTGAAGGGTACCAGATAACGGTGGGTGGCTGCACAAGACAATGCAATATGTTTATGGATTGCTGAAACAAACAGTAACAATTTCGGACTAAGAGAAACCCAACACTTCTCAAGGATTCAAGAATAGTGTGGCAGAATGCAACTTGAATATTTAAAGGGAGGTTTAAAAATCCAGGTTTAAACTTAATAAAACCTCTTAGTCAAATGTGACTGGTCCAGAAAGACAATCAAATGAATGATCAAGACCAAATAATGGTCAGAAAAAGGGATCAAGAGGGGTATAACACACTCAAGAATTCAATTTAATGAATTCTTCTTCAACCAGCAAGGCTATGGTTGGTGAGAGGGAAAAGGGCCACAGAAGGGCAGATCAGAGTTTTGGACTTTAAAAAAAATTCAAGGGTAAGGGATAAGGATCAAGGGATAATCAAAAGATATATCCAGATAAGTGATCAATTTCACAAAGGAAGGAGCTCTTGGATCAGAAGTTCATAATTTTTATTAGTGGGAAGAATTGATGATGGAAAAAGCAGGGGAGAGCCCCTCCTTTTATAGGCTAGAGAGCCCTGTAACTATTTACAATTGGATAACACAAATGAAAGCGGAATTTTTTTTTTTCAATGATGAGGATCAAGCTTGGGGAGGCCCGGTTCCCTTCTGCCAATCTTCCAGACTGGGGTGAGAGATTCTCACCCCCGCCTGTTGCTTTAAAACGTCTGTGCAGACGTTTGCACACCTAGTAACAACGCAACACCCCCTCCCATCCAAATCTGTAGGGGGGTGAGAAAGAAAGAAATTGGATGGTTTTGATGATGAGCAATGGGTTTGATGTGATCAATGATCCTTGCTCACAAGCGGTGATTGTGGTGATGATGAGGACCCCATGATAGATGAATTGATGATGAGAGGGAAGGCAATGATTCGCGCATGGCCAAGCAATGGGGAGGGTCATGATGAACAACTGATGGTTGCAATGAAAGTGAGGAAGCAATCAAGGATGCAAGCAATGAGGATGAGAAGGATGCAAGAGATGAGGATGAGGATGAGCGACGCGCGAGGATGAGGATGAGGAGGAGAGAAGCAATGAGGATGAGGATGAGCAATGCGCAAGGATGAGGATGAGCGACGCGCAAGGATGAGGATGAGGAGGAGCAACGCAATGAGGATGAGGATGAGGAGGAGCAAGGCAATGAGGATGAGGATGAGCAACGCGCAAGGATGAGGATGAGCAATGCGCAAGGATGAGGATGAGGAGGAGCGAAGCGACTAGGACAGTTTTTTTTTTTTTTTTTTTTTTTTTTACAATTTCTGAATTCTTTTCTCAAGGTGTCCCTAATGGTTCACCACACCGGTCTCTCCATCTTGTCTGAAAAGTTTTGATCTTGTGCTTGCTTCCTGGCCACCTCCTTCAGACCAGTTGTTCCAACACCTGAATCCCCCGGCCCAGCTCTTTGATCATCAAATTTTTTCCTTGCAATTGCATGCTTTCTGGTACCAATGCTACCTTGCTTGGTTGACTCATCTAGTATTGTCTTGTCAAACCATCGACCAATCTAGCACCAACTCATCATCTATTTGATTGATCAATCTCTAAAGCAACAAATTTGAGCATGCTTGTTCAGTTTCTCCATCAACTGAATCATCCAGAAACCTTGCGCTTGTCTATTTGCCTGGTCACCTCATCAATTATTGACCTTGCGCTAGCTAGTTTGCTCCATTGTCATCTCCTTCTTCCTTGGTGGATCCTTTGCCATCTCCTGAACAATTGTTCAACTCTTCAAATACCAATCTCGCGCCTGCTTGCCTTGTCGCTCTTCATCCTACCTCTTGCTTGCCTGGCAAATCATTATCCTAGCTTTGTTGCCTCTGCATTGCGGTTGTCTTGCTTCATCTCATTACATCTACTTTAGGCTTTTTTTCTACCTTATGAAGTCTTCCCTTGTTATTTCTCCTTTTTGAGGTTATTGCTTAAGTGTAGTTGTTGTTCAGAATAGAAGGGGGTTCAAAAATTAAGATTAGATAATTATGTACTTGTTGATGGAATAGGCTTACATGTAGTTCAAAAATCACAAGATCATTTTCTTTTCTAATGGAATAAACCCCTATTGTAGTGTTCAAAAATCTCTTCATTCAAAGTTGTAATGTTGGATAGAATAGACCTGCAAGAGTTTGAAAGTCCTCAACTTATTATCTTATTTTATTGCCCTCCTGTATTAGGCAAGGGGGTGTGTTAGAATTCTTTCTCTCTTTGTGTTGCCTAATACTGTAGTGCAACTCAAGCCTAGTTAAAGCAGTCCTTAGTTAACTTAGTGATCTCTCTCTGTGCACATTGTGCTCTTTAGTCAATGTCTTCAATATTAATTATCTTGGTTTATTCATTATAATTTTTATTGTCAACCACTTGTCAGCCATCTTGTATATAGTCTATTTATAGAGATGCCTGAACAATTGAATTAACATCATCCATTCTGACTCTCAATGAATGGGAGTGCCCCTCCTTGACTTCCTGGATCCGCTTCCCTTGGCGCTATAAGACCTCAATCCTCATCCTCTTAAGTTCTTCAACCAGAGAACTCCACCTTAAATTCAACTGAAAGGAGGCAGTTGAACCACCTTTATGGCCCAGCTCCCAAAATATGTGGATGAAATTTCCATGCTATGGTTTCCTTCTGGCTGAAACATATAAGTGTCCAGTGGTTCTGTTTTCTTCTTTAATGCCTTGCAATCATCTTCCTCTGGATTCCCCTCCCACTCAAAATTCCAAAACTTCTCCTATTTGCTTCATTCTTTTAGAAGAATCCAAGAATATAGTCTCATTCAAGTTCAAGTCTGATCATTGGCCAGCTCCCAGGTTAGATCCACTCTGGAAAAAAATTGTGACAAAGGATTCTAAATCTTGGAAAACAATCTTTCAGAGAAACTTTGATCTTGGTAATGAGGTTTTGTTCCCTCCATGAAAATCAAGTAGAAAAATAAAACCAATCATAGTTGAATAAACTTTAATATTTGTATCCATATTTCTTCTTCATTTTTAATTTTTTGAATGAAGCTTGTAAGGTGTATGCAAGTTTCAGCCTCCTGGATTCCAATACCCTTGCTATTCTTTAGCTACAAGAGGTGATGGAATAAATAATAAATATATTATTGAATAAATGCTGCAAAAATCTGTGAAATATTTTGATAAAGCTATTGCAAGGTTGATTGGTTGGTTATAATTAAATATTATCAACCAATATTAATAAATTGATTATTAAATAAATTAAAATAGGGGCCACAATTATATTGGGGATCTTTAACACCTCTCTTCAGGGAATTAACTTGAAAACACGTATACCTGGTTACTTTGGAAACTTTAATTTATATTCTCAAAGGAGTTATTGCCCAAAGATAATATATAATTAAAAATATATATGGTGGAGTGTCAGGGCCTTGTAACAAAGCTGCCACAACAGAAAAAGGATAATAAAACTCACTGGTATGTTATTGGATCCTTTGGGTACCTGTTTGGGACATGTACTGATGGGTTAAACCTGTTACTGGGGTTAAAAGGTTGTTCAGCAGTTTAAATTGATAAAAAGAGTTTTGGGACAGATAATATTAATCAGACTAAAGCCATAAATCATTTAGTTATCTCTTATAATTATTTTATTACCTTGGCACGGTGTCTGGATGTAAATAAAACTTGGTCTGGGGTAACAATAAATTCCAAAGGGGCTCTCTATTTATATCTTTTTGGATCTCAATTCTGTCCTTCTAGGGGCTATAGGGGCTCAAAGGGACAGTTTCTAAGGCCAGAAAGGTAATCAGTGGTAGCCTGGCATGTTTGCTTGGTGCTGTAACACGGGTAACATCCAATTCCACAGGGTTTGGGAATTATTCTACTTTTTAATTGATTTATTGACATGCCGATAATACTTTATTTATCCACATGACCCTTGTTTAGTTAATTATCCTTAGTGAATATTACCAAACTGTCAATATTTCTTTTAAATAGACAGTGTAAGACTCCAAACAGTGCTAAGCCGTGGAAGTTCTGTGGAGGGGAAAGATGCTGTTTAGGCTGCCCTCCTAGGAGTTACAATAATATTTAAATGTAACCGGAATCAAGGTCCAGAACCTTATGGATGGGAATTCAAAGTAAGGGAAGAGGATAAGAGTGGTCGGTAGCGATGGAAACAACACTATCTGAGGCAAGATGGTGCAGGTAAAGACTTGAACAAATAAGTCAAGGTTTGTTCAGAGTTCAATAGAACAAGGCAGTTGTAAGTAACAACGCCCACAAGCTAATAACTCTGGTCGTCAGCAGCTGATTAGGAAAGATCAACTCAATCCCAACCAACCTCCAGGTTCTCAATGAACCTGCCCAACTCTCCGCAATCAAGCGCTTGAAGGTTACCAGATAACTGTGGGAGGCTGAACAAAACAAAATCAATTTTTTTATGAAGCTCTAGAAGCAAATCAATAACGAATTTGAGCAAGAATATCCCAACACTTCTCAAGGGACTCAAGAATAGCGTGGCGAAATTCAACCTTAAAGAAGAAGGGAGGTATAACACTCCAGTTTTTAAGCTTAATAAAACCTCTTCAATCAAACGTGATTGGCTCCAGAAAGATGATCAAGGAGAGATCAAGACCAGTATGGTCGGAAAAAGGGATCAGAGTGGTATAACACACCCAAGAATTCAGACAAACAGGAATTCTTCTTCAACCAGCAAGGCTATTGGTTTGTGATAAGGATCAAGGTCACAAGGGACAGAGTTTGAGTACGGAGGCTCAAAGGATCAAGGGGCAATCATCGATGTACCAGGATAAGTTGCTCAGATAGGTGGGGAAGGATGCCCACGGATATATTGATTATGATGATGGGGGAACAGATGAGATGAGATGACAATGCTCTCATCCAATGCTGGGCCAAAAGGCGGGGGAGAGCCCCTCCTTTTATAGACATGAGGCCCTGTATACTATGTACAAGAGATACTACAAATAGGTGCGGGAAAATGAAAACATAAAAAAAAATAACATGAGAGGAAAAAAAAAAAAGAAATGTCTCCCGCGTCAAGAATGACCGCGGGCAACCAGATGGACACCCGCGACAGCAGTCGCGGCTGTCGACAACGGCTGTTGTTGCCCAATCAGCGGCGACAGCGGGATGAAGGTTCTGACGGCTGCAAGCGGTCGCTTGCGGTCGTCGGTTGGATCAGATGATGGGCGAGGAGTGGTCGATTTTGAGATTGATCTTAGTGATTGGATGGAAGGTGACAGGCAGTTAGTGGACCAAATTGCGCGCGAGTGGGCAAGGGATTGAGAGCCGGACGGGCTGAAAGCAATTTACTGGGCAAGGGCGAGATCGGATTGGCAGGAGGCATTGGTGGAGGGAGACGGTAGTGGATGCTGAGAGCAAGGCGAACGACAAGAACCGGATCGATCGAGCGAGCGAGAATGTGGGGATGAGGGTCAATCAAAGAATGGATGGTGATGGAGATGGAGATGGATTGATGATTGAAGACCGTTGCAACAAGCGACGGCGTCGGTTGGATGAGAGGATCGGGAAGGATCGAAGGGATTGTCAAAGGTGGTTCGACAATTGCTCGTGTTGCCAAAAGTCAGGGCCGCGAGCGCGACAAGTAGGCGTTGAACATAGGAGGGGGGGATCGAAGCGGAGAGACAGGCAAGAGGCCTGTCCTAGGCTGCTAGGACAGGGAGAATTTGAGAGATGGGGGGAAATGAAGGTACCCATAGGGGTACAACCAAAAAAAATATTTTTTTTTTTTTTTTTTTGCTCCGTGGTGTCCCGGATTGGTCACCACAACAGTCCTAAGGGTAATCTGATGTAAGACAAATTCTCATTATTTAGTAGCTGGTGGGAGCTAAATCATCATAATGATTAGCTCATTATTTTTAAAAAAAATTCAATTTACTTAAAACAATTAATTTAAAATACATGTCATGGAAATATATGTAATATTTTTACATATTCAGTTTACTCAGTGTGCCACAGAAATACTGATATTTCAGAGTTCTGATAACTGTATTTTTAAAGTATTTTAAAATATTGCTCAAGCTTAATTTATCTTATTTTTTACATTTTGGTATTTTCTTATTATATTTTATAAAAATACGTCAAAGTTTTATTTAAGTGTTTTTAAATAATTTTATGTAGTTTTAGCCTATCTACTATCCATGGGGACATTCACTACATACATAGTATTCCCTTTATTGGTAGTAGTACTCTTACACTGTACCCTAGCTTCTCATGTTGTCTGTCAGCTTGTCAGCACATAGTCCTGCAGCTGCGTACCTGTCAGATGCCCAGGGCTGCGTACCTGGCTTGTCAGGGTAAGCGGACAGGGTGGCAGTGCTGCTTCTCAGCCACACTTGGATTTATTGGTTGCCGTGGCTGCGTGCAGGAATTGTGACACATCACATTTCCACTTTTACCTTCTCTGAATCATAGAATTCCTGGATTCTGACACAAAATTAGCTGTGAAACCTATATGTGGGGTTTCATGTGAAATATTAAAATGGCAAAAATCCCAAGGCTATGCCTATTTATAAATTTTCACAAATTATTTAAAAATTTAATCAGTGGGAATTTGAGGTAGGTGTCAGTGAGTGACCCTACCTTAAATTTTATTAGAATCATAATTCAAAATAATATTTTTAATATTATTTCTCCTTTAATATTTTTTTTTGTTACTTTTGCAGCTTGCTCTGCAATAGTAGCAAGCTGACAGCAAGAATGCAGATGATCATGACAAATTATTATTGAACTGTTTTTTTGTTTTTTTAAGATTCAAAATTCTGAAATCTTGAATCACCCAAAAAAAAAAAATTATATAGGCCAACAAAAGGATTCAACAATTCAGTGAGAAAAGTGAATTTTTCAAATTTTTTGGTTTTTTGATGGAATTTTTAAAGGTCAAAAACAGCATCCAAAAAAACTGAAAGAAAATACAAAAATCTCTGGAAGATTTGCTTTAAAATTCTCAAAGCTTGAAACACTAAAAAAATTCATTGAACATTGCAAACATAGGTATCCAAAAGTCAAATGAGAAAATTGAAATTTTTGATTTTGTTGCTTTTTTGAAGGAATTTTTTAAGGTAAAATAATACATACAAAAAATCTGAAAAAACAATTTTGATGCTCTAATAATTTTTATTTGAATTTTTAATAGCTTGAATTACCAAAAAAAAAATAAAATAAAAAGGAAAATAAAAGGATTCAAATTTCCAAAGAAAAAAATTTGATTTGTTTGAATTTTTGTTTTTGTGTTTTTTGAAGGAATTTTTTAAGGTGAAAGGATACATCCAAAAAAAATGAAAAACATATTAGAAGAATATTTGAATGTTTTTCAAAATTTATGGCAGCTGAAATCACCACAAAAAAAACAATAAAAATAGCCAGAATGAAGATCCAAAAACCCATGCAAAAATTTGTTTTTATGGAATTTTTTCTTTTTTTGATTGCATTTTTGAAGGGGTTCTAATGGCTCCAAAATTACCAAAGATTTTTCTTAGGTGTTTAAGAACCCCTTCTACGGTTCTGCGCATTCAGAATTCAAGAGAAAAATGAATTCTTGGAAGTTGCATGAAATAAAGTATTTTTCCATGAAATACCAAAGGGGTGCAACCGCCTGGCAACGTCAAAGGGCATGAAATAAAGGGTTGGATGTGTGAGAAAAATAATTCTCTAAATAAAAATATATAAATATAAATATAAATATAAATAAATAAAAATAAATAAATATGAATTAAAATAAACAAAAATTAATTGAAATAAATAAAAAAAGAAATAAAAAGAAATAAAAAGAAATAAAAGAAATAAAAAGAAATAAAAAGAAATACAAAGAAATACAAAGAAATAAAGAGAACTAAAGAAATAAAAAGAAATAAAAAGAAATAAAAAGAAATAAAAAGAAATAAAAAGAAATAAAAAGAAATAAAAATAAATAAAAAGAAATTAAAAGAAATTAAAAGAAATAAAAAGAAATAAAAAGAAATAAAAAGAAATAAAAAGAAATAAAAAGAAATAAAAAGAAATAAAAAGAAATAAAAAGAAATAAAAAGAAATAAAAAGAAATAAAAAGAAATAAAAAGAAATGAAAAGAAATGAAAAGAAATGAAAATAAATGAAAATAAATAAAAAGACATAAAAAAATAAAAAGAAATAAAAAGAAATAAAAAGAAATAAAAAGAAATAAAAAGAAATAAAAAGAAATAAAGAGAAATAAAAAGAAATAAAAAGAAATACAAATAAATACAAATAAATACAAATAAATACAAATACAAATACATACAAATACATACAAATACATACAAATACATACAAATACATACAAATACATACAAATACATACAAATACATACAAATACATACAAATACATACAAATACATACAAATACATACAAATAAATACAAATAAATACAAATAAATACAAATAAATACAAATAAATACAAATAAATACAAATAAATACAAATAAATACAAATAAATACAAATAAATACAAATAAATACAAATAAATACAAATAAATACAAATAAATACAAATAAATACAAATAAATACAAATAAATACAAATAAATACAAATAAATACAAATAAATACAAATAAATACAAATAAATAGAAATAAATAGAAATAAATAGAAATAAATAGAAATAAATAGAAATAAATAGAAATAAATAGAAATAAATAGAAATAAATAGAAATAAATAGAAATAAATAGAAATAAATAGAAATAAATAGAAATAAATAGAAATAAATAGAAATAAATAGAAATAAATAGAAATAAATAGAAATAAATAGAAATAAATAGAAATAAATAGAAATAAATAGAAATAAATAGAAATAAATAGAAATAAATAGAAATAAATAGAAATAAATAGAAATAAATAGAAATAAATAGAAATAAATAGAAATAAATAGAAATAAATAGAAATAAATAGAAATAAATAGAAATAAATAGAAATAAATAGAAATAAATAGAAATAAATAGAAATAAATAGAAATAAATAGAAATAAATAGAAATAAATAGAAATAAATAGAAATAAATAGAAATAAATAGAAATAAATAGAAATAAATGGAAATAAATAGAAATAAATAGAAATAAATAGAAATAAATAAAAAGAAATAATTATTTTCATTAATTATTCACAAAAACACCAAAAAATGAACAAAAAAAGAAAAAATTTGAGTACCAAAAAAGGAAAGAAAATGAACAAGGCCTGAAAAAATACAAGTAAGTTCAACTTGACCAGCGCCTGAAAAAATACAAAGTAAAATTCCCAAAAAAGACAGTTTCAAAGTTATTAGCCCTAAATTAAAAGGGCCAAAAAAATACAAGTCTTTTGAACAGCCCTAAGGTAAAAGTGCCAAAAAAATTCAAGTCTTTTGACCAGCCCTAAATTCAAAACACCAAAAAAAAAAGTTGAACTCGTGTTAAGCTGATCCCATCACCAGCTTAACACAAGTTAAGCTTTTTATGGGATCAGCCCAACAAAAGTTGAACTGACTGATCATTAAAATCTCATTCAAAACACTCATCATAATGATGTTAACTCAAAACACCCAACATAATGATGTTCCAAATGTGATAGCCCTTTATATTAATAGAATTACAATATCAGCATCAGAACCCAAATCCAAATGATGAAATTAATCTATAAGTTAGAATAAAACTCAAGTTGATCTTTGAGGTGATCAAACAAACAAGCTGCTTTTTTAGAAATCATGGAACGTGGATTGGAAACTATGGGCGCAATTGGAATTACATCTCCCTTAAGTGCAAGCTGCACCCAATGGTTATTCTTCATTAATTCCACCAAAGATCTTAGCATAGAATGTCTCATTTTTCCTCAATGTTTCAAGCATTTCCTTTCTCACTTGAAACCAACCGTGTTCATCATACCCAATTGATTTAGCAATGAATCTAAAACTACAATTTCCATCACCCATGTGATGCCAAACCCCACCCAAGAACTTATGTAAGCTCTCAGGTATTTGATTGAGGTAATTTACTCCCTAAAATCAAATAGTAGTTAGGAAAAATTCTAATCTCATGAAAGGAATGACCACTCACCAAAGATGAGCTTCTGATTGACTCCTCCATTGCGTCTGCTTCATGCTTCAAAAAGGAATCAGATTCCAATGGCACCAAACCCAATGAACTTTCAGTCTCTTCCACTGAACTATGAAATTCAGATGAAGAGCCATTGTTGCCCTACAGAAATGATTAACCCATTGGTTCATTAAACCATAACAATTAACATTCCCCAAAATGAAATACTTACTATCATTAGTCTTTCTGATTCCCTTTAAAGTTTTTTTTCAGTCTCATCCTCTGAACTATGAGATTCAGATGAAGATCCATTCTTGCACTTCAGAAATCATTTTCCCACCAGTTCATTAAACCATAAAAATGAACATTTCTCACTCAAAATAAAACACTACTTACTGCCTTTGGTGTCTTGGGTCCCCTTTTAACCCTTTTTCCCCTCTTAATTGATCTTTCAAAATGCTCTTATTTTCAAAGCCCACAACAGGTATCTTTCAATTTTGGTTGACCATGGCTTGACCTTAACAGCTTTGGCTCAAGCCTTGACTTTTCAATCAAAGCAGCTGTATTTTTGAGCATTGACCTTGTAGTCTCCAACTTAAGTTCCTTAGGTTGTTCCCAATACATTGCATTCCACTTGTTCAACATTTGAGTTTCTTCATCTAGTCCTGCATCTCCTTCAAAATGCCAAAAGCAAAAGAGTTATCAATTTTTCAATTTATCACTTTTTCAATCTAATTATTAATCTGTCAATCCAATTAATTAGTCTGTCAATCCAATAATAAATCTGTCAATCCAATAATTGGTACCCTTCAAAAAATCCCACTTACTGCATTGGAAGGGTCATAGTCTAACTTCCACTGGGGATGAAAATCCTCAGGCACAACAGTTCCTCTTGATGCTAACAATTCACCAAAAATGTAGGAACAAGGCAAGCCCATTTTGTTTGCATATTGATTTGAGCACACCTTGCCATTGTGATCATGCCCGCGTTTCTCAAATTGTTACCTAATGAGTTTAATTGCCTCAATTGACAATTTGTAACCCACAGGTAACAGTTCAGTTGGAAGACCTGTTCCCAACTTAATTCAAAATTCTTTAATTGCTGCATTGACCAATTGGATCTGACTTTCAATAGTTCCTTCAAGGTGTTTCCACACATCCAAAATGTTTCCTAAATATCCCACTAGTAATCATTTGAAAGTGGAATGGGCCCCTCCTACCCAAGATGTAGTTTTATTTCCAAAGTCTGGGTAGACACAAGTCCAAGCCATTACAAACGTCTCTTTGATAGGAAAAATCTTCTTTTACATATACTTGAGTACATCCTCATGGTCTTTTAAGAAACACTGTATAAAATTCTCAAATTAAGCACTCCCAAAAGAGATCAATAGTCAATAAATTGACTTACTCTGAGCTCTGCATCATTTGCTTCTGCCTCTCCCTTGGTTTTAGAGGCCCCATACTTTCCCCAAAGAGTCATAAACTTTTTCCAACTGTCATTGTCATTACTGAATTGCACTTGACAGTTTGCTTGTATATTTTTAGATAAGTGCCAAGTAAAAAACTTTATTGATGACTCAGGGAAACTGTGTTTTATAGCACAAAGAAGAGATTTTTCACAGTCTGTCACAAAGACTTTTGGAAGCCTCTTGGGATCATAAGCCAACTACTTTAATGTTTTCAACTCCCAACTGTAAAACTCATATTTTTCTTCTTTTTATAAAATCAAAAGCCTTTGTAAAAGTCTGTTTCTTGGCAGTCAGTCCTACAACATGCAATAGAGGGATTTTGTACCTATTTTTTTTATAAGTACAATCCAACAATTCAATATGATGGAATTTTTTGCAAATTTTAATAGAATTGGGATGAGCCAAGAATAGGGCCTCTAAGTGACCCCCTCCACCAAATTTGGACCAGGAAACCCACTGGGATTCCTGGAGCATTTCCAATAGAGCCTCCATAACACCTTTCCTATCCAGTTTTGCAAGCTTTACCTTTTGCTTAGTGTTATAGATTGTTCTATTTTCAATGTATTCTCCACAATCAATCTTTCTCAATTTCTTTTTTAGTTGAACCCTATTTAGCCCATCTTTCATTCCTTCCCTAAGTAAATCTAATGCTTGACCTGATATTCTCCTCAGTGGAGGATGCACTGAAGGACTTTCTGATGGTTGATTATTTTGTAGGCCATTTCTGATGGAGAGAGTTGTCAGCCTAATAGATTCCAAGGATCTAGCTCCTTCTAGCTACTAGAGGTGATAGAAAATTTAGAGCAAAAATGTTGAAAAATGCCAGAGATATATTTTGGCTGAAAGGGTTAAATTTATTTATATATATATATAAATAAATATAAAAGGAGGGGCCAAGAACTCAATGAGGTTTTTGAGCCCTCCAGAACACAGTTACATGTCTGTTAAGGACAATATAGATGCAATTTTGGTGCCTGTGGGGTTTACCAGGACTCCTTTCAAGAAGGTTGTGTGTAATTTCCTTGGGGTTTGGGTTATGCAGAACCTAAAAAAAGGGATATAAGTCAGCAGGATCACTTACTAGGCCTAGATCCGGAATTATTCTTGATGGATGGGCCAATATGCAGGGTATCAGGGCGCTTGATGCTGATGCTGGGGCAGGCTGAATGGCTTGATGCTGATTTTGGCCAAAAATAAGGATTCAAGAGTTTTGTCTATAATTTTATCAGAAAGTGGTCCAGGATCACACACTTATTTCTTATAAGGGTTTGATGGCTTGAGGACGAAAATATCTGAAGCAATCATGACTATATAACTGGATGAATCACCCAGAAATTGCTGGGGGAGGAGCCTTTATTTATATCATTTTGGGTCCCCTCATGGTGCAGTATTTTTACCAACCAAAGGAGGGTGACCAAGGCTAGTACTGAGGCCAGGGAGCCATAATTGTATTTTTGTAGACCTACCCTGGTCACTACAGAGGTACAGGAAGCCCTATTTCATCATGCTTGGGGATTGATACACGTTTCTGTACCCTGAATGACCTCACTGTATCAGCCAAAGAAGTAGTATTCA
Source organism: Puccinia polysora (assembly GCA_025617555.3). Taxonomy (NCBI): domain Eukaryota; kingdom Fungi; phylum Basidiomycota; class Pucciniomycetes; order Pucciniales; family Pucciniaceae; genus Puccinia; species Puccinia polysora. The sequence goes on along the minus strand of CM062641.1, from coordinate 24,488,512 downwards.
ATTAATATTTTTAAATATAAGCCATGGTCTCCTGAGGCCGGGGGCTTAAACACATGCTCAGGAGACTTTTTTCTGAGGGCTTATTTCAAGTATGAGTCTCTTATTTCCATATTTGCTTAATTGGGGTTTCTTTAATTGAGTAGTGAGCCCCTGGTTGTGACTAGTTACATACAGTCTACATTGTACAGGGCACAGGGGAGGTTGTATGGGTGCCTGGTATATTGTGAGCAAGTTAGCACAAAGCTAATCTACTTTTTATCCCCATTGCACACTCTCAGGGTGCTTCATTGACTGATATTAGTCTAATTAAATCTACTTAATTGGGTGTTAAACCAGTGGTTGTGACTAGTTACGTACAGTCTCCCTTGTATAGGGTACAGAGGTTGTATAGGTGTCAGGTGTCTTCTGGGCTAGTCAGCACGAAGCTAGGCCTCTGTGTATCCTCAGTGAACCCTCTCAGGATGCTACTGTACCTATTGTGTACTCTTTTGGGCCCAAACCTTCTGTACAGGTGCCATTACAGGGGACCCTGAAAACCTTTGATACAGCTCTCAAAAGGATGCAGGGCCCAATTTTTCCAAACTTTCTGTTTGTTTGGGCAGTCTCATGCTGTTTGCTACCTTGCTTTGGTGCTATTTGGGCCCCATGTGGTGTGGAACAAGGCTGTGGGGTGTATGTGAGGTACAGTACACAGGGATGTCACCGTTCTAACTGAAGGAGCAGGAACTGGGGGGTGGTTCCAGTGGGTGAACCTACCTAATTTAGCACCAGGAATCCATTTCTGCAATAATATTCCTACTTTTCTAATTCATTAAGGGTTTTTATCTCATTTTTGTTTTTAAGTTATTATTTCCATATTTTTGTATTTATTATCATTATTCATTCATTTTTATTTCTGGGGTCTTTAGTCAGTTGGTTCTGAATAGTAGCCAGCTGACAAGAGTCCACATGGGATCTGCTACCTTCCTACTTTCACAGATCATGAATTTACAGCCAACCTTCCTAGTGTGAGTTTGCCTTTGAAGTTTGGTAAGACATGGCCCTTCATATAACCCAAATCTGTCACAAGCTAGCTCAACGTATTTGTCTCTCCTTGACATGAAATTTGTCAATATGTAGCCATGCATGGATTCCCATTTCTGACAATAAATCTTGGGGTCTTTCCTAGTAGCAAAGGCTCTCACAGGAGGATGGTCAAACGTTTCTGGCACCCCTTATTTACATTAGTATTTTTCAAGCCAAATCCAATTCAGTCAAATGAAATATTAAATGTGAACCTCCCACCTTTAGTAAATTCAACTTGTGATGGAACAACTTGTTCCTGTTGTGAAGAAAAAAATTCTTCCTCAATTATAACTCTAGATGAGGATGCAATTGGGGCTTCCAATTTTTCCTTTTCCAACTACCTACTTGAATCCCTAGATTCCTCCAAAACTTTGTTAAGTAAACTTTTCATCAAGTCCTTTAACATAGCCTTGTGTAATCTTGGAGGGCTTGGGCTTGCAACTGCTCCCATAAACAAAACAATTTAACAGAAATTTAGTATTCCATGCATTTTTCAATCCAAAAACTCCAAAAGTGTGCTCACTTTTGAGTTCTCAAAAATCAATTTTGAGAAAAAATAATTTATGCAATGGGCAAGTGGTGTGTCTGTATGAGGTTTTTGTCAAGAGTTTTGAGTGTTTGATTTCCAAATTGCTTTTTGTGGTCCAATAATAGTCCCACATAGTATGCCAGATCCCAAAATTTGGGTTGGCAGGATTCACATGTGGTGCAGGGGTGCCTAGGTACCCCAAATCCCCCCTCAAATGGCCCACTTGGGGGGGGGGTAGTCAAAATGGGCCAGGCAAACATTTGCAACCCCCACTTGCAACTCACACATCCCTTGGGGGGTTTTGAAACCTTGATTGCAACCCTTTTGGGGTTGCAAACGGGGGTTCACAACCCTCCGGGGTAGACGCAAGTTGCAAGCAACCTGCCTTGCTTTTTGCTGGGCCATGATGGGCTGTTTTCAACCCTGTGGTTGCAAATATAACATTGGCCAGAATTGATTATTATCAATCAGACCCCATTTCATTGTTAGTCAAGTGCTTATAAAGAGATAAGCAAGTGATTTATGACCTATTCTGCAGTACTATTATTAATTTCCAAAACCAATCAACCTGATTCATTGAAGTTTAGTCTTGCAATCAACCCCATCTGCCCTGAAACCCTTTACGTGAATCTTTGCAGGCTTTTCTGTGGATTATTGACTCAGAGTGAGTGTTTCCATCCCTGCCTTGGCCATTTTGCTTTTTTGCCTGGCCATATCAGTGGATAAGTCCTTATAAGGCGCCCATTATTCATTCCAAGGTTCTTAAACTGCCTAAGGAGGCCCCTTGAAGAGAGGTTGTCTGTCTCTTAAAGATACCCAGTAGTATAATACTGTGGCCCCTCTTTTTATAACAAACTGGAAGCCTTTTTAAAAAAACCAATTAAACCTTGCACCAGCTCTTAACATATTTATTATTTGAGCTTTTTAATTTTTTATCTTTGGAATATTGCTATTGTTATTATTCCAGTATTTTTATCACTCTCTGTAGCTAAAGGACTGCAAGGTTCCTAGTATCAGAGAGCTGAAAATGAGAGACTGATATGAAAACAATGTGCTGAGATTAAAAAGGGAAAGAAAGTCTGAGAGTATGATCTCAAAATCTAACATTATCTTCTAGATAAAGCTCAATTAACAAACCTTGGCAAGCAAGACTCATCCCCCTCCAGAACCCATAAATATTTAAGATAAATTAAAGTGGGAAGTAAGCTGTTTCCTTGAGTCAAGGTTGCAGAAAGCACAGTTACAGTACCTTTTTGAGTGGACTGGTTCCTTTTCCGACCAGGATTTTACCTCATTTTAACTAGAACACCATCTTCAAAACTGTCCTCCATATGTTTGAGATCTCCATTTAAGATATGCTTGAAAGCCTTGTTAGATCTAATCCAATCTCCAACCCATCCAATTCCATCAAGTTTCATTTTCTTGATCTCCTTACCTCTCAAATCTTTCTGTTTCTTGTTTTTTTTTTTTTTTAATTTATAACTTCTATTTTCTTATCAATTTTAAATTAAAATATATAAAAATTTACAAAATAATAATAATGATCATATCAAACAAGAAAAGTATATCATCTCTCTTTTATTTTCCCCTCAACCTTTTCCTAAATTTGATTTAATTATTTCATTATGTTCAAAAACTCTTCAAAATCTCCTTAATCTATCATCAGCCTTCAGATTCTTTACTTGTATTTTTTTTACTCCTTCCATAAAACCATCCTCAAGGATTGCACTGTACTTTTTGGTTTGAGTTTGCTTTGCATTCACTTCCCAACCTCCCCTCTCCATTGCAATCTCCCAGCCCATTTTTCTTGAAGCCCTTCCAAAGCCTCTGTTCAAGACCCTTCCATCAATTTCTTGTTCTTGAACAACAACTTTGAGAGTTTTCTTAGCTTTCTTCATCCTGGCCTCCCAATCCAGTCCTTCCAAAACATTGTGGCCAGTCACTTTGCAGTGCTAACCATGTAGGCACTTCACAGGTTGGCCCAAGTTTTCAGAGCCGGTGACACATTGGCCATTCCTCCAAATTTACAGTGAGCAAATAAATGGCTAGGCTGTGACACTTCCAGTCATTTGGTATGATTGATCAATTTGATTAGTCTTTGGGTATAGCTGTGTTGGAATTCCTGTCATGTCTTGTACTTCCTGAATCTTTAGTGCTGTCCTGCTCTTATAACCTCTGTTGCGCTCTTGAGTATTACTGCCCAGTGTGTACTCTATACTTGGCTGATTTAGCTACAGTCCCAGTTACACCTCTGTCTCTGATCCTAGTGGCCTACCTATCCCTTGTTTTCCCCTAGCTAGTGCGGACTCAATGGTTCAATTCTGAATATATCTTATTCATTTTTATACACTCTGCTTCAACCACTTGTCAGCCAGTTTGTATCTAGTCTACTTAAACTGATTCCTGAACAAGTGAATTTTGATCATCAGTTCTTGACCCAACCAGAACCGGAGTGCCCCCATAGGTTTCCCTCCAAAGACACCCTTGATCCGCTCGTCTCTGCAATACTCAGACCCTTGCTTCCTCCTCTCTTATCTCCCTAACCGTGCTTCCACCTTAAACCTTTAACACGGTTAAAAGCCGAAACTCCCTTCTGAACCATGTCCTCTTTTATCACCAACCAAAAACTTCTTCTCACCGTCAACAATTATTATACTTGGTCCATTGCAATGGAAGGCAAACTCGACTCAATAGATGCACTTGAGATAATTCTTAAAGAAGTCATTCAACCCTCTGACACTGATGATAAAAATAATGCCAAACTGTTCGACAAATTAAACCGAAAGGCCTATAACCTCATTCTCAATCATCTTAAAAAGGACAACCTCTCTTACGTAGCGGGTTCCTTTCCTTTGGCCAATAGACGCAATGGTGTCTCCCTTTGGGATCTCCTCAAAACCCGCTAAATGCCAGATGACTTTATCAACAAAACTCTTGTCTTTGCTCAATTTAACAAAATAAAATTTGAAAACAATATAAACAACTTTTTTTCCAAGATTCGTTCTTCAACCCAAAAGATGAGGTTGGTTGGACTAAAACTAGAAGAGGAACTCACCATCATCCTCACTCTATCAAAGCTCCCCTCCGATTTCAACTATTTAAAGATGTCCGATGAAAGTGAAAATAAAACAATCGAGTAAATCCTAAAACAACTAGAAAAGGATGAAGCACAGGCCAAAATCAACCCTATCAACAACTCTCCTAATAACACTCAAATGGCCCTATACTCAAAAATTCCAAATTGTCCCTACTGCAACAAAACCAGTCATTGCCCGAACAACTGTTGGGTTAAATACCCCAAAAAGGCTCCTAAACCTTGATCTCCCAAATCTGAAGAGGCCCACTTCTACTCGTTCTAATCTCTGCTTATTTACTTGTCGCTGCGTCAATTTTGATTGTCTGCTTGCTCTCAGCCATCATCTCTCTCTTTTGCCAGAAGTCACTTGACTCCATCATATACTTCCAATTGCGACTTCGCCGTTGGTTTCTTTCATCCAATTGTCTCCACTACCAACCACGAATTTGTCAATGGTCTCTATTGTCTGATTGTTTGCTCCCATCGTCGCTGGCACCCTGAACTCACCGCTGTCTCCACCTCGATCTTGCTGATGTTATTCTTGATCAATTTCAATTGTCCGCGCGACCTACACAATTCGCTTGCCTTGCGATTATCAGTTCATCATTTTCTTTTTTTTTATAAAGTTTGGAAGCTACCTCAAAAGATCTCCACCGTGTTCCTGTTGTCTAGTAGTTCCGC